>VXAC01002373.1:404357-570063 GCA_013399225.1 Rhipidura dahli
TACACACACATATATTTATCCAAAAGCTGTATGAAAAAGTCTTTTCAGAGATTATAAATCTGCAGTGTTGTGGGTCAGTTCAGTCCTTGCTGTTCATAATTTTGAATTCTTTATTGTTGCGACCATTTATTTCTTTGTATGTTTTTATAGTTTATCTTTCTTTTAGATACATTTACTTCATATATGGTTTTATATATGTGTTTGACTTTGTGTTGTTAATTCTCTGGTATTTTAAGCTACTTTATTCTCAGATTGTTGTCATTAAATGAAATATATTTATGGATGGATTTTTTTTAATTGATGCCTAATTTTGTAGTGCATTTCATACAGGCCTTGTGATATTCTGAGGACTACATGAAAAAGAAAAAGAATTTTAAATTAACTGAGATTTGCTAAAATAAGTGTTTAAAAAAATATTTTACTCTTTAGACACCCCCTTTAAATTTTGGAGCAAATATATTTGTATTGAAAGGAGATAATTGATGTTTCTCAAGGTTTTCTTTTTTTTTTTTTTTTTAATTTCAGTCATCCAGTATAAAAATTTAAGATTTCATGACTCTCTACTTTGCAAGCACTTCATCTTCCAAATCTCCAGTCAGACAACACTTGCCATGCCAGCACCACTATTTTAATATTCCTGCTGATTTCTATTTTCTTATATTTTATGAAACATTATTAGATACTTTAACCAAACTAAGTCATGTTCAGAATTACTAATGCAATTCTATGATTTAGTTTACTCATAATTAAAACTGCTGTATAATATTACCTCTTCACAGTTGCCTGCAAGGCTCTGCCAGAGAAGCTAATCATTTGGATTAACTTAAAGTAAAAGTCTAGCTTATGATCACAAATGTGCCCCACAGGAATTTAGCTACCTGGGTTGGGGCACATTACAAACTGTGGTTTAAGAACATACACTTAAATGCACACCTATTAAGGCTCATTCTTTTCCCATTTACGCTGGTATAAATCACACTGAAACTGCTAGAACTACACTGCTTTTATGGCATTGTACTGGGAGCAGAGGAAGGCTGATTAAATTTATGTTAATTGACACTAATTGGCAGTAAGGACTTGAAGAGGATAAAGTTTTTAATAAAGCATTAAATAGACAGATGATCTGTTTAAACCAACCAAAGGCATTTTCCTAATCTAAAAATCCTGCTGCCTTATTATGCATGTCCTAAAGCTAATTTCTAAACCAAAATCAGCTTACCAGTCCTGGACTACATGTAGTCCTAGAGCATCTTCATAATTAATGCTGGTTTTGCTCTCCCATGCTCAAATAACTTTCCTGTTGGTGACCTGCCCCTCCAGCTTCAAGGCTAATTCAACACAAACCTTCCAGGAACATTTCCTTCCCAGTTCTGTAGCCTCACTCCATTGCTCTCAAATCTGAGCTTCTGCTGAATATTCTTCTTGTATATATTCCTTTCTTCAGCTGCTAACCTATGTTTGCCAGGTTACACTTGCAAGAAGCTTCTTCCTACTTCTCTGTCCTCAAAGCCCCCTCAAAGTGATGTCAAAGTGTTTCTTAAAAGTTGAAGGAAAAAGTATGATGGGAATGACAGAAGCTGCTGGAGAAAGCAATGGCTGCTTGTAGCCCACACAGAGTCCTCTGCATTTCCTCCTTCCTGCAGATGCTACAGAATCCTGCTAAATTATATTCAGCAATTGTTCTGTGTGTATGTAGTGCATAAAATGTTCAGGTGGAGGCAATGTACCCATGTGTGCATCATATATATATATATGTATGAAATATTATGTATGTATGAAATATAGTGAAACAATAAATACACAATACATGTATACATATACATAAATATATATTTGTAGTATGTACAGAATATTTATACATAGGCACAATGTGTTTGTGTATAGATTTGCATTCACTGCTGATATCTGGTGCTACTGATACCTGCTTCAAAACAGCATTGAATATTTCCAGAGGTGCGATGTGTGTCTTACTGCTTTGTCCAGTCAGTGATCATCAGAACTTTCCTGTCCTTCACGTGGGAGTTCTCAGGACCTCTGTACTGATGTCTGGTGAAAATAAAAATTGTTGAGTTGTTTTGACAACAGTCCATTCCAAATCCTGTAGTTGTGATTAGTCCTAATTATGTAGAGCATAGGTAGCCAGTAGAGTCTGTGTTGGAACCTGAGGCTCTCAGATCTGTGGTGTGATCCTTCATTCTGCAGAAACATTTCTCAGCTGCTCATTTGCCACTGTTTGTGCAAGTTAAGGTTAAACTGTAAAGCAGTCTTGCATTTGTTTGGCTTTACTGATAAACTCCCTATAATCTTAGTAAGCTAAATGTATGGTTTTTGATACTCATTCATGATTTAACTCCATTAAGAACCCACTGTTGTCACTGGAAGTCTTTCCCTCATATGACAAACATATAACTTCCTAATTATTTAGAGTGACTTTACATGCTTGCTCTCTACAGGATCTGGCTAGACTGGGTACTTAGAATACTGAGCACTGAGTCTTATCCTGCACTCCAAACTGCTGAAAATGTTCATTTTCAATTTAAATTTGGACTATGGGTTCGCAGATGTAATATTTAGGATGTAATTAAATATAGATTAAAGATTTGATTGCAATTTTCTGTAATTTAAACACCTAAATCCCTGCTCGTGGCCACGTATTAAGGATTTAGATGCGCTTGTAGAAATTATATCAAATTCCTTCATAATTTTTAGGTGTTGAGTCCCCCCAGTATTAACGTGTGCATGCAAACTAGTATTAATATAGTCACTTGGTGCTCTGAACATTTTTTATGGTTATTGGGTTAATACTGATAATATTTAGATATGTAAAAACCCAAAGCTGGCAGGAAGAGGGGAAAAAAGTCCTGCTGAGAGCTGGCTTCTTATATATTCTTTAATATTAATATGCATCTTATTTTTCACCATTAGAATCAAATCAATCTGTTCCTGACTAGAAGTTTTAGAAAAAAAATTGTCACAAAGCAACTTTTTGCTTTAGTTTAATCACTCACTCATTCAATCTAGATTAAATCCTCTAGAAGATGACTGATAAAGAAACCCTGACACATACAGGGTTTGTATCTGCAACAACATGAAGATAGTGCTATGCTAATAAAAATTTCATCATTTCCTTATTAAGTGAATGTTCATCCTTCTAATTCAACAACTTATTCTCAGTGGATCCTTGCTGGTAGTAACCACAGGAAAGGGGACCTTCGGGGAAGTTTGTATTTCTTTTTCACATTTCGTTCCTGAGTTCTGAATATGTTACTTTTCAGAAACACTGAAGCAATTTCTCCCTGGTGAGATTTTTAGCTTCATCCTCTGTAAAATCTGCATCAAGCAGCCAGGTAGAAAGAAGTATCAGTAATTTATGTCACTGCTGTGTGCCAAGCATTGCTGCTCCAAATTTAGGAAACAAAGCTCTGTGACAGAGCGAAGGGATGTAGTACAGGTTTTTCAGAAGCATTGATTCTCTTGGATCTTGGTTATGCATCACCTGTCTCACTATTTCCACCACCTTCAACCTTCCCAGCCTTTCTGTGCATTCTCCCTGCCATTTATTCTCCAGGAATTATATGATAATTAATAGTATCCAATCTGAAAGAGAGCTCTGCATTTTCTTCATGGGCCACGTCAGGCTGTGTGCACACTTTACCACAGCTCCCTGGTGTATATCGGATGTTACTTTTTGCAAATCTATGGCGAGAAAAATTTAAGGAATAAATCAGTTTTCTACTGTGATTCCAGGATCAACAACAACCTCATGTACCTGGCTTGGGCAAGCGTCCAGTGCAGTGAATGAGTGAGTGAAGTCTGAGTTGTAACACCTGCACACTGAGCAATACTCTTTCTTTCTGAGGTACACTTGTAATGTTTCATGATTTACCTTTTTCTGGACTGATTCCAGGAATATTCTGCTTCCTCTCTGTTGCTTGTTTTCATGCTTGTCCACAGACTGCTGTTTTATGAATGAGCAAAACACTTGCAGTTCTTTCCATGAACCTGTCAAGCTCTGTGGCCTCTCCAGTATCCAAAAGTTCTCCGTGATCAAGTCAGCAGATGACAAAGTCCATTTGCTTCTCCATAACAAACTCCTCTCCCTGTTTTTCCCTACTACTACTTTATGTAGGAAAATTTCCTATCAATCAGTGAAAATGATTTGTAGATTAAATTCTTCAAAAAGACCTTTGCATTTTGAACCAGGCCATTTAAGTGGTATGTTGTTCTGATACCTTAAAAAGCTTTTCCATTTATTTATCTTCCCTGCCCAGATTAAAAGAAAAAAGAGATCCCAAGGATTTGGAATGCCATTTCCAATTTGGAATTATCCCCTAAGTCTGTCACAAAGATAGATAACCCCACTTAAATTTGAATGGATTTGGGGCTTTTTAATTAAAATCCCTGGCTAACAAAAACACCAAAACAAAACAAATACATAACATAGACCTTAATTTCTGTAGCAGTCTTGTGTAGCTATGGGCCCTGACATAATTCTTCACCAACAACTATTAAAAAAAAAAAATAATGCAATGGTCCAATTTCATGCAAAAATAAAGTGATTGCTTTGTATAAATTATATAGATAGATTTTATTCACTTGAACATGATTATTTTTTATTTATCTAGCACCTTCTCAGTTCCTTATAAATTGGGAAAGATCCAGACATGAGACTTCAGCGTCTGGCCAACGTAGATGAAAAGAAAACCAAAACACTATTTTTGTTTAGTAATAAGGATTCAAATAAAGAGCACATAATTATGAATGTGCCAAAGCAGCACCTTTTTTAGAGTTTTCTAGAATAGATAAAAAAATGACATAGTAGGACTGGAAGCCTCTGTAATCTGTAGTCATTAATGTCTTAAAAGGTTTCAAAATGTGAAAGCTTTTGTCCTGGCACAAGCATCTGCACAAATGAAAACCCCTGATCCAAGGACATGATCCTTCATCTTCTCTAGGCTTTCTTAGGATTTTCTGGTAACTCTGAAAAGGTTTAGGATTCTTCAGCTGAAAAGCACTTGCAAGAATGGGCCAGTGCTACTTGCTCAGTCCTGTATATTAAGATCCACTAAAAATTAAGAGGGTGGCCAACAGGAAAAGTGATTGAAACTCGTTCAGAAGTTTGTTTTAACTTCTTTTTCTTCTGCTTTTAACTTTTAAAAAAATTACTGATATACAGCTAGTCTGACTATGTTTGTTTTGGATACTCCAATACACTTGTTTAAAGAACTGGCATTTTTGGGTATGACTTTGGCTGTTGTCCAAGTGGGCAGAAAGAAGCCATGCTTATGCAGAAAGGTTTGTTTGAAGTAAGAGACTAAAAATGCATCTGCAAATCAATGCTTCATTCAGTGTAAACAGAAAAGCATAAAGATTTATTTTCGCAAATCTAAAAGCCTTCAGACAGCTCCAGAAACAGAATTAAGCAGTTGTACTCTTCTTGTGAAAGCTAGACATGGTTTCCTGTTTTGGAATTAAAAACCATGGAAAGTAAGCAGAACAGCAATGGCATTTCCAGTCAGTGACTTGTTAAACATTTTTTAAGAGGAAAGGTGTGAGCCTGTGTAGCATTTCTAATGCCTGTACTAGTTACTGGAAATATGAAGTTGAAAAATCAGGCAGGGCAAAATCCTCTTTTCATCAAGACCAAAAGGGAAAATACTGCTAAACAGTAAACACTGATTTATGGGAGATTTCTGGACAAAGAACCAAACACTAGGAATCACTGAGAATAAAAAGCTCTAGAAAAAGGGTTATGCAATTCCAAGACTCTTGTGTAAGAGTCTTTTAAAATAATATGTTAAGATCACACAATTTTGTGTAATGAAATCATTACAATTTCTGTCAGACATAGTCTTAGGATGAGAAATTTGGAGAGAAGAAAATTTTAATTGCATTTTACTTTTTGCTCTTTTTTCCTTAAAAAAAAACCCAAAACAAACAAACTGATAGTTCATTGTCTTCTAGCTCATACATGCTATAAACTCTTTGATAAAATCCCTCAATCACTTTGATTCTTACTCAGATGAATCTGTCTTATCCTTTCAAGTTTTCCTGTTATGACCTCCTCCTCCTTAAAATGCACTTTCCTTCAAATCAGGACTTTATGTTCACACTTGTCAGTAATTGAACCCAATTCAGAGTAGAAATAAATCAGATTTATTTTGTGCATTGGAATAGATATTAGATTTTCATTCAGGGCAGCTCTGAAGTCAGCTCTGATCCATACAGGTTTTATAGCAGTTTATCTTAGAAAACCTCAAGAACACAAGTAAGACAGCAGAGTGCTGTGCTGCAGCAAGGGATTCACTGACACTGAGATACCAGAGACACTCACTGCAGCTCACAAGGATCATACAGAACCAGCAGCAGATATATGGGGCATGTCTGTGTTCAGTTCTGAGCTGGAATAAAAAAAATATTTTATTGTTCCTGCTGTTGCACAGATCCTTTGGCATTGGTATCAGATGGATCCTTATTGGTATAAATGAAGTCCCCGGGGGTAAATGAATTTGTAATATCCATTATTTCTCACTGAATACACAGGGAAGCATTGAAGAAATATCTTGTGTAATTTGAAATGTCTCTTGGACAAAAGGAGTTATTGATGGTGAAAGCTACCACATGTGGGACTGTGAAAGTAAATGTTGGTGTAATACACATCTGCTAATTATCCTTTCTATATTTTTTTTTCCTTTTCAAAATTATATTCATTATTCACACTGTTGGTCACTTTTTAAATTTTTTTTTTCTGATGATATTCATTTGGTCGGTGTGTTGTCAAGAAAACAAAATTTCCTTTATCAGGTGAGAAGGACACACCTTGCTTTGGTGAAATGCAGGAGCTCACCCTTCCTAGCCTCCAGTACTTTCAAACTCAAGGAGAAAGCATTGATGGGCCACAACCCTTCATCATGACAGGGTGGAGATGTCAGCAGGAGCCCAGACTTTGCCCATGCAGAAGAAAATAGATGCCAAATCTGGATTCCGGAGTCTGCGAGTATCCTGAGCTGGTGCCTTTCAGCGAGAGATCAAGAAGAGGTGGTAGCAGGTAAGAACTACTTTCACAGAAATTATTTCACAGTTTTTAGAGGTATGGGCATAAGACTCCCACAAGCAACCTCAGAAACCTCTGCAGACCTGCAAATTTTACTGGGTTTTGAATGTCAGATGATGGCAGCTAGAGATACAACTTCACTTTCTTCCTCCCTAAATTGCCTTCTTTATAGAGGATTTCAAAGTTGTTCTCATGAAATTAAGTACAGTGCTGTCAGCTCTAAAAAAAACACTATAAAATCTCCAGTTCCTTTCATTTTAGGGTGAAAGTTTCTTTATTGCAATCTTAACTTTTTTTTTTTCTTTTTTTTAAGGTGAATAATTGTTCCTTTAGAGAGATTTAAAGGAAGTGGAAGAAAAGATTTGCAGGGAGTTGTTTCAAGGTTTGGTTTTGTTTCTGTGTTTTGGAGGGATGACAAGAAGGGTCTTACTGATAATAAAGATAATTTTCAATTGACACAGCATCAAAGAGCATCTTTGTAAACCTAATTCTGAATTAGTGCTGTTGAATGTGGCTGCCATATTTATCAAGAAGGTAAACCTTGCCTATTATTCCTCTAACCACCAAAGAATGTGTTTATTGTGAGAAAGTATTACTGCATTTTATATATTACTGTGTGTTGAAACATTTGTATGGAACTTCCATTCAATTTTTGTAGCATCATGTTCTGGAGATCAAACTTGACCAACAAAACCCATGATGTTCAAAGTGAATCAGAAGAATAAATTACACTTTGTTATGACAAACAAAGAGCTCCATGGTATACATTTTTTGACCTTACAGTGTGTGTTTGAAGTTTAAATGATCATAAGGTATATATTAATCCATAATATTTATACTTTCATGCCTGGCATGTAAAATATCAAGCATGAATCTAATTTTTTTGTGATAAATGCAGAGTCATTTGAGTAGCATAAATTAAACAAGTATATAAATCAATCTGTTTTTAAGACATAAAATCCCTTATGAGTTAAAAAATACTCAGTGATGACATAGTTTTAGTTTTAAGATGATTTCTTCAGTATTGTTACTGTTTTTCTTGTGTTTCCTTCTGTTACTACAGTAGTATATTTATTTCTCAAAACAGATATATGCCAATTAGGGAAGATTTAGCCACCACTGAGCAAAAATCCACCCTACTGAGCTACAGTGGTATTTCTGCTGTCATAATATATCAAATATGCACTTAAACAATTAGCAGAAGTTGCAGTAAACATTTGCACTCTTTTGGTTTATTAGATGTAAATTAAGAATACACTGGAGTAGCAAAGCAAAATATCCAGAAAATAAGAGAACCACAAACTTAGGTTGTATATGCAAGCCTTTCTCTTTGTTTTTTCTTAAAAATAAGTTCTTAAAAGCTAAAGCTTAGAAGAAGAGAGTCTGTAATGCACTAGGGAAAAAAATAGTTTAGATTTTTCTTCTGTGTGTTGTGTACATTTTTTTTTTTTCTTTTCAACACATCAGACAAAAAGACAATAAAATGATACAAATCTGCTGCTTGAGGTCAGCCCATCAGATGAAACGTGAGTTCAGGGCATCAGGGGGAACTTCTAAATATATTTTTGTACATCCACTTAAATTACAAGTTTTGCACTGAAAGTAGAAGTGTCCAATGTAAAAAAAATCAAGGTAGGACCAAACATGGGAGAGATAAAAGTTTTCCCTGCTGTTGGAGAACTGTGAGTGCCTGATGGAGAGGTGATTGATATTAGCTTAGTATTTTTCTTCTTTTTCTGAGTGCCTGCCCTTCCAGAGGAACCATCACCTTTTTTAATCTTAGAGAGAAGTCAGTCTCGTCTTTTCTGATATTTAGTGACTAATGGTTATTAATACCTACACCAGTTTATAGTACGGTGTAAGATTTTTCTTCTATATTTTTTTTTTCCTTGGAAAGGTAATACTTGCCTTAGAACCATAGGAGCTGTACCCTGTTATCAACAGAACACCCTCATAGACCTGTGTGTGAAAACATTTTAGTGGTTTAAGCCCTGCTGGCAACTCAGCAGCACATCCCCCCACCAGTGGATGGGGATGGGGGAAAGAATCACAAAGGTAAAAGACAGAAAACTGATCTGTTGAGATAAAGACAGCTTAATAGAGAAAGCAAAAACTGCACACACAGCAGAGCAAAACAGGGAATGAATTTACTGCTTCCCGTGGCAAGGCAGGTGTTCAGCCATCTCCAGGAGAGCAGAGCTCCATCATGCAGAACAGTGACTTGGGAAGACAAATGACTCCAAATGTCTCCACTTTCCTCATTTTCTCCCCACTTTATATCCTGAGCATGGTGTCCTATGGTCTGGCATATTCCTGAGGTCAATTCTGGTAATCTGTCCTGGCTGTGTCCTCTCGCAGCTCCCTGTCCCATTCCAGCCCCTTCTCTGCTGGGCAGAAAAGGCCTCGGCTCCGAGTGAGACCTGTTCAGCAGCAACAAAAACATCTCTATATTATGCACAGTCATTTCAGTACAAACCCAAAACTAGCCCCATACCAGATACTGTGAAGCAAATTAACTCTACTCCAGCCAAAACCAGCACAAACACAGAAGTGTTGCTCTGATGCATTAGGAATTGCAGCCCTCAATCATTTAGCTCCCCCTCTTCTTTTGAATATAGTGAGCATGTAGCCTTAAAAAAAAAAAAAAAACAAACAAACAAAAACAACAAAAACAACAACAACAACAAAAAAACAAAAAAAACAAAAAAAAAACAACACCAACCCAAACAAACCCTAAAACAAAAACAAGAGATCTGGCTGAACATCGAGTCCTAGTCATTAATTAAAGAAACTCACAGCAGAGCAGTTAAAACGCACCTGTGACACACATGTGGCCTTGGTGTGCTGGGTATTTTTTTAAACAATTACAATGTTAATTCTTAACAAAACAACAGACATCTGGTCCACTCTGAACAAAGGATCATAGCAAATTGCCAGATTGAAACAGACTATCTAGTCCATTATATGACATTCTGAGGTAATCTAAACCTGTTGCTTCTACAACCAGAAGTGATCTCTCGTGTTATGGCAAATGAAAAACCTCTCCACTCTCTGCTTTATCTAGGACTTCTGTCAGAAAATTAATTTTCACTGGGGCTTGCATAATAATTAGAACAAGTTGAGCTATGCATTTCAGAAATGTTGACCTTTTTAATACGAGTGTTTTCTTTCAATGGATCATCTCTGAAGCTGTGGTAGCTATTTCTGACAACATGAACATGAGACTTAAACAAACGTCAGCTTGTGATTTTGTCATATACTCTTCAGGCATTTACTGTTCCTGTTAGTCATTGCTTGACTGATTTTTCTGTGCACAGCAGAGCTTAAATTGCTTCCAGGAATAAGAGACGGCATAACTAAATAGCTGCACCTTCAGATCCTTGTGATTTCGGATGTGGGAAGGTACTCTGGAGTCCTTGACCACACACAGACCTGTTCAGGTACGGATACAAAGTTGGTTGACCCCAGCTGAATGCCAGGCACCCACCAAAGTCTCGCTCACATTACCCCCTACAACTGGAGAGGGAAGAGCAAATGTAACAAGGGGGTTCATGAGTTCAGATAAGGACAGCAATAAACGACTCAGCAAATACTGTCATGGGCAAAAAAGACTAGAACTAGAGGTATTAATTTAATTTATTGCTAGCAAAATCAGAGCACGATAATGAGAAGTAAAATAAGACCTTAAAAACGCCTTCCCCCAACACCCACTTCTTCCCACCTCTACCTCCTCCCCTCCAGCAGCACAGGGAGACAGGGAATGGGGGTTATGATCAATTCCTCACCTATTGTTTGTACAGCTGCTCAGGGAAAGAAGTCCTTCCCTTGCTCCAGCATGGAGCCCCTCCCAGAGGAGACAGCTCTCCATGAACTTCTCCAATGTGAATCCCTCCCACAGGCAACAGTTCTCCACAAAGTGCTGCAGCATTGGTCACTCTGCCACAGGGTTAGTCCTTTAGGCACAGCCTGCTCCAGCCTGGCTTTTACACAGGGTCACAAGTCCTTCTAGGAGACCTGCTCCAGTGTGGGCTCCTCTCTCCATGGACCTGCAGATCCCTGTCAGAATCCTCCTCCAGAACAGGCCTCCCACGGGGTCACAGCCTCCTCTCAGACATCCCCCTGCTCCAGGGTGGGCTCCTCGAGGGGCTGCAGGTGGGTCTCTGCTCCCCCATGCCCTCCCTGGGCTGCAAGGGTACAGCTGCCTCACCATGGTCTCACCAGGGGCTGCAGGGGAATCTCATCCCCAAAGCCTGGAGCAGCTCCTGCCCCTCCTTCTGCACTGACCTTGGTGCTTGCAGAGCTGCTCCTCTCACATTTCTCACATTTTCTCCCTGCTCTTCCCGCTCTTCTCTGTTCTCTGGCCACAATTACAGCTGCGTCAGACCTTCTTTTTTTTTTTTTTAATTTTTTTTCTTAAATCTGTTATCACAGAGGGGTTATCACCATTCCTGATGGGCTCAGCGTTGGCCAGCTGCAGATCCATCTTGGAACCATCTGGCACTAGTTCTGCTGGACATGGAGGAAGCTTCTGGCAACTTCTTACAGAAACCACCCCTGTAGCTCACCCACTAGCAAAACATGGTCACACAAACCCAATGCAGGATATTATTCAGCTATTACATTATAAGACCTGTTTGATTAAGTTTCTGGAAAGAAAAGGAATTTCATGTGAAATTATTTGCTTTTTTCCTTCTCCTTAATGTTGATGATTAGTTTAAAAATATCAATGATTTCATAAAAACGTGAAGGTTTTCAACATATGTAGTCTTCCCGTATCTTTGGTTGTTTCACTGATGTTAAAGAAAGAAAATACAATTAATATATTATTTCATTTTTGATTCCCTGTCCTTACATTAACGCAACATTACTTTCATCCTTATTTCCTCAACTCCCTCAGAAACTAAATAATTTCCTTACTACCTCTGTGTCATCCCATCTACTATGTGACTCAATCTTTAGATTAAGATATTCCTTCAAGGAGTAATAATAATAAAGAATACAGTAAAAAAGGGAAGGTTTTGATCTGTCTTCAGCTTACCTTCTTGTGGTTTCTGTCTTAACATTTTCCATGGGCAGAGTTTTGAAAAGACTCAAGGGTTTATTTTTTCTTCTTTCAAGACAGAGATGGTGAAAATATTTTCTCTCAGACAAGTAGAGAGACCTATTCAGTTGGCCATTTCCCACTTAACAGTAGAATGGAAATGAAAAGAAAACTGGAAATCAGATTGATTAAATTTTCAGAACTGTGTAATATGAAAGAACACTAGCTTAACATTCTGTAGTGCGTGTGCAGTGCATTCTAAATAATAGCTAATTGCATCAGTTATTCAAGATATTGTTAACAAGACATTTTTAAGCTCATTTTCTCTAAACCGCAGAGTTAATGTATGTGTATCTACACATGCCAGCAAAATATATGTGTTGTCAAAATCTGTATAGATTTTACTCTCATTTTCAAAATAATCAGCTAGGCTTTTGCCACAAAACACATTTTTGGGAGCTTTATGTAGAAGTCCACAAAAAGGAGAAAAAAGATCATACAATGAAATAAAAGTATTAGTAAAGCTCTATCAAATACAGAGTAGTAACCTCATCATACCACATGCATCCTACTGGCCCACACATGACTCAATATGATGGAAAAAGTTCAAAGAAATATAAACCAGGAGAAAAACAAAATTGAGAAACAGCATACAGCTGATGGCAGAGTGGATGGCAGAGTTCATTCACCAGTGTCATTGAAGGAAGGAGTAAAAGTAAAATTTTAGCACAGAGGTAATTGTCAAGGAGAATAAGAAATTTCCATTAATGGAGAGCTGAAAATTTAGCCTCAATCTCTGAAATTTTTAGTTAATAGAAATGGAGTCAAATATGCATTTATGTCTCACCGAAAAAAAATCTAGGCTCTTGTTCTCATATCTTTGCTGTCCCCATTCCCTGCGTAATTGGAACTACAGACGTGCCACATGTTTTGAACTGAAGCCTCCCCAAGAGTGTGGTGACTTCTGCTTCCAAAAGCAAGGGCAAACTAAAAAGCTTATCTCAGATCAAATGAATTTCTTCCCTACTGTATACTTTGAAATTGGCTAAGGGCTTCAATGGCCCTATGAATTTTTCCTAAACTAGGTTCTTCATTATTATTCTCCATTTTGAATATTTCCTTCTTTCCCTTTTGGCCTCACAGGGGTAAAAGAAAAAAAACAAACCACACGTTACTCGATCTTTTACCTTTTTATTGGTTTGGTTTGTTTGGTTTTTTTTTTCTGTGTCTTTCTTATGATGCTGATTTCTGCTGTGATATGTGTGTGCCAAGAGCAGGTGACTTGGTTATCAGCCTTGTAATGACAACATGATTCTTTTCACACACCATTTACACTAGTGCCACTCAAGATAGTTTGTTTCTCCTCCTGTTTTATTGGGGAGATCACAATCATTTCTGTGTCATTTGCCCTCTCTGATTAGATATATCCCAAGACTGGTATGAAAATTATAATTTCCCTGTAATATTTTCCCCATGAATGCTGCTACTCCATTGTATTTGCTTTAAATCAGATTCGGCATCTGGCAGCCTTATTTTGTATTCCAGCCTAGACTGTAAATGTGGATAGAATTTATTTAATTGAAAATGAAGTTAATGATAGACCACTAAATTCTATCATATGTCCCTGAATGTTGAAATAATTTACTATTGCTAATGTAGACCATAAACCCAAATTCCTCTACAGTCATCAATTCTGGCTAGAAATTTATTCAGGGTATCATCTTCACCTCTTCACTGCTTGATTAATGTGCTCTAGTATGGTATGTTTAAAGAATGTGGAATGGCTGAGTTGGTTGAGTCCTATGGGATGTTTGCCTTTTCAATTTCTTCCACCTCTTTCAAATTCCAGAGCATTCTCATACCACATGCCTTTTGTTTGTTCAGAACAAAACTTCTCCTGCACAATCATCACTCAGGAAAGGTCTAGTGCAGAGACTAAAATTCATTAAAGCCTCTGAGATTGTTGTTTGTCAAGAAGAGGAGAGAAAAAAACAAAAACAAACCATTGGATGTTCACTCAAACCACTCAGTTTTTCTTTCCTCCTATTCTTCCCTCTTCACCATCCCATGCTCAGATCCTGTTTTAATTATGAAGAAGAAATGTGGTTCAAAAGCATGCCAGAGACTGATGTGTGAATAAACAGCATGAACATTTGCATGCTGCTTCCGAATACACCCTTTATGCTCTTCTACCATTTTATAGAAATGAGTGTGGTCTGAGCCTTGAGAAACAAAAAGGAAAGATACATGTACTGGTGTGAAAAATGGATTTTTATGACCTTTATCAACTTCAACAAAACTAATTTTTTTCTGTCTCTGAGAGGACAGGAAAAAAAAACCTACTTTGCCAACCTTCTGCAAGTTGTGATTTGCATCCTCTGAGCACATTCATGCCTGTTCTCATCAGAGATTTTTTTTTCAGCTGAAGGAAATTTTAGTTCTCACTATGCACTCTTCTTTTTCTCTTTGCAAGAACAAAGCTTTCCACAGTGGGCACTGTGGTAGATTATCTAGTAAGGTCTTTGCCATATTCACAGATCTAGAAAAGTGTGCAGGTATCTTTAGGTTTACAGAAAATGTATATTTATCTCACTAATGAGCTGTCAACACTTTCTGTTCCTGTAATAAATATTCGGGTGCAGCTTGTCCTGAGGTACGGCATAACCAGCAAATGTGTTCTCAAGGTTCCACAGCAGCCATGTCACTCAATGCTTCATACAGGACTAGTAGCAGATCAATTAACAAGTGATCGCCTGCTTTACATGGCTCTTTTTTGGGTCATTAACTTCTTCAGGAATGTTTAGGGAAAGTACGATCTCTTGCCGTTTTAAACTGCTAAAAAAACCTAGTCAATTATTATGTAAATCACTCATTCTAAGGAACTTGGTGTTATCTTACTGAGATTCTAATAGAGTTGCTAGCTACTGGTTTTGGCTCTCAGTAGTTGATCTCTACACAGAAATATGTTTTGCTCTGTGTCACTTACTGTAAACAGTAAAAATTGCTGGAAAATTATTAATCCTGCAGTAAAATTATACATTTTAACTCTTTTCTTTTTTTCATTTACGCTTAATATCCTCTATTTAGTACGTAAAAGAAGATATTAGGGAATTGGGTTAACAAATGCAATCTCCATATGTGTGGGTGAGTTTCAGTAAATATCTAGATTTAACAATGTAAATGTGGCCACACCCTGGCTTTTGGTCTATTTCCTGGGTTTATTTAGTTGGTTTCCCTTACAAGGGCAAGACAGCAACAGGTGAATCTGAGTGATTCAGTTTTGGATAGGTGACACAAATAATTATGGGCAATTGTGATTATAATGGGCTATGTGATCAACATGTGTTAGAAATCAGGGCATTTTTAAACACTTGAGTTTTGGCTACCCAATAGTAGACTCTAACATAAAAAATTTAGAATTAAAGGAGACCACTACCATTAATTAAAGTATAACATACTTAGTGCATGCGTATTGCTGCCCAACACTCTCTTAAAACTTCAGATTAATTATCATTTTGATATCTTTGCCAAGCAATATATCTTTGATTGCAGTTAGACTGTTACTGCAAATATTTGATTTAAATCACATGGCAAATTAAACTGATTATTCTTGCCCTACACCTAAAGGAAATGGTGAACAGCACCTTGCTCCTCTCTGTGCATGTTTGTTTCCTTTTCAACAACTAATCACTTTATCTTTCATTTTCAACCTTGAATTCAGTTTGTTTAAAATTTCCTCATAAATTATGCCATCTAAAATTTCATCCCTCTTGTGCTTTTCCTTGGATTCTCTCCATGGCATCTATTAGTTACTAGTTATCATATACATATATATATGTAAAAAATTATCACGAGATTTGGAATAGAATCAACAGAAACTCATCTGGAAGACACTCAGGAAAGTCAAGACCTCCTACTATCCATGGTGCTGAAAAAGGCTCACGTAATAGGGAATAATTTATACATAACCATCTACCACAGAACTGCAGTACATTTTGGAATTCAGAGATAGTAGTAGCTCCTATAGATACTCTCAGTGTGATATATTGCAGCACAGGTATCTGGTTTGAAACAGTTATTGGTGGACTACAAACTAATTCTCTCTCAGAAACTCACCATTTTGTGCCACTTTACCATAAATTGCTCATGACCCAAAGGGACATTTTGTTCTTGTAGGTTTTGCAATGTCTGTTGTCTACTAAGACAGAATTCCAATTAGTATGAGATGACATCTACAGCAAGAAAAAACATCTAACACAATTTTTAAGTACAATCCAAGAGTGATGGGTTTTATTAAAACAGCTGCTTCTGCATCTTTCTACCCAAGCATAAAGCTAGACTGGGGGAAGGGAGGATGTTTTGTTGTTGTTTGTTTTGTTGGTTTTTATTGGGGGTGTGTGTGCTTTTGGGTTTTTTTTGTTTTGTTTTAAAAAAATACTTTGAATTAAAGGTTTGGTCCAGAATTACAATGACCTGGTTTTATTCCATAACAGATTCTTCTGTGAAACCCAGTGTGTCAGTTTATTCCCATGTCTCTTACTTTGGATAAATGTATAAGTGGGTATTTGTTGACCTACCAAATAAATTCAGATTTAAGCCTTGCCTTTAGAGGTAAAATATATTTCAATGTATTTTTATTATTTGCTTAATGATTACCAGTATGGTAAATAAATTACTGTTTTTAAAATTTTTCAGTTCGGATCCAATGCAAATTAATTAAGTTGTGCATATTGCTTGCACTTTAAGAAATGATGCACTGTGATAAATTATTGAGTGAAGAGCAGAAAATATAGCTGGCAAATCCTTTTTAGAATCCTATCTTTAGATAATCACCTTTTATTAAAATGCCAATGAAAACACATCACTGTAAAGAGAAAATTGTTCTCTAGTAACTTATATCTGTAAAACACTGATGAAATTGTTTGCATTTACAGCACCATATCCTAAATGATGGGTCTCTGATAAAAATGTTACTTAAACAAAACCTCCAAAATACTTTGTCTTAGCATGTAGTACCACACTTAAAATTAATAGCAGTGATATTACCAGGTAGAAAATCACCACTTTAAAATGCAAAATAACTCCTAACTGTTGTGCAAGGTAATGAAACTAGAATATTTAGGAATACTACAATATGATGATCCCTTATAAATTATCACAGTTAGACCTGTTTTGCAAAATATGAAGATTTCTGTTGATGTCTGTGGAACTAAAATTAAATTAAATTTTCCTTGAAAGAGGTGAGGTTAATCTGCTATATGTGCACCCTTTGTAGATTTGCTGACTAAATGCCTACTCTGTTATAATGAGGGATAAGCTTGTATATGACTGTAAACTGCAAATTAAATATGTTCCAAATTAGGTGATGGTGTAACTGTATATTGTTTTTTCTTGAGGATACACGTTTAGTATTTGGCTTTGAAATGTTACCTACCTATACTGAGGTTTGGAAATGGTATGTCTCTAGTTTCAGGACAATGAGCTTCTATTAGTTTTCTTTTGATTACGTTTCAGGTCACCTTGCATTCTTAACTTGTTACTTTGCAGCTACAGAGGATAAAACATTTTAAGTATCTTGAAGGCGCCAGGGGGGGAAAGAAATAAAACAAATGTAATTTAAATAGGGGCTTGAAAGCATCTGGAGATGGAAAAAGGAGGAATGTGTCAGGAAAGACAAAAAAAAGAAAAAATAAGGAAAAGAAATGAGAGAATTACAATAGGGGAGTTTTCTGGTCTCTGACCATTGCAAATTTTCCTATGCACTCACATAAATCACGGAGAAAGGAAGAAAGAAATATGCAACCAAAGGAAAATTCCCATTATATCACATGCACATCTTTGCTCTTTTCCTTTTTCAAAGTAGGCTTAGAAAGAACAAAGGGCTTAGAACTTTTCAATGATATTATGCCAGGGAAGTACTGTACTTGGGGCTCCATTTTTTCACCTCAAAGAGGATTTAATTCAGCTGTCAGAGAGGTCTTTTTAGTTTGTAGACAGAGTATGGACAAGGAGAATTCTGTTTGTTCTTTAAAAATAGTCCAAAACATTCCAGTCTTTGTGAAAATATCCTGAAGCTTAAATATGAAATAAATTCAAAGTCAAATTCCCTGTTAAGTTAACCATGATGCTTGTTTCTTATTCCTCAGAGAACAGTAAATCACTGTTCTACTGAGGCTAAAAATAAGATTCATATAAAAATGAGTGCTCATTTTATCTAAGGTTTTTTTTTTATTTTATCTGAAAGTCAAACAGGTCTTAAAGTTATACAAGGTCAGTTATTATTCTAATTTATTTTTTTTTCACTGGTGCCATTATTTTTTGATCTAGCTTAGGCTTAAGTTACTTACCTGGGCTGTGAAAGACAGGTGCAGTATGAATTGAATTGACCCAATAATGTTTCCTCCTTTTTAAAAGTAGTGATAACACGGACAAAGAGCACCAAGACAAATATCTTCCCAAAAGTCCTTTTTCTTTGATGATTTAGAGAAGGACAGTCTATGATAGTTTCTAAAATAATGGTATGGTGGCTGAGAATTCTTGCCTATTTTTCCTGTCTTCACCTTGGATTTGGTTAGGAAAGAAGAAATTTTTTTGTATAGAAAAAAGAGTTAGTATCACTAGAGCTATGCAAATACTGTATTTTTTGTTTTGTAAAAGAAGGTTAGAATTTTTTGAGGTGAATTTCAGCTTATTGTTTACATAAAAGAGTGTTCTGTTATTTTACCAAAGGAAAATCTTTAAAGACCTTGGTTCATCTGTTTGGTTTACAGCACTTCACCATCGGTGATGACAAATTCAACTGAACTCTAAATACGAAAACTGCTGTAAGGGAATATGATTAAGCAATAAACTTAAAAATGGTATCTGTGGGCTTGGAATTAGTGAAATACAAACCATTTCCTATACGTCCATTTCTGTTTTTACTATGGTTGATGACACCGTATTAGGGTAAGCTCACTTTAACATCCTGCTTACAGCAGAAGATAAAGACTGAGCAACATTTTACCAAGGATGCCTAACATACAAGGAAGAGTCACAGTAAACTTTGTTACACTGCCTGTTTTGCCTGTTTTGGAAGGCATTAAATAGTTTCCTTATTTGGTCTGTGTTTCTGGTGGTTTCGGTTTTTTTTTTTTTTTTTGAGAAAAAGGAAAATTGTAGCATAAAAAAAGACTTTCTCCTTCCTATGTAGCAACTGGAAGCAGGCAGTAAGGCCATCAGTGGTGACAAGGAAGGGGCACCCAGCAGATATAGCATTTATAGCTTGGACTCTGTTGAATGAACATGCTAAAGCAGATCCTTCGCTGGTGTATATGAAATTCAGTTCCCACTGGAGCTGAAAAAATAACATCACCTGAGAACCCCACTTCAGGATTATCTGAAATCCTGTTGGTGAAAAAATTAGGATGTACCGAGCACTTTCTTCATAATACAGGAGCAAATTTAATTCTGGGAATTCTTACTGTGCAATTTTGGAGTTGAAAATATTAACATGCTTTCTATTGTGTTTATGTTCAGGTTAAAAAAAATTGCAATTTATTCTTTCTGTTAGGGGATACCCCCACACACATATAAATAGCATATATGTACATATTATTGCAAGTCCAACACTAATCCTAGGCTTGCAAAAATATCGGGGTAAGATTTTTATGTAATTATATTCAAATTAATGCATTATTCTATTAATTTTACACTGGTTTAACTAAGTAATCTAGACATCAGTCTACTAATGTTGATGTAAAGCACAATAACTCATCTGATTTATACCTAATAAGAGCCTGGTTCTATACCTTATTGCTGAATTTGTTGAGGTTATTTTTTTCCTTCCCAAAAGACAAAATTCTTGTTTGCTTGGAAGGGTTTTTTAACCTCTTGTCTGAGTGATACATTTCTGTTTATCAGCCACCTGCATCTCTTCAATGTGTTCTGAGGCAAAATTCAAGGCATAAGAAAGTCCAATTTTAAATTCAATCAGTTCCCAAGTTGTCTGATGCAATGGTTTCCATTTCAACAGCTGCCTCTGTCTACTTCACCCACACGGAGGAACCAGCTTCCTCTGGAGATCTGAAAATGTACAGTTGGCAGCTAAAATTCAATTTAAGCCTGGCCAGGTACAATTTTATTGGCACTGGTCCCAGGTCTTGCAATTGACTTTTAACCCCCTCAGAGCTTTCCTTGTGTGCCTGATAGAACTGTGCTCTGCGTGACAACTTCAGTGAAGTCCAACTGCTGCCTTTTGTTGCTCTGTGCAGCAAAATATTCTGAGCTCATAAACCGCCAGCTCTGCATTTGTAAGAGTGGCGTTTGTAAGAAGTCATGTTAATTATCCTCACAGAAAATAACAAGTGATATATACTGTTATAAACAACTGCTTTCTAAATGGTACACTGGAGAATGCTGCTCACTTTCTTGTATCCTGGTGTTTCATGTTCCCTAATGTTTAACTTTTTTGACTTTGAAAATCCTTTTCTTACTTTATAAATAATTTGCAACACTTCCAGTCTCTCTGATAATTGCTCCCATAACTGAGCATTCAAAATGATTCACAGGAATAACAGGTTAAAGGGTTTATCCCTTAACAGAAGGAAAGAGTAAAGGGATTCCTTTTGTCCCTAGAGCTTGTTGTTCTAATAGGTAGCAAGTTCTGATAGCTTCTTGCAAATGAAGTATTAAAAATTTTCTCTGTCTCAGGGTCCTTCTTCATGTTAGGGCTGAGCTTCACTTTTTATTTAGGCCATTCACCAAAAGAAGCAGTGAATCAAATGAAATTGCAAGCAGAACACTAGCCTTCAAAAATTCAAACTAGGAACATCACAGCAGAACAGAATTTGTATAACTTTATTCCCTAGTCTTTCTGTGTAGAAGTGTTCGAGAGGACCATGATATCATAGTTTTGGGTAATAGAAAGCACAAAATTATTAACTAGAGTCATATGTTGTTTTGATTGGTAAACAAAGGGGTTGGTCTCTTCATTGTCTGTGACAGTAACCTTCTACATTAAAGGGGAAAAAAATTGACATCTTAGAAATCTTTAATGCCAACACACGGTGTTTACTTCATCCTTTCACAGCAGGCTGCTAGCTACCCACAGGTAATGCAAGCAATCTAAGCTCACAAAGGTATTTAAGCTGCCCAAATCTATCTCTGCCTAGAAGCTACTCCTCACGGCCACCAGTATTCTGCAATGCAGGACAAGAAGGGAATAAAGCTACAGGAGAAAGTTACTACAGTAATTATTCATCAAAGCCCTTCCGCTTCTGTCATCCGTGACTTACAGATTGAGAACTGGCAGTTTTAAAGGTGGGAGAGAGGGGAAATCTCATTTCTTAGGTGATGTTCACAGGTCTTTGCCTCCTCACTTCTCACTGCACAGTACTATTACCCTGGTGATCTGAGGTATTTCATCAGATGAAAGAAAAGAGGGAGCTTTGAGTAACTCACTGAATTCCAGATCACTTGTTTTTCAAGAAAACAGTGGGCACAAATGTATAAAATATGAGTATCTGGGAGCAAGTGAAATAAAAGAAGTTTTTTCAGATTATTTTTCACTGTGGAACCAAGGTCAGAGATTAAGGATTTGGTTTGAAGACCAAGCATGGCTGAGTCAGTTTGGATAAAACACGGCCATTAGGAGTTTGTCATGTTTCTCTCATTGTCCATGTTTTTAACTGAAATATCACTAGAATCTGTCTTAATGTTGCAAAATACTATATTTTCTTAATCCTGTCTAGCACTGAAGAGGAAAGCAAAGAGTCTCTCTGGGGTGTGGCTGGAGAAAATTAAACCTTAATCTTTGGCCATCTCTGACCCATTTTCAATGGAGTTAAAAGAGTTCAGATCAGTGTTAGAAAGGATCAGGCACTTGTTTTGCCCAAACATCCATATTTTCTGAATTTTAAAATCTTTCCTGAAAAAGTAAATGGGACCAGAAAGAATGGTTTGTTCATTTTTAATGGGAGAGATGAAAATAAACAGACGCTTATTGGCTACACCAATAAGTTATTGAGAACTGGGAAGTTCTATTTATTTTCAGAGGAGCTGTGGTGTAACTGAAACATAGCTCAGGGACCCAGCAGAACTGGGTGACAAGGAACCACAAACTTTTCTTAAGGAGAAAGGGATATAGAAAGAGAGAGGAGCTAAGTCAGCTTTAATTGTTTATTTATGCAAACAGACATGTCTTGTATTGCTTGAGGTTAATTTCTCATTACTCATGATTCAGCAAACTCTTTGTGCAATGGTTCATCACAGTGTTTTCATTGAGATGTTCAGGGATAAAAACAAAATAATAATGAGGAATATTTTTCTGTTGTCTTGAGTTTTTTTCCATGCTGTAAGTATTTGTGAGCAAACTTCACATATAGAAAATAGCAACGGCCAGCCAAGGTTGTGTCTGATAAAACCTAGGCTTAATGAAGTTCATTTGCTAAAATTGTCCTTCAAGATAATTGAGATACAGCGCCTTGAGCACTGAGCTATATCTACTGCATCAATTTGGAAATGGAAATCTGTTTGTAGGGCAGTTGCTTTTAGATAATGTGTGCAATTGTCTATGAAGAGCAGCTAGATGATTCCTGTGAGTGACTTGTTGTGTAGTTGCATTCAAATAAGTACTGTAAGAAACCAAAACATTGGTTTCTTCAGCAATTCATCAATAATTCACTGTGTGCAAAATAGTCAGTACTGGTCTAGAAATTTCTAGAGATAATTTTCCCATCTAAAACACTATCACACTAGTGCTAAAGGGTAGCTGGAATTTATGCATGCAGATTCCATTTACAATAATGTAGGTTAGGTAAATCACCCTTGTTGGGATGAGAAAGATGTGGGTAAACATGCCAGCATGGTCTAGAACTTTAGGAAACTAACAAGAGAAAGGAGAAATTATTTAACCAAAAGAGGCATTACATAAGTAGGAAAGTAGAATCATAAGATCCTCATCTGTTGACAAAACAGGCTGTGAGATGTGTGCCAGCTCTGACAACAAGCTCTCTTACTGGGGTATCAATGACAAACTTAGTGATTGAGGAATGTTGTTGGGAGGTATAAAAGGAGATATAGCATGTTCCATGTAGAAATGTCATTGAAGAAATGAGCAAAAAAGCTGTGCATTTCATAGGCTGGCTGAAAGACAAGGAAGTGTTCACAGATTGGAACCTTTAACTGCCAGAACTGGTATCGCCATAATTTCCAGTGACCCAGGAGATGTGCAGGGAGAAAGAAGAAAAAAATCCCCAGGCAGAACAGTATGGACAAGGAATAAGACTGACATTATTCTGTTTTCAATCACCTGTTTGCTCTGTTTTAGTTCCATTTATTATAATCCTAAATTTCTGTGAAACTGTATAGTTATGCACAGAAAGCGAATGTGTGTTTGTTTCCAAAAGAGAAACTGAGTATATGTGGCGTGCCACGTGCCAGGCAGAGACTTTCTCTGGTAATTTTCTCCTCAGATAACAATTACCAAATGCTTTAGCTAAAACAATTTCTAATAGTCTTTATAATTTCAATTTTCACAGGTTCCTAACTATGGCGATGTACAGTACAGCATAGGGAAATTTATTAATAAAAGTGGCTCCAGTTTCCCTGTGATTATCATTGTCTTCAAATGATAAAAAGACTTCAAATTGTTCTAAAACATCAGCAGTAAATATTGTACTATTGAACTCAACTCACTGTGATTAAAGAGATTAGTATCATTGAGTACAATAGCCATCTTCCTAAAGTTTGAGTTTCACAAAAAATAATGAGAAGCCCTTGATCTTGTCCAGTGATATAGCCTGTGGGAATAAACAGAGCTAACTTTGTATGTTGAAAATGGGGAATATATTGAATTACTTCAGGCTGAAATGAATCTAGGGTTTGTGGCTGGAGAGCCTTTTAGAATTTGGATATAGCTAATTGCAACACTGCCTGTATAGTCCATTAAAATCTTGTGGTCTCAACCTGACCTCCTGAGATGTTGTGTCTGGCAGTTTGCCTGGGTTGCCTACAGAGCGACAAAATAGAAATATTATGCGCAAGAAAATACAGAGACTGTAACAAAGGCTCTCACAGGCAGTGTCTTCCATGTCATCCGAAGGTTTTATTAATTGTGCAAAATCCTACCTGAAATAACAATTTTTGCTGCGCTGAGAAGATTCTTCTTTACTGAGGCTAAACTTATTTTGCACTTGAGTGAAGTATAATGGCTTGCAATCCTTTTCTGCTTACCATGTCTACAGGGTATCCTACCTTAGTGAATCCTGTGGAAGCTTACCAACCAGTATGTGCCCCTTCAGAAGATTACCTGCATGAATATTTAAGGAAATTAGTCTGTAGAGATCCATCACATTGTTACTGTTTTAAATATTCCTTTGTAAATAAACTCATGGGCCCCAGAGGAAGAAAGCATTCTCAATTACCTTGTGGAGTGCATTTTTACTAAATGCCAGGGTGAAGAAAATGATGGTCAAGAACCGACAAGACTTTTATTATAAACTGGTCTCAGTAGAATTTAATATGATTTTTAGCAGGTTAAGCACTTATGCTTTCATTCTGCATTTGAGCCCTAAAATTTCTGTACAGTGCATATTTTTTGCATACATTGCCTTCCCTTCCTAATGGTGATACAAACTACGGTTTTGGGTTTGGGGCTTTTGTGTAGTTTTCATTTTTCTCCTAAAATATTCTGTTCTGACAGTTCTGGTGCACAGTGAGTCACGAAGTTTTCTTATCCAATTCTCAACTATCCACAGATATAACACATTTAGTCTTCTCCATCATTCTTTGCTCAGTCCCATTGAAGCTGCTGTCACTGCAACATTTTACTTTCTTCTATCAAGGCAGGCATGAAATTTCCAGTGGAGCGAATGCGAATGCTAAGGCAGCTGCATGGGTCAGTAGGCAGATGGAAGGGGGGAGGGTTTGGGAAAGCTAAACAGTTTGCATCCTTCTCTAAAAGACAGCAAACCACAGGGCAGGGATCTGCAATCTGATGATTTGACAGTGCAATGCCCTTTAGTTGTTTGACTGGATTTACAAGTTCTGTTTAGCTGACAGATATTTTGGCTAATACCCTTCCCTAGTTGTTTTCCTTTTGACTATCAGAAGTTCTATTTAAAAATTTAAGCAAGCTTTTGTTGTACAGCAAAATAAACAGGTTTCTCTTACAGATAGGACATTCTCTCTAAGATGTTGTTCTTTTTTTCTAGGAATACCCCAATGAATACAAAATATTGACCTAAACAAATACAGTTTACTGAGAATGCCAGTAAACAATCTGGAAAAAAATTCAGGGGATGTAGCTTTATTTTGTTTGGAAACTGCTCTTCCAAGCTTACAGCACACAGTCCAATATATTTTTCTCCTCTGTGTATTTTTGTGATTAGTCACTCTTCTGACTGAAAATCAAATCATTAGCTTTTAAAGACACCAAATTAAATAAAACCATAGCTAAGTAAGACAAGTATGGAAATACAAAGGAATTTGCAGTAAGTGAAATTTTAGTGATTAAATATTTCTGAGTTTCTGAAGTAATTGTTAGAAAATATTTTGAGTTTCTGAGGTAGCAGTGTTTTAAATATACTGTATCTAAAATCCCTGTGAGACTCAACATGTAACTGGTTTAAAACAATAGAATCAATGGTCCTGGAACAATGATATTACTAATGGCAATTACTAGAATTAAGGGAAAGAAAAAAACTTTTGCTGGGATCACATGCTGAATGTTCACTGAATTTTGCCTTGAAATCATGTGCAGAAATAATTCTGTTTCACTCGCCCAAAGTCTCCGCCTGAAGCTTTTGAGAATGGACCAGCAGTAGTGTGCATATCAACAGAAGTGGCCAGGGTGGAAGCACTGAAAACACAGACTGTCCATCCCTTCCTCCTGGCAGTTTCTAGTGAAAAATCTCAGGTATATGATGATATCTGTGGGAATCTGACTGTGAATATCTCAAACTCCAAAACACTGAACAGTGGGAAGTGTGTGGGATGAACCACAGATGGAGAGGATGAAACCACGAGCACTGGCTGTCAAGAGGAAAGCAAACAGCAACTTTATTAGGTTTTGGGTGTCCTACATTCCGACTCAGCCACCTAAATGTTTCACCAGGTATGCCTGCATTAACATAGCAATGAGGTTTTGAAGTTCATCTCCTTACTGTCCTTCCTTCTGTGTACTGGTTTTCATCACAGAGCAGCCTGATGGCATGTAAATGAGATTCCTTTTGGGTTAAAATAAGCCAGAAACCATGCTCCAGGAATATGCCTGTTTGCTCCAAGCATTAATGTGTATGAGCCTTCAAACCACAGTTATTCTGAACTCCCCTATGCATGTCATAAATGTATTTCAGGTCCTTAAAACAGCAACTTTTTTTTCTCCATGGACCAATTCCTGTTTGGTCAGATATTGTCATTGAACCTTGGACTGTATTTCAGTGGCAGAGGAAGGACAAGTTGACTTAGTGATTCTCATGTCTAATTTCTGTGAATATATGAATCATTCTCTGAATTCACGTAAAGCTTAGTGCAATAGAGAGGCCTCAAGCATTTAGTTTCAGACAGGAGTTACTGAGATAGAAGATGAGAGACTGAGAGGGTTTGCTTCCCAAAATTTTCTAGGTAACCTTATTTTTTTCTCTACTGCTGAATTTGAACAGTCCTTAAGATAATGTTAACTGAAACACTGATGAAATGTGCTAAATATGCACAGTGTAAAGCACTGCTTCTACTAGACCTGTCTGACTTGTGTAATCCCAAACTCTCAGCAGTGCAACTGTGCACAACAGAAGCTGCTGATAATTAATGCCTAAAATCCCCCCTAACCACGCTGCTGCCCTGGGAGCTGTGAACCCACTGCACATGAGATTTCAGCAGCAGAGTCCTGTGGGCACAGAACAAATGGCACAAGCTGCTGCTGGCATTGCTCTGCTGCCAGACCTCCTGCAATGGCATTGGAACTGCAGCTACTGATCACCTTCCAGAGCAGCAGCTGGACATGCTGCAGTTTTGCAAATACATGTCAGGGTTTCCTCTGTGGGTGTGGGTGTGTGTGTGTGTGTACCCTGCTGCACTGGAAGGATAGTTCAGTGATTGATAAATGATCTGGTAATACAAGGTCAATATGTTGTGAAAAAAATAAATATTTTTATATTACTCATAGGAAACCACAGGCAACAAGCAGTGTGAGTGAACTGTATTTCTGGTCATTAAAAATTTGTCATGGAAGATAGAAAGGTAAGAGAATTCTGAATTCTTTGGTTCAGCTGCTTAATTCATGAAGAAACCATTATACCAACATTTTTCTTTTTTTTTTCTACTAACAGCAATGTAGCCAGAAATTAAAAGATTAAGTAAATGAGAGGAAAGTTGAAGTATTTGGGTCTCCCAGTGACCTCTGGCTGGACACTGGTCTGGGAGGCTTATGTTCTGCAGCCTGAGACATGAAAGAATATTGGTTTTTTCCTCTTGTAGCTGCAGCTTAGGGTTGACTTCTTTGGCTTGTACTTTTGGTACTAAAATTCTGCGTCTGTTTGTCAGCAAGAACACCTGCCTGTCTCACTAAACAGATGTTCTCCAAAGAATAGACTATTCTAAGGACTTCTCTGATCTCTCTATTGAATGCAAATATTATTGTCAACATGAACTGGAGCTGAATGACAAGTTCATTTCTGATGCCATTATGGAGAAGGATGCAAACCCCAGAAATTTGCTTTCAGCCCCTGTGGCCACATTCAGGCATGTCCCTATTCAGAAATACCCCTTGATCACTCCATCATTCTTTCTGATCTATGTAAGTAAGAAAGTTTCTGGGGAAGGATTTACACTCTCATTCAGATTTATTCAAAGGTACTTTGGCATTGTCACCAATCCTCTTTTGCCAATTTTGTTAAAGTCACTAAGAAGCAAGTTCCAGTGAGGAGAAGGATCTTTCTGTTCCCCATGATAAATTTGATGACATCAATCACTTAAACTATTCAAGTCCATCACTTAAACACAGATCATGGTATTACAAAAAAGCCCACAGTTAGCAACCAGAAAGCATAATTCTGAGAGTACATAAAATCTCACTGACCCTGTCACACCCAGAACACCTGTGCTTGTCGCTACCTGTAGTTAATTTAAAGATTGGTGCATGAGTTATTTTAATAGCAAGGCCACTCTAACATGCTAGAACAATCCATCAGAAAATCCAGAATCACAAAAAGCCTTCTGCTTCTCTGTCCCTTCAGAAATGTTATCACTTCTGTATGTGCAAGTAATATATTCTTTGAGCCCCCTTCCTTCCCCTTGGACGGTTTTAATGTCAAGAAGTCCTGAGCAAGAACACATCCAAAGACTGACCCTTGTTGAAAGTGCATTGCAGATAAAGATTCTAAGCTTGTATAATCAGAAACCTTTTAATTAATACAATTTCAAGTTCTTTTTCGGTGTCATCAGCAGATGGTTTACTTATTGTTGTTATAACATGCAGCAATATGAGTCAAAGTAATTAACAGCATATAAATTATTAAGTACTTAAGTGAATTGTCAGCATTTTCTACTCCATCTTTTCTGATGAAAAATTGAACAGCTGACTTGTAATTAATGATACCAACTTTAAAATATCAAATGTATGTGGTTAAATAGCAATGTATTCCTTAAAATATCATAGCTGGGTAATTTAGCCATAGTTTTAATTTATTAATAAAATTATTACTCTGATGTACTGCTCTCTTTTTTTATGCAATTGTGCATGATAATAATCCTTGTTATTTTCTTATCTAAACAAGAAACATTTTATAACCATGGCCAAACTATCCTAATTTTTTATTCCTCCACTTACTTTTCATTGCATCTGAGATGATGAGCACTAACACTCACAGGCATATTATTAAATAACAGAAGAAGTTTTTAACAGACACATACTGCAGAGATTTCTTTTCTAGACCTACTACATGTTGATTCTTATTTATTTCTCCAGAGTGCTGCTGCATACAACAGAGGAAGATGACCGTTGAGGGCATTAAATTCCTACATCCTTAGCAATACCCAAAGGAGTGCCCAAAGGAGTTCAGAATATGTGCACTTTGTGTACTCAGAGCTGCTGTATGAAGGAGGAAAACTGTTGCATTACTTGGAGTTTTTCTTGTGACCAAATCTGTTTGAGAACTGATATCAGAACAATAATTACACGGAGAAAAAAAAAAGGCTTGTGTCCTTGACTTATTTTCTAAATGGGATACCTGACACCAACAGTATATATTTAATGGAAAATGATGGCCTAAGAATTAGGTTTAGATTTCTGTTTTAATCTGTCATTTGATCAGACAGCTCTTCTATATCATACAGTGAATTTTGAAGCTTTACATCAATTTTATCTTGCTTTCACAGCTGAAAAGGATCTTTGTTCAGTATGCTATCATAAAAAGAATGGATTAATGGATTGTAGATAAATATGTATAAGCAGGGATTATAGACACAGATATGGAATGTTTCTGGACACAGGTAACAAATATTGTTATCACTAAGTCATTTTGTCAATACCAAAACTTTTAATAGTCATTTTGTGCCTGTGCTGCAAAGTGGCAGCTGCTGAGGCATCATTTGGGCTCTTTAATGACTAGTAAAAAACACATTATAAAGATGCAAAGGGTTAATATTGGTTTTAGTTAGGGGAATCAGCATGTCTACCATGTTTCATTAATCAGTCTTCTTAACTTGGACAAATCTCTCCTGGTCTCAGGGCCCAAATGACTACAACATGACAGCAGCTTTCTGCTGTGGTAGAAATCTAGACTTACTCATATTTTGCTTTTTACAGCGGTAATAGAAAAAGATTCCCCAATGAAAGACTCTAATGAGTGCCCTCCCCCCGCCATCCCCCCAGGGAACCTTCTCCTGGATGGTTCTATCTCAGTTTACAAAATGTGTTCTGGAGAGGCCCTTGGGCTCTGGGCACACTGATCCCTCACTGCAGAGCTTCTAAAATGTTCAGTCTCCCAGCTTGACAAACAAGTACAAGAAGGTAGGCAAAAGCACCAAGAATAAAGAAGTTGTAAAAAGGTCTAACAAGGGTATAAAAGAAAAGGCAAAAAGTCATCCTGGCATCATTGTCACCGAGAGAGTTTGGAAACAGCCTGAGAGTTTTGTGCTTGATAGGTGCCTTTGGTTACACACACACACACCAGAACTTTGCTGGAGGAATTGAGGGGCAGTTTGGATGTCAGTGGTGGGATCACCCCTTTCTCGTGGCCCACCAGATGTCTGTGGATGCTGTTCACGGCTGGAATGCACTCAGCTCATCTTTCCTTTGAAGGTGGGAAGAACGAATTACATAGAAGCAGTTCTTTTCCTGACAGATCTTCAGCACTGATGTCTTCTTTTTCCTGCAGAGAGACAGGAAGCCCCTGTCTCCCTTTGGTGCAAGCCCTTATCAGTGCAAACACTCTCCTGATAAGTGCTGACATATAAACCTGTGTTACTAGTGTTGCTCCATGTTACCCATCCTCAAGCCTCAAATAAAGTGTATCCTTTTTCCCTCCTCCATCATGATTTTTGGAGGCTCATTTATTGGACAACTAGCTAAAATTAAACACTCTAAGGATATTGCCCACTGAGTGATGCTGTGTTTTATTCCCATAAAAACTCATACCTCGTTTATGCCAAAATGCTGGTTAAGATAAATTCTTGTCATTTTATGTTAAATGCTCAGAGTAAAACTAGATTGCCTGTAATCCTTAAATTAAAGTAAAACTGCCTTATCTTCACCAGGTTTCTACCATAGGATGATTTAATGTATTATTTTTTCCTAATTTAGCAGTGGAAGCATTTGTAAGGTGATGATATGTGTGTGCCCTCATGTTTCTATAGTTCGAAGAAGCTGGTTCTGTTGAAAACATGAATTTTTTTTCACATCTACTCAAGGTAAAACACAAGGGATATGCTTGGAACCAACCAGTTGATAAGTGGAACTGAACTGGAGCTTGTAGTCAGAAGGAATTATGTGGGTGGGCTTGCTGTATTTTTCCTCATGATAGTAAGTATCTTAACTTAATTGGAAAGCCTTAAAAAATTGAGCTGTATTTTGCAGTACAGAGTTTGTCAGCACAGTTGAAGATTATAACAGCCCCACTATGTTGCTTGATAAATCGTTGTCTGCTAAGATTCAGAATAAACTGATTTAAAACCTGCCTCAGTCACAAAGCATAACAACTTTGTGTCTGTGGATTTCAGTGCAGATGAAAGACTTATAAATATAAATCGGGCTTTTTTTTCTGATCTTCCAAGAAGTATATATTCAAAAAATGCACAAAAATTGAATCCTATAATAAAAGCAAACTGATCTTTAAAAAAATTTAAACACCTACTCAAAACAGAAATATTTCTCTCCAGATTAGATGGTGTTATTTGCTATTCTTGTTTGAGCTAGTTGCAAGAAAACTGTCCCTCATAGTAGTCCTTTATTATTTATACAAAATCAGGAAGGAAATCATCGTACTACAGTATCATTGCAATAGGAATTTATATTACCTAGTTATAGATAGACTTTTTTCAGTACCTTAGAATAGAGAAACACTTCCCATGTGTTTGAATGATTATTTAAAATGCTGTATAACTCCAAGGCTTGGAAGAAAATGCATATAGGTTTTTCTTTTCCATTTTCTCAGTCTCATTGCCTCCTCATTCTTTCATTTTAAAAATCAGTTTATTCATATAAGTTGCCAAAAGAATTTAAGGAAAGTTTGGCTAACTTGTGCAGAGTTAGTAGAATTATGTGTGTTTGTGTTTTTCTGCAAATTTCATGCTCCTTAAAGGATTTATTGAAAAATTCAGAGCTATTAATTCCTGTGGAAGTTTCAGACAATAAGCACTTAGCATTTCAGTTGTTTTCTTAATTCATTCTGGTCATGGGATCACAGAGTCATTATAAAATATGATAGCATCAATATGTTGTTTTGTTCAAGTAGCTCCGTTTTAGAACACATATAAAAATTTCTATGTACGTCAGCTAAAACTGAAAAAACTGTAAAAGAAAATTCTGTTCACTGAATTCTCAGAAAAAAATAAAATTAATAAAAGTGTACCCAGAGAGATAGTTTTTTGTGCATTTTCTCGTCTCTGGGTGTTTCAGCTTATTAAAACTAATTATTTCAGATTTTCCTTCCTTCTGTAGGTTTGTGCTCTAAAATACACACTGAGACGGTATTTTCTGGTTAGTGATATTTATTTTCAGTGGGTGAGAGAAAGAATCTAACTTTTTTATAGTGAATGTGACTATTTTTTTCTCATCCTTTATTGAGTGTTCCTTTTCTTTAATTCCAAAGATCAGCACAGAATTTTCTCTTTACATTTCCAGATGTTTTAAAAGTCAGCCAGTCTGTTATCTCCAGTTGACCAAGCTAGATATTTTTCAATAGAAAATTAAAAAAAAAAAAACAAAAAGCAATTTAATATGCAAATATGAGAATTTTTTTTAGGCAAAATAATCAAAGGAGGGTCTATAACATTGGCATTGTTGCAACAAATGCTGAGGACATAATTCTTTAATTTTGACATTAAATCTGTTAAATCGATGAAGACAGAAGCAATTAATTAAGCATTAATTATATTAATTATATTTTCCCTTCCAATTTAAAAATAATATAAATTATACATCACTGTTTCATTTTCAATATGGTGGGTCTTTGAGCAATCAAACCCAATTTTGCTATTTACAGAACTGTCCAAAATTGTTGAAGATGGGATTTTCTCCACTGGTTCTGACCTATTATAGAAGGCAGGATTTGAGAGATGGTTTGAGGATTCCCCTGCCCCATCCCATCTGAGTGAATTAAGGAGGGATTGGCTGGAATTGCTGCCAAGGGTGTGTGGAATAGTCAGCAATCATCCCACCTGGATTTGACTGAGGGGTCACACCCACCCAGCTGAGGCAGCACAGGGATTTACTGTGATGTCACTGCTACAACAATCTCAGCAGCACAGACATTGAAATCAAGGTAAATTTCCTTTGAATAGGATAAAATTCTGCATATTCACACAAAAATTCCTCAGTCTAGACCTCATCTATTGTTTTTCTTTATTAGTCTTAACTACCACAAGTCTGTGTTAACTACAGAAATGATTTTCTGGTGGAGGACCTAAAGTAGTGCAGGCACTCTGATAGCCCTGAGCCAGACTGAAAAGATTTAACCACCTCTGCATGAGCATCCTGACCCAAGCAGTTCTGATTCCTACAATGACAGGAAATCTCTGTAGCATCGGTGTCTGATGTGACTGTGGCCTTCTAATACACTGTACATTGCATTCCTGATTGCCCATCTGTGGCAGCACAGAAACTCCTAATTTCCTCCAGGTAGGACAGGGCTGTTAAAATCCCCATTTCTCATCCGCAAAGTCAACTTTCAACTCTGTGTGACTTTTGCTTCTGTTTTATTTTCTTCTCAAACTGTTTGAAACAATGTGAGGGCTGTGCTACATCTCAGCAGAGTGTTGTTTTTGTGGCATAAAACTCAGTCTGTGTCTTTTGTGCTCAAGGGTGGTATGATGGCATATGGGAGCACCTGAAATTGTAGAACTTGATCAGGCAGTATCTGAGGGTTATGGAAAAAGCCAAACCTGGAACAGCTGCAGTGCACTGTCCACTTAGCAGCTCCTAGGGTGAGGAATCTTGGATGGATGTTTGGATTTTGTCGACAAGTAAGCAAAACAGCAAAACAAAGAGAATGCAATTCATACACGAACACAACTGACACGTGGTGTGGGTAATGACAAAATGAGGCCTGGGAGTAACTAGGCATCAGCTTCAGAAGAGCTGTGGGTCAACTTGTCCCTCTCAGTGTCCCTGCATCCTCTATTTCAGATGATTTTCAGTTGTCAACTATTCTCTCATGCTTTCTGCTTAAGCAACACGAGTTTCCAAAGCCTACTGGTCATGTGGAATTGTAAAACTGCATAAATCTCATCAGTGTTCTTGAAAAGCTCACCTGTTTTAGTCAGCCTTTCTGTCCTCGTCACAATATGGTAAAGAATTAGGAATCATCTCTCCCTTTTTCGCTTGAATAGTTTGTGGCAGGGACTTGTCTGAGAGGTGCACTTTGGCAGTTGCGTGTTTTCTGCTGTGATGCAAGGAAATTTGGCTTAATTTTGTTCAGCAGCCTATTCTTCCCAGACTCCAGCGAGCTGGGTACTGAGGAGATTGTCATCTGCTCTTCTTCAGTCTAGCTGGATGTGAGGCTTCATGTAGAAGTTTGCAAGGCTGCATGAAAATCTAGCAGGACTAGGGTAAGCAGTTTCAGAGTGTCTTCCAGTTTATTTGCTTTGTGTTATTGAAACATTCAACCATGGAATAAAACAAAATGTGTATCTAACTGAGATTTGGATACACCACATTCTTTTTTGTATCTTTCTTCTCCAGGTATGATGTAAAGATAACTATTTAAGGAGATGCATTATGTTTTGCAAGGGAATGCAAAACATAATCCTTACTTTACATCAGGATATGCACCACACAAACTGACTTCCACATTATAGCAATAGTGCCTGCATCTGGGGTGTAATAACACTGCATTCCGTTTTACAGAGGGAGTTCTGGTCTAGGGAATTCTAGTAATACTAGTGAAGTTAAAACTCTATGGCAGGGAGAAATTTTATTGTGCTGTTAAGAAATATTTTTTTTTTTTCCAAAAACATGGTCACTTGGAAAAGCATGAAAGATTTTAGGCTGCCCTAAACTTTAAACTTTCCACTAAATTCAGCCTGATCACAAGCAATAATGTTATCCTGGAAATTCTTACTGTAATTTGTTATAAAATACCATTAGAAGTTACTATGAAATTCGTTGTGCTTTAAAAATATTAATTTGTATGCCAGTGTATTGAATGTGTTTGGGTTTTGAAGCTTTTCACCATTTCTTAAAATTTCAATGATAGCAACCCTTTTGCCAGATTTCTACTGAGAGCCCTTGTCAAAGGAAGATTTCCAAAGAAAAGGTATGAGACAGATAAGAGTCCTTGAGATTTACAACCCAGGCACTGGGAAGGCTTTTCTTAGTCAGGCTATTTTTCAGACTTTTTTTAAAGAGGATTAACCCATGATTATGAATTAGGTTCAGCAGGTGGAAAGAGGAGTAGAAACTTTGCATTGTAACATCTAAGAATGAATCTGTGTCATTTGCCAAACTCAGGTACTGAGAAGGGATTGTTCCCTCTGCTCCTTGCAGAGGAAAGATGTTTCCATGGGTCTTCTATTTCAACAGATTTTAGTCCTCTACTAGGGAAAAATATAGATCAATTAGTATTTCTATCATCTGTATAACTTATACATTTATGTATTCACATGTCATTGCTCAGTTTAACTGAAGAATTAAGGTAGCTGTTATCTCCTGTTCTTATGATTTTCCTAAGTAAAATAGAAAACTTCTGATCATAATTAAAACGTTGAAATTTATCTTAAACTTTCCTTTTAGATGAAAGTCAGTCTGTAGGTAGAGCAAAGCTATCAGGTTTCTCTGATTTTTTTTGCCATTAAAAAAAAATCAACAGCATAACTATTTTAATGCAGTTTCCACAGAACAATAGTTGGTAAGGCTAAAAAGCCTGATGACAGTGTATTATTATGGATGCTAACAGAATCAGGGATCTAAGGAGAAAAGACATAAACGAGAGAACTCATAAACATCAAACATGAATATCAGACCTCTTCAGAACTCTTAGCAGAAATCAATAATGCTAAAAAAAAATATAAGTCACTTTATTATTTTCTTGTGAAACATTGACCCTGACAAGCTCCATTTTCTGTAAGTGGAATTTGGAGAGAGTGTAGAACATTATTTGAAGGAAATAATTGGTGAGGCAGTATGTTTGTATATCTGAAGCATATAAGTAGGAGCATTTTAGCCTTTGAATAGGTGAAGGGGGCTTGCAAGAAAGACAAAGAGAGACTTTTTACCAAAGTCTAGAGTGACAGGACAACTATCAATGATTTTAAGCTGAAAGAGAGTTGGCATAAATTGGACTTCAGAAGAAATTCTCTAGCATAAGGATGGTGAGACATTGGCCCAGGTTGTTCAGAGAAGTCATGGATGTTCCATCGTTTCAAGTGTTCCAGGCCAGGCTGGATGGGTCTTTGAGTGACCTGGTCTAAAGAATGGTGTCCCTCCCCCTGCCAAGGATGTTGGACTGGGTGATCTCAGGAGGTACCTTCCAACCCAAACCATTCCATGATTTTAATTCATTCTGCATAATCACTTATGTTTAAGATGCATGGTTAAATCAACATTATTTCAAATTAGCACAGATGTTTGAAGACCATGAGGAAAGATAACTGGACTTTTCAGTGAATATAATTTCCTAGTACTGTTCTTTCTCCTACTGTCTTGTTAACAGAATCTGTCCTTTTCCTCTGTTGCTTAACAGATCTTGTGTTCTGCAGCTGACTCCTGAATCTGCTCCCAGCATCCCATCTAGGCCAGCGTTCCTGGTTGTCTGTCTTACCTCTGACCCTCTACCAGGTAAGATATTGCACAGCTGAAATTTGTGCACATTTGTGCTTCATTAGTTCTTGTACCTGACCTTACATGGACCTCAGCACTGCTAAGGATTTTATTCAATATATGTACATGTTTTAATCAGGTTTACTCAAGCCAGACACATGAAATGATTATTACACTCCTGTTTTGGTAAACATTGTCAGCATGTTATAAGCTGGGTGATCACATAAGGCATTACTGTTGCTTAGAGTCCCTGTTATAGTTAGCAAATAACCTCAACAGTGGCACGATAGAAACAGAGACAGTAAGAGAATTCAAGAATTGGAAGAGGATATGAAGATGGAAGCTACTTTTGGTGGCGTTTCTACCACACTTCAGTTTTGCAATCAGTTTGGATGGTAACAGATTATCTTTCCCTTTACTTCTGTGGTAGGAGTCAGAGAGGCTTTTGTCTCCCTGGAATACAATTCCTTCTTTGACCATGCACAGTTGTGCTTGACTGCCAGATTGATTGAAGTTTATATTTTCTTCTGAGTTTTCAGTGATGGTCTTAACCAGTGCCTATTCTTCTGCCTAGAATTTGCCCCACAACATTTTCCTCTTCCCACACAAGTGGTTTTTGGTACACATGTAAGATCATGTTACTCTCAAGGGGTGCAAAGCATAAAGCAGCCAACAAATGGTTACTTCTTTATCCCAGGCTCTACACTCCATTTATTTACTATATTTTTCTTACTTAAAGTGAGCACAATACCTCCTTGACAGACACAAAAGCAACAAAAACATAAGCTATTGCGTCTAATACAAACAAACATGAATTATTTTTGTTCCCAGTTTCTTTCTGCTTCTACCCCACCTCTCCATTTACTAATTTATCTATTTCTCTCTTCAATTCATCTTTTTAAATAATTTTCTTCACGTAGTCCCCTTTGGGAGACAAATTCTTGCTACCATCAGTTCTTAATTTTGTGGATTGTGCTTGCCTTAATTTTGGTTTCTGCTTTTTTAATTGTTTTCAATTAAGAAAAATGTGGATTAAATCTGTTTATTTAATCTTTTTCAAAACTCAAAACCTTTAATTGCAATATTAATTCCCACTTGTGTCATGTAATTTCTCACAGTTTGCCACCGCAGTGCTTGTATAGGAACAAATGTTGCTATTAGGAAGCAGCAACTTGCATGTGCTCAGTGGGGGTTGGTAAACCATTTCACAGCTGGGAATGAACCTTTGACTTCAGACTTAAAACTTAAATTAACCTAATTAAACCACTGAAGTTTACACAAAGTATCTTGCTCTTTGGAGATGTCTCCTGAGAACGGGTTTTTCCCAGGAGATTCCCAGTACTTTGAGAAGTGTGACATATACATCCCTCATCTCTCAACTTGCTGCTGCACAAAGGGCTCTTCTGAAAGATAAGGAGGGGGAAAACGAAGTGTGAAGTGTCTTGAGACAAAGTTGGCCTGTTTTGCCTGCAAATATATGCTAATTTTCATATAATCATCATTGTTGTCTGGCAATTATCCATGACTATAACGATATCATTTAAATGTTCAGCCACATGTTCAGTGGTTTTCTGTAGATCTTGCTAGTTATTTTTCTTCTTGGAAGAGAAGGCTTGCCTCATTCTTCCTTGAACACGCAGGATTTGTTTTCTCAGAGTAAAATTCAAGCAAACATCGGTTAAATTTTTTATGCTCCTATTGCCTTGCTCTTTTGGTAGTCATGATTATCACTATGTTGTGTTATGCTGATATATAACAAAAATTATGTGGTTTTTTTATAATTTGTGGTTCTCTAGTAATAAAAGCACCTAAGGTTTTTTCCTTGCGCTACCTTAGGTTTGATTTTTTTTCTTCTTCTGGGAAAAAAGCAAAATTTTAAGATTTTATTCATGTTTCTATGAAGGATTGTATTCTACCATGTATTATTTATTTTGCAAATAATTGCATTGACATCAGTTTAAATTTTCATGAAAGTTATCATAACTTAAAACATGAGTTCTTCTTTAACTGATTTCATAGGTAATCCTACGGCTGTCATTTATGGTCATGACTTAAGAGCTATTAAAAAAAAAGCTTTTTTAATGATTAGTATTATGACAATGGTAGTTATCAAGGTGTGAACAAACATTTGACCATTAAATTATTTCTTAATGTATGCTCAGGTTGTTTCAGAATAGGAAACTGTGGCTAGATTTCAGTGATTCTCTTGTCCATCTCCTCTGAAAGAATAGTCAGTTCTAATTGGTAAACTGATAAACTAAACTGGTAAACTTATAAACTAACCTGTTAAACTAGTGCAGTTCTGCTAGCAGAGGAAACGTTGAATTTGTAGCTTTTGCTTAAAGCAACAATTTTTGTTTGATATTGCCTATCAGATCTGGAATCTCTAACTGAGATTTTAGATGTTTTAAATAATTTTCTAGGCATTAAGCTCAATAGCTGAAGCAGTACTTCCTTTTGCTTTCCTATTGTTAAATTAGGTTTACCAAATTTATATTCCAGCTTAAACAGAAAATATATTAATATGATATCAAATAATAGTATAAAAAAATCCTCTCTGGAATTATTCAATTCACTCTCTCGTTTTTTCTTCTGTTGAAAATTCATGCTTTATTTTTTTAATCATAAACTTTAAACTGATTTTGTTACACAACGCTTTGTCTACCATGAGCTTGAAAGGTGTCTCTGATGCTGACTAAATCACTCATGATTGCAACTCCTTTCCATTTCCAAATTCCTTTTTCTGTTAAGGGAACAATAAAAGCTAATGCCTGACGCTTACCCTTGTGCAGTATGTTAATGGAATCACCAACTTCTACTTTCTTCTGCTTTTTCTTCCTTTTGGTCAGCCTTCAACCTCTGCACAAAACCATCCTGTTTTTCAAGTTCAGTTCTGTAGATATTGAACACTAATGCATAGCATTACAAATTATGCTCAAGGATGACATAGGCAACAGTCATGTCCATATATTTCTTCTTTTCAACTACAGCTGCAATAGCATTAGCAATTTCTAGTAATTGAGAGGTGAGGAATGGGAGCGGGATGCGGATGGACATGACTGTCATTTCTTGGAATTGTGTTACGTATTTATGTCCTAACAAAATATTCAATTATCCTGCCCCATGCCCAGCATAACTTAGGCCATTACATAAGTATTTTCTGGTAACACACACAGGAGATATCCCATTAAAGACGCCATTTACTCCATTAAGGGACTCAGGTTGTTAATGTCTTGATGAATCAATACTACTTGGGACACTTGGGTTACAGGATCTAGAACTATGAGCTTCACTGTTTTCAAGATAAAGGATGAGATTTGAGTTCATTAAAAACAGCTGCTTCTAATGGAGGACCAACTATAGAAAAAATGTTTATTTCTCTCCCCCACTGCGAGCTTGTGTTGTTTGACTTTGTTTATCCAAAGTAAAAGATTCCATTAGAAGTGTTACTTCAGTTCCTCCAATTACTTGAAATGTAATTAGAGGTCTTCCTTTAACAAATGGAAACATTATTGTGTTTCCTGGAATAGGCAGTCCGAGCAGAGAGAGAATGGAAAGACAAAGCAACTGAACCACATCTCCTGGTTAGAACATTTTGCAAAATATTGTTAATTGTTACATGAAATATTTTTATTATCATTTTAAGGGGGAAAATATTCTTAGCAAGCTTCAGACAATGCTCTCGGACACATGGTGTGACTTTTGGGGCTGTCCTGTGCAAGACATTTGATGGATTTGATGAACTTAGTGGGTGTCTTCCAACTCAGGACATTCTATGATTCCAAGCTTTTCCTAGCAGTGACATTTCAGTGCCAATAGTGAACCTTTAAGGGGATGACTGTCACATTTTTTTGTGTTGTGCATTGGGTTAATATTACACTGAGCTGAGCACCTGGTTCCAAGGCACTAAACCTGACATTAACCCAACTTCTTGGCTCTGTGGAAGTCCAAAACCTAATATGTCGTGTGTTTAAAATGGTAGGCTGCATGTCAATTGTGAGCTAAAATTTGTGATATGTGTTTGACTTTATTCTTTCCCTAATCACCCCCTTTTTTTTTTTTTTCAGTTTTTCTATGATCTCAAATTATAGCCAAAGTTTCTGTGACTTCTCATTCATCCTGAATTTGTTTTTCCATGTTTAATTGATATTCACTTCAAATATGTATTTGAGCTATCCCAAAATTTTAGGGCTCGAGGCACTGAGGTAGCACAGGCTGTAGATTGGGAAGAGTTTCAGCATATGTAGTGGAAAAAGCAGCTGTTAGACCCACAATTTCAGTGGCCCAGCAATTTAGGCAAATGTAAATGTATTTCAGTCTCTCTGAACTGAAGACTTTCAGGGAAGACCATTTTCATCCAAATTGAGAATTCATCAGGACAGTACAGTGACTAGAACATTTTATGGTGTGAAGGTTGAAGTTTTGACCAGAAAATAAGGGGTTTTTGCAACATACTTATCCCTGACAGGAAGTGCCTCTTCCCAGCAGTAGTCATAGTTCGCATTGCATTTATACAGTTTTAATATTAATGTGCAAAGTAGGAAGTTATGCAAGATGTCAAATTTACATTTCTCCCCTGCTTTGAAACCTGCTTACCATTTCCCTTAGCATTATAACAACACATAGTTTTGCTCCTGTTTGCTACTTTCAAAGCAAGATTTCCATCTGCTGACTTATTTTCATCCCTCTCCCCTAATATGTCCGTTGCCTTAAAAAAAAAACAGGTAAAACCCATCCCTCATAGGAAAAAAAAATAAAAATAAATATGAATACTGTAGAACCCTTTTATTTTCACTGTGGTTTGCTTTTCTCCTTGCAGATAATCTTTAAAACCAGTGCTGGATCCCTTGTTGTCAAGCTATAAAATTGTTCATGGCAGAGCAGTGCAAAATGTTTCATGGAACATGTGAGAGTATTACCTACATCAATCTCTCTGCCTGCAAGTGTTTTCTTTCATCTGATTAATCAAAATAAAGTTGCTTAAACTTTCAGGCTTCTCTGAAAGAGGCAAGGATTTCTGATGTTTCTTTCCTTTCATCAAATGTCTGCAATGCCATTCTGCAGTTTATACAGAAATATTGAGCCTCATCAGTTAAGTTTATAACGCCAGCACAATTTTAAAGTTCATATTACTCAGATGCCCATTTTTTTTAGTGTCTCAACTGCAGGGCAAAATGGACACTGGGCCCTGTACTAGCTCCCATTTCTGAAGATTCAGTAGCAAATTTTTATGGTAAAATAAGACTAATTGTTCACAGCAAATCTCTACAGTCTAATAGTAATTAGACATGATTCACACCGATGCACAATCTCTGTATTTCAATACTGTGAGGTTGACCTAATTTGCCATGTAGTCATTTTTACATATTTAGAGCTTTATCAAGAATGTTGTGTTCTGTTGTAATTTTTCTTCTTTTTTTTTTTTTTCTTCAGTTACTATTAACTAGATTTAGGAAGGATTTATTATGTTTATAAGTTGAGGATCAAGCAAGAAAATATCAGTAATTTAAAAAAAAAAAAAACATACCAGAAGGTAGAGGTAGAAAGGCATTAGAAAACTAAATGCCAGAGGTACCACTTCAATAGTATTTCCTCAAGCAGTTTATTCTAAAGCACAGGAACACACGGGCATAATGGTGATTACAGCCTTAATGGGCTGGTTTGATTGCTTATTTGAGAAAGCTCCCTGTTTTACATTAAATTCTCCAAAACTATTTAAATATTGATTGAAATCTCTCAAATGGATGCATAGTAATCCCATTCTTTATTGTCTTCATTGGTTTCTAATGGCACATTGTTTACAAAACCAAAAAGAGCAGTTTCAGCTCTATTTATTCTTTATATGTCTCTGCTAAATGTGCACTCTTAGCCTGACTCTTTTTTGTTGCTGTCTCATGTTGCAAGTCAGTGTTTCAAGGATTGGGATTTAAAAGGAAATAATATCCCATTGAAATTTCATTGCCTCAGAACATATGTTCAGATATTTCTAACAGCCTTCAAGCTAAAGAAGAAAATGTCCTTAAAGGAGGCACATCTCTTCAAAGTGATCATCCTGAAGCTACAACTTGCCTCTGTTTTGGAGTAGGATGTTTATTTTATGTGCTTGTGGTCTCTTTGTTACCCATTTTGACCTCTGAAATGGTAATATATGAATCATTTACTATTGTATTTTTAGCTGTTACTACACCCACAAGACTTTTTATTATCAGCAAGAGTGGAGGTATTAAAGAGATTTGTGGGCCTCAGAAGGCTCAAAGCACAGTAGGGATGAAATTACAAAATTATATTGTTATAAAATATATTTCTAAAACTGTGTACAAAGGCCCAGTGTTAATGAAAGTAATTGATAGCAAATACTGATTTCTTTTTACATCACCAACAAAGCATTTTTTCTGAGTAATAATGAGCCTCTTTTTAGTAACAATAGGAAAAAAATGAGTCTCATGAATCATTTATGTGGCCTCATTCATTGCTATTATTACTTCTGCCATCAAATATTTTGGGAATTCAGCCCCTTTTCCTCTCTGTCTTTACATCTTGTGTAATGGCCTTTCTTGTGCTTTTCAGAAGGAAAATTGAACTTTCTTTTCCTTTAATGTACAGAAAAGTACCAGACCTTCCATTCTGATTCTGAATAAATGTTCCTGTTGCTGAGGCTTTTAGCTGTAGGAAGCCATAAAAGATGAATAATTGCTAAAGGAAAAACAAGATAGGGGAAGTATAACCCAATGTGCAGAAGGAATCAGTTTTCAAAAGGTCAACATCTTCAGCACAGGATTTGCCTAAATTGGGCAATTCCATAATATTTTAGCTGTCAGTAATTCCACTATACTGAAAATACTCAGAACGTGCACTGAAAGTGGCATGCCCATGTAGTCAGTTTAATTCCAAGTAACATTTCATAATGCATAAAGCAGGACAATGAGTGTCAATAGACTTGGATTATTTTGTGCTTTGGGATATTTCAATGAAATACCTTCTTCCACTCTAATGTTGTCATTAATGCCCCTCACCTTCACTAATTTCCAACTCAATGTGGAACTGCTGTTCCCACATCCAGGTTTTATTTCTGGCTTATATTTTCTTAGTGCCATTTCAAACCTTTATTTTATATACTAAGTTCTTCAAAAATTGTGTGCTCATGATATAGAATCAGCTCAGGTTGTTGGTTTTTATTTTAATTGATAAATGCAGCTGAGAATATTAGGGAGCTAATTGAGAAAAGAGGCTTTTTTTAAAATGAGCCATCCTGAGCCCAGTCCACTACCTGAGAGTCCCACAATGTAACACATTTTGTAAAGATAATCTCTGAATAATTACTAATACTAAAACTAAGATTGGTTTAGCTTTAGTTCAGTTTTGATGAGGTTAAACTATGACAATTGCAACTTTTATTTTTTTTTAAATGCACATAAATTTAATTTGGAAGTAAGTGTGTGTTCATTAAAAAATACATAGTATAATCTCTCTGTGCCTCAACTTCTCCTTTTAGAAAATTTTTATGGCAGTTTTTAACATCCTTCTTATAGTTTTGAGGATTTTTTGGATGACTGGCATTATATTCTCATCAAGTGGCATGCTGACAGTTCAGTTTTTGCATAAAATTTGTAGCTGCAGAAACTAGATTCTACCTCTTCTCATAAATAAAATGTGGCATCTTTCAGAAAAAATTAACTCCAGTATTTGTCTTTATCATAATTTTTGAGTTAAATAGCTATTTTAAACATTAAGAGTTATTGCTTTTCTCCTAATATAAGACTGATAATAACCAAAACCATCTTGCTTTTGTATGCACAGTATAACAAAGTTGGAAGTTGTCTACTCTGAGCAGAGCCACACAGTATCCTAAGATATAGCCTCATTACAAGTTAAAAAATGCTGATGCAAACCAATGTTAATCCAAAAACCCTTTAAATATATTAAGACAACACCTTTAGCAGGCAATGAGGGAGCCAGACTGATCTATGGGAATTAAGCAGAGGGAGAAAAGGGGTCTGTGCATAGGGAAGGAGAAGGAATTGTGTGCAGAGGCCCAGAGCAAAAATAAATTTTTGTTTAGATCCTCAGATCCCACTTGCTGCTGCTCCTTTGCTCAGTTCTTCCATTAAAAATATGTTAAGCACAAGATTACTAATAACTGAAAACACTAAGTGGAAGCTGGTTTCAGATATAATGGTGAACTCTCCACCTCACAGTGTTTCTCTGATGATTTTTCTTGGAAACTATCATAGAATATGCACTTTTAATCTGTGATCTGTTACTGAAGTGTTTTCCTAGTGGACTTACATAAAAGAATTAACGCTTCTAGTAAATTACTTTATTTTTCTACATAATGTTTAGTATGTGGTAAATCACGTTTCATAGTATAAGTATGACCTGAAATGGGCAAAAGTAAACGGGGATAAATGAAGGAACATTATGTGAGTCTAAAAAATGGCTGAAGCAATGCAGTTAATATTTCTTTCCTTCTCTTCTAAAGAGAACCTCCTCTGTTCTTTTGAAATATATTTGCAATAACTATATCGAGCACAGAAACTTAAAATACAGTTAGCACACCTATTTATGTTTAAGGGAAAAAACCCCAGTGTATTAAAAAGTCAAATCAGTACACAGTCTCACCATTTTTCAGTACCTTCTGTTTCATTTTTTTTGATTGCTTTCCTTTTTGTTTTATTCTTTCTTGGTCAGTGGTTTTCGCAGGCTGGAGAGAATGTGTTAAGTTACTGGATTTTCATCTTCTGGAAAGCTGCCTTGCATCTCTATTCTAAAGCACGATTCCTGTTTCCAAGTGAGCAAGAAACAGAGAAAGAGATGACCTTTACAGCTGCCATTTTGAAAAAAAAACTCTTCAAAGGTTGTTAAGGGAGAAGCCAGAAACCTGGGATGGTGAAACAGAAGAAAATGAAAACCTTTAGTGCTGCAGGGAGAAGCGTTTTGCCAAAAGATGGTGGCACTGTATCCTCTGCTGGGTTTGTGTGGCTTTCTGGGCATGAGGAGAAGCAGAAGGTCATGCTGAGATTGGTTGTGACGCTGGATGACTCACTGGAGACAAGAAGAATGATTCTAAGGCAGCAGATTCCAGCATTTTAATCTTCCCACCAGTCTCCCAGAGACTCCTGTTGCCTTCAGCACTGCGTGGAAACACGGGTTTCTCTGGGGTTCTGATTTTTCTGATTTCCTTTTCCAAAACAGGTCCTCCCAGCAACTCAGCAGTGAGATGTTAAGAATTTAGAGAACAAGATGTAAATTGACTGGAGAGATCTGCAAGGGAGATGAAATGACTGCAGCTGCCAGAGACAGAATGTGCCTGGACAGATGGGACACCCCTGACAGGCTGCAGCATCCCACATGTGGCCCCAGATCAATATTCTAGGGCAGGGAAACCATCCCAGGATTGGGTAGAAAAAATCAGGGCCCTGGGAAAGGAAAGGAAAAGACTTCTTCAGACAGGTATTCTCAAACTGACAACACTTAAAACAGCAATCCTGTAAACCTGAGCAAGGATGATCCCATTTTATTAAGGTCAGATGGAAAAGCAAAAGCCCCTATTAGGAATGATAAGAGATGGCCAAAGTGAATAACATTGGAAAGATAACAGAAGCAAAAAGCCAATATTCCAGCCACCTAGACTTCCCCAGCACAGACTGGGGCTGGACCTGATATTAGTTAACTGCAGATTTGTTGTATTTCTTCCTGAAAGTCTCTCTGCAGAAAGAAAACCCCAAAGCCCACACAACCCTCAGTGCTCTTGCAGCTCTGCCAAAGTGCACAGCCAGGTCATCCTGAAGTGTTCACTTTCTCTGTCCTTTTGGAGCTGCTGCCTGAGCTGTAAAGTGAGACTCTGCCACGTGTGAAGAACCACAAAAATTAACTCTGGTTGCATTGGCCACCTGCCTAGGGAAACTTGAAGCTATTGTTATTCAAAACATATTCTATGCTGTGGCTGAGTCACCAAATTTAAATTTGCATTTCATTGATATGAGGGTTTTTTTCTGTGGCTTTGAGATAGCTGGTACCTTTTCTCATGAACAGAGGTCTCCAGGACAGCATAAGGGACAGCTACTATATTTCTCTTTGATGTAGAGGAAATTAAACCAGGTAAGTTAAAAACCATACTAGAGAGTCTAAACATCTAGTGATTCAAACTGCCATTGTTTTATCCTTAAATGACAGCGTGAAAAGTAATTTTAAAAAAACAAAACAAAAACAAACCCCAAAACCACAACCCACACACCAAGAAAGGAATCTCAAAATGATTGTTTTGACTCACAAAATGCTGAGTTAACAACACAGCTACTTATGTGAGTATTCTCTGTTGCTAACAATGTTTTACACCTCCATCCAACACCTCATATAAACATTTGAGTGTGTCCCTTCAAAATAAATCTAGTAGCTAAGAAAGGCTATTGATTCACAGTTGTGAAAGATGTATAAATAAAGATGTCTTACAGGTAAAAGAGACATCTGTTCACTCTGCAGTAATACAATTCTCTTTATGGAGTACTCCCACAGCTTTTAAGCACTGCTCAATAGTGTAAGGATAAGACTGCAAGTGCATCGAGGAGTCTGACAGGTGGAATTCAATATCTAAAGGAGGTACTCAGCCATCAGTTTCCCACACATGGAGGAATTGCAATGAGGTCTCTAATCTTTGCAAGCCAAGTGTCACAGCTTTACTCTTGACCCTACCTAAAAGCACGAGCTGGTTCTGGGTTAAGGTGTGATTGTCTTCTGAATTTGTTTGAATTTCTGGACACTCCTGACAAGCTCAGCATCATGGTTCTCTCCCTCCAGCTCTGCCCAGTAGGAGAATGCAGGACAGGGCACACTGCTTCCCTTCCAGTGAAGCTGAACCTGGACTGAAACAAATAGTTCCTGTTACAGCAAAAGAAGGAAGGTTAAGCGCAAAAGGTACAACTGCAAGTATGACTAAGCAGGCAGATTTTTGCTGAAGAAAGACCTCAGAAAAAGAGGGGGGTTGGGGCTTAGAAAGAATTAAGGAACAGCTGAGTGCTCCAAAAATACAGTATTAACAATCTCTAGCAGCAGCAGTATTCATGTGCCAGAAACTCAGCTTTCTGTTATAGGACCCAGTTGCTATAGAAACTTCCAACTGGGAGCTAAATAAAGTAATTTCTATGCTAGTGTTGGTGTCTGTAACTTCAGCACCTGATGCTAACCAAATTGTGCTCAATAAACAAATTTAAACTCTAAAAGCCTGCAATGAGTTCTCAGTGTTTTCTATACAACTGATTAATCCCAATTGATCTTGGCTTAGAACTCAAGAGCATGAGAAATCATAGAAACAGATAAAAGACCACTCTGGACAAATATGCTGCTCTTGTCTCTTACCTTATTTCCTCCTTCTCCTACACATCTCCTTCTCCTGTCTTAGTTATTTTTTATTTTGAAATTTTCTTTTTCATGGTTAACCTCATAGTTGAGCCTGGCACCTCTGATCCTCTTTTGGCAAATTAATTTTGCATTAACCTCTGCTTGCTCTTGCATCCTTTTCATATTTCATTAAACATTTGCTTTAGGTTAAAAATTTGAGAAGCAATGTCAACAGCTGAGTGCAAATCCTTCTTTCTAGATCTCCAGTGCAGGGTCTCAGGGATGAGACACATTAGGGACATGTTTGCAGAAGCCTGCACGGGCAACTCATGCCATGGGAACAGTAAGAAATGCTCATCTCCCAGGGAACAGGGGCAGAGAGAAATCTGGTGAATCTGGATTCCAGGACATCAAGGGTTAGAAGCGTCTTTTTAGAAAGGAGGAATTGTTATTACTGGGTTTTCCTGTACTAACTAAGAAACAAGAGATCATCCCAAGCATTTCAATATGCAGACTCTATTTCTGCATGACATTAAATACAAGTACAGTTTATTAGAATAAATAACACTGGTGCCATGTAGAAAAGATTTAAAACTTTTTGAAAGTTCTTTCTTATTGTTGTAGAAGCTGTTTGAGTATTTCTGCAACATTTGGCAAGAGCTGAAGCTACAAATGTCACAGAGCAACAGCAGTGACTGCCCTCCCTTTGACAGGTTGGCCCTTCCTTTATGTTCTAAGTGCCCAAAGCATGGGAAGGAATGGACTAAACACCCGGGATATATGGCATTTCTGGGGCAAGAAAGCAGAAGAGGAATGAAACAGTGGTGGGAGGCAGAGGTTTTCATCAATCCTGGCAAAGGTGAGCAGCAGCAGACACTGCCTGACCCCTGAGACGGGAGCTGGGGACACAGAGTGCACAAAGAGGTGTGCAGGACCTGAGGGTCACTCACTCTAACCCAGCATGCAGGGTGAGAGCCAAGGGCATGGAGAGGTGAGCAGGAATAGCTCTGCTGGAGGAGAAGGGCAGGTGGTAGAGCTGCTTGGAAGAGCTGCCACTCCACAGAGCCTGGCAGCCACCAGCATTTGCTGGAACAGGAGCAGCAGTGGCTGCTGGCACAGGGCTGTCCAAGGCTTCAGGGACAGGCTGAAGTGAGGGCAGGGCTTGGGCAAGCTTTGGCAGAGGAAGCTCTGGTAAACCAGATCTTATGGCACCTCTCTGAAGCGTGGTGGGGTGCTGGGCTTGGGCAGGGGGTGGGTGCAGATCCCTCTGGGGCTTTGGCAGGCTGCACAGGCAGCTGGTGAGCCTGAGCTGCCCAAAGGCTCCTGGGCAGCAGCAGGAGGCAGCCAGGCTGCCAGCCAAGTCTGGAGACTGTGGGCTCCTGGCCCTGACAGCGGAACAAAGTCTGGCTGGTAGAGATACTCCAAGGACCACAACAACTGGCCTGGGGAGAACTGGACAGTAAAGCAGGGAAAGTCTATCAGTGTCCTTATCAGGTGTCTATCAGAAAGTCTTGTCAGTGTCCAAATCAAGACCTTTTGTCTGAGGCACAAGTCTTTGAAACAAACCTGGTGAATTAGGCTAGACTTTGAAAGATTTCAGTGGTATTTTTTCCATCCGAGTCCGTGAAATATATTTTAATATAAACCTAGCTGGGACATTGGAGGGAGAGCTACACTGCTCAAATCTTGTCAGAAGCAGTGTGTGTGGGAGGTATATGCATCCCAAACACACACATATCTATATCTGTGCATATATATGTAACCCCCTGCTCAGTGCATCAGGGAAATGGCTGCTCAGAACAGAGCTGGGTCCTGCTGCTCACACCAGGACCAGGCACTGAGGAGACTTCAGCACTCTGAAGAAAATATGATCCAGCAAGACACTTGCTTGACATTAAAGTTGTGTTTGCAACCCCGCTGGCTTCAGGAGAGCCTACCCACAAGCTGAAATGTTCACATATGCTCGAATGCTCTGTGGAATGAGCTGAAATTCACACATTAAATTAGACCACACTTAACTGCTGCCACATGGAGGAGATGCTTCCAAGCCTTTGGATGACAAAGGAGGCTGGGAGAAGACAGGGAAGTTATCATTAACTGTTTACTTCCTGTAAAAAGGAAATTGCATTTAGAGAAATGAGGAAGAAAGAAGGGTGAGGCTCTTAAGGTGGGGAGGCCAGACTTGCTAGGTATAGAAATATGTTATTAACAATGAGACACAGGCATCTGTGGAGGAAGGATCACAGCAGGAAACTGTGAGGGGTGATCTGGAATGCCCCTTTCACTGAGGGTTCTTTTGGGGGATTTTTAGCCCCATGCTTTGGTCATGCAAAAATACATAAAATTCCACCTTCTTCTTTGGTGAAACAGACAGTTTTTCTCAGTTCTAAAGGGTAAATAAGAGGAAAATTTAGAAGGCTTGTATTTTTTATTGTTTTTTTCTGATTGGACTGTAAGGAAGACATACTTGAGCCTTTAAGGAGCCTTTGAAAGTCTTGCTTTCAATGAACTGTGATTTTATAAATTTTCTTCATTTCAAGAATTGACACCCAATGCTGGTGTCTGTTATTCTTTATAGTGTCTATTTCATTTGCACAAGTTTATGGGAGACTTGAATTGATACTTAAGTATGATACAGATGCAAAGCTCCCCTTTTTTATAGAAGTGTTGCTTTTTATCTTGCTATTTCAAGAAGATCAAGTCCTTGTGCAATCTACACACACAGTGAGTCACAGCTGAACTTCCAGACTGTTTTGTTGTCTTTGCTATATCCTTTGCAAATAAGGCAAAAGGGCCACACTTCAATGCCTTTCTAAACTGGAAAGCTAAAATTCTAACTCCTTTGCATTGATTCTATTCTCTTCCTTTTTGTCCTTTTTGTCCTACTCTCTTCAGGCACCATTATAGCCTTCAGGAAGTGGGGAAGGGCATTGTTTATTTCTTCTTCATAATACTATTTCATGTTACCTGAGAGCTGCTGTAGAGAATGGGTATTTTAATTAGCATTCCTGACACATCAGTTCTTGCACTGAAAGTGTTTGTGCTGCAGAGCAACATAGACTTCCCTGTGATGAGCTCCCTTCTGGCAGGATCCAAGCTTCCAAATAGTCACAAAACCAGAAAGCTGCAAGCTGGTGTCTTCCCTGCCATCCATCTTAGAGCCATGCCAAGCCTTCAGGTCTTTTTCTGGTGAAGTTACAAGGAGAGACAGAAGCATTCCACTTCCAAAGGTCCTGCTCAGGCTGTGTGCAATGAATTTCATACAAGCAGATCCCTGTGTTTGCAGAGACGGATTGAATTTGGTGAGTTCCAGATAAAACACAAAGGGCTTTGCCTGGAGAATTCTTTTCATGAAGAAATGGCCAGAGACACTTCTTAGTGCAGTATTTTAGCCACGATGACAATTTATTTAGAAATGGAAGGAATCTTAACAATCTTTTTTGGACATTGTAGAAAGAGGCAGGCCATGCTGGTGACTCACAAAATTTGTTGCTGTCTCTGATTTCTCCAAGTTTCACAAAGTCCTCTCTTACCATTCTTCATTAGCAATCTAAACAAAGTGACTTAAAAAGAAATTGTGTGATAAACTAAACTGTGGCCTAAAACTTGCAAGGATGTGCATGCCTACTTAATTTTATATGCACTAAGGGTCATTGCAATGATTACTTGCAGCATATTAACTTTAGCATGTGCATAATTGTTCCCAGGATCTGTGAAGAACAGGTCGTCTTTCAATACTCAGGAAGCTTAATGAGGGATGAAAACTGAAATCCCAGACTTGAATTGCTTTTAAACATGGGACTTTAGAATGTTTATCTAAGGGTTTGCAGGTCACCCATCTTATTTTTTTTCTCTAAATTTCAGCAGAAAATTGTAGCTAACCATTTTAATATATTGGCTTACACAGAATTACTTTATACAATAATCTGGTGTACTTATGTACATTTCATTTTAAAGAGGTGATTGACTTTTATAAGGAGAAAAAGGTATTTTGAGGACATACAATTTATTTATAAAACAAGATTCAGGTTCTTAAGTGGGAAGATAGTAGGAAATTACTAAATGTTTGTGGAAAAAAAATTCTCTGGTTCTCATCTTACATATTTTTTTCTTATTTTTGCATCTCAACCCACTCTGAAGGAAAAAAAAAAAAAAGCAAAGACCTAGAGGAACAGTATCAACTTTCTGTCTGTTCATGAAAGAAATATCACTTCTTTTTTCATTTCTTTTATAAGTTTGATAAAGTATTATTTTTCTTCTTTTTAAATCCTGCATTCTGGTAAATTTGAAATAAACTCTTAGCAGCATCTGAAAAATTGTTATAAGAAAACACTTTCTTAGAGAGAACACTGTAAATGCTTTATACCTCCAAGGTGCAAAGTGAGCTGATTCTTTCCATTCCTCACATGCCTGTGATGAGATGAGTGGCAGCAGCTGTCGAAGTGGGAAAGAGCTGTATCAGAGTCTGCTTCCCTGAGAGCTGCCAGGCTCCACCTGCTTCTTGGGATGCAGGAGGGTCCCGTAGCTCTGGGTGTTTGGAGTGGATTGGCAGCTGGCTGGGTCAGGAACCCTGCAAGTGGAAGGAAGTGAGGTGGTCTTGGTTTGTTTTCTTGAGGTGTGTTCACAAATATATTCCCTATGGAAAGGGAGAGTTTGGGGTTTTCCCTTGAATTATTCATGACTCTGATTTTTGTGGGGGTTTTTGGTTTTTTTTACTATAAAGGTAAATTACTTGTTCAACTATTTCCTTATTGACTTCTGTTTTGACAGACTTCTAGTCTTCTGTTTTGACAGACTGGTAAATCTCTGCACACCTATTTGATTTTCTCCTGCATTTTGATGGCTTATGGGGTTTGGGGATTTAGGGGAAGGGGCAGAAGAAGAAAGAGGTGAGAGAGGTTACACCATCATTTTCTAGAACTAAGGCATTTCCATGGTAAGGGCACGCTTTAAAACACCTAATTCTTTCAGCACAAAAATGGAGTAATAGTCTCATAAAGAAATAAACAGGTAAGATTACTTTTCTAGGGCTTTAGAGAGGTAACTATTGGAACCTGCATTTGAATTCATGAGCACTGAACCAGAAACTATTCCAGCTCTACCTAGCTCTAAAAATAAAGTTTATCTTGCTGAAAGTCAGTGTCCCCTTCGTCCATTGACAAAGGCTATAGTATTATAATGATTTCATGCAGCTGAGTATGACTCTAGGAAATTCAGAGTTCTTTGAAACATAGTGGAGGCCTCTGTGCCTATATTTTGATGCAGTGTTTGAGGTATGGACATAGCCTGATTTCTCAACAGCAAGTCTCCAGGATTTAAATACATATATGTTCAAGTTTTTATAATTAAATGCAATTGAATGTAATATATGCAGGTAACAGTAATAAAATACAACTTTTGGCAGGGCTTTAACTCAAGCTAATGGTCTGGAGGCTACTGCAGTTGGGAAAAAAAAAGCAATATAAATAAAGAAGCTGCAAAGATGGTGGCAAAGATGAAAACACTGATAAGGGATTCATTTAGACAGAAAAATTATGAGAGCAAGGAGACTGCTTGAGGCAACTATGCTGTAGGAGTAAATTGACAAAGGAACCTCATTTTAGACAGCTGAATGGACAAATGTGAGGAAGGAGACTGTGGTCTGTAACAATAAGGGCAGGACTTTATTGTGTGGGGAACCCGACACAAGGTAGCTCTGGGTGGGAGCCTGAGACAAGAGGCTGTGAGCTGCCACCCCTGGCACAACAAAGGGCACAGGGAGCTGTGGCACAGCCAGGTGAGGGACACTGAGAGGCACAGCAGGAGCCCATGGCTCCATGGCTCAGGAGGAAGAACAAGACTTTGATGCTCTTGGACTGTGAGTAGATGAAAGCCCAGGGGTTCCTTTGTTCAGGGTCTCTCCATGGAGGCAGCAGCTCAGGCTGTTTGTGTGTTACTGCACTGTGGATAAATGGCTCTATGGAATGAGGCATTTGTGACTCTGCTATGGAAATCCTGGGACTGAGCCAGTGAGGAAACCTGGTCTGGCTGTGAGTGGGTGTGCAGGGAGTCAGGCAGGACCCACTGGGTCACTGGAGCCACCCCTGTGAAGGGCCTTGGTCCCAGCAGTGACAGTCTGTGACACTGGGAGTGTGGCTGCCAGACACTCTTGTGAATGATCTCTCTGAGAAGTTCCCCTAACAATAGGAAAGAAATACCTGGTACTGAGAAGCTCTTAGAAAATCCCTGCAGACAATCTGAGATGTTAATTTTCTTTCTAAGAACCCAGGCTTGTCATTGACATTAGGGGAGTACCGGAGTGCAACAGCAAACGTTCAGGCAGGTTGCTGAGATTATCTGCTTTGCTAACCAAAATACAAAGAGAGCAACCATTCTGTGTGTGTTTGCTATCACTACTCACAAGGGTTATTACAAAGCAACAAAAGAATGACAGAGAATATAATGCACACTGTTGTTTAGAAAAAATCACATGAATTAAATGTGCTTAAGGAATGTGAAACCAGAACTTACATGGCAGCTCTTTTGGCTGGGACCTGAAAAATGAAGCATGAATATGAAGATTTTTAAGTGGTCATAGACATATGAAGGGATGAAGGGAGGTTGTCTTTATTCCCGTGCACTGCAGATATTGACAGACAGCACAGGAGTTCAGAGCTCAGACTCAAAAAGTCACTTTCTCCTAGATGGATGTTACTTGATTTCTGACAGAGCTGGCAATGTTCTCTCTCTTCTTACACACTTATAAGCTCTGTATGGCTTGTCAAGCCAATAAAGTCTCACTGAACTGAGACTGCTTTCTAATTATGGTATATGACAATACCTGTGGAAACTCATTGCCTTCAATAAAGTTGCAGAGGTGGAACTGATTGGAAGTTAGTGAGGGATCTGGTAAACAATGCTCAAGAAAGAATAGGATTCAGCATTCTCACTCTTAGTTCAGTTGTTTTCACAGAGCTAATGAGAACAAAATCTAGTAAAGCACGCTGTGTGATGTGAATGGCAATGCAATCCTGCTGAATATAAAGACACCATTACCACAAAGAGAGCTTTCAGCATAGAAGTACATATTTATACAATCAAGAGAGCCTCAATGCTTCTCTAAAAATGTTTGGGTTTTTTTTTTTCCTCTTTTAAACCTATCTTTTAATGCTGTCATGTTCTCACAACAGGTGAGGCTTCAACCCATGCAATATCGAAGTCATTACTTCTTGCCTCTTTTGCATTTCCATTATATTTTTTTTCACTGTGTTTTTTTTTTCTTTTTATTTTACTTTTCATTTGTTGTGGAGAAAAAGCCTCTCCATATTCTTATATTGTTAGACCCTGATGAGTGCTTTGCATTTTTTTACTAAAAATGGAGGGTGTCTAATGGCAGATTTTGTGTAAAGAATAATATGTTGGGTATTGTACAGAGCAATAGATAGCAGTGTATCAACAGATTTATCGAGTTTATCTGAATGCATATTTAAAAATGCCAAATGTACTTTCAACTCACTTCTTTTGAATCTCATTACAACACAACCTGGAGGGAGTTTGGAATCTGAAACAGAAGTAATTAGTTCTTTCTTTGAAGGAAATTTGCCCTTGCTAACAAAATATGAGCCACGGCCATTATGATTCTTGCAGTATTTAGTACATAGAAACTACTGCAATTCTAGGAGTAGGTCTCTTGTGTTTGAAAAGGCTCAAAATCAAACCATTATCAAGGATTTGCTCCTGATATAACCCTGACTCCACAATGAAAAATAATTATTTCTCATTACAAATAAAATAACTTGTATAGTGACCCTTAAGAATTTCCATCCCAATGTATTCCTTGACCCCACACGTGGTTGGGGTTCACTGTTATGATCACAACACAGGGGGTGGAATTAACTTACATCAGAACATAGGACAGTCAAGGATGGAAATTGGCAGGTGTTTTCCAGGCTTTTCCCTTATTTCTGTTTTGTCTGTGCAAAATTAATGTCATACTTGCTATTTAATATTCATATCAGGTTTGCATGCTCATCTGGGGGAGTTGAACTTTTTTGTTCACTGTAGACAACTCCCTTTTCCTTGAGATTCTCCTCTAAATAGATGCTGAGCTGAGATATGGAAGTAGTATGGGTTATTCTGCAGGCTTCGTTCTAAATGGTCATTTCTAAACAGAAATAAACCACAAGACAAAAAATCTGTTCCCACAGACTTTGTGAAATTCCCCAGATCTGCATTCCTGATGGGTCAAGAGTAGTAGAAGTGGCAAGTCCTCAGCCCAGCAGGAATAAACAGGGTGTCTCACAAGAGGTGTCTGCTGGAGAGTGCTGGATCCACGGTTTTAAAGCTGAGGAGGGTTTGGCACAACCTGATTGGGTTGTACATTTAATACCTTACTTGAATCCATTAAAGGAGAGAAAATTTTGGGGGCTTTTTAACTTGTTTAGCATTCTTCATTGTCATTCTCTCCCACATTTGCTTCAATAGATGTGTTGTTAATGTTTCCCAATTCTTAAAAAGGGATGTTTGATCAAATTTGGTGTCTTGGTTTTTAAAAACCTTTTAGAAGCAAGAAATTACATGGATGTGCATACCAGGTTAAATGTTTCATGTTGATTAAAAGTGCATAAGGTAACGTGGTGACATAATGAAGCCAGTTCTGGACCAACTGAAAATAAACATTCATAGCTTTTTTTTTTTTTTTTGGCCTTCCAGCCTCAGAGTGATGCAACTGATGTCTGTTTTTCTTTTTCCATGGTTAGTAAAGTTTCCAATGCTCCAAAGAGGTGCACTGTGAAGTCCATGTGGATAAAGCAATTTTGCTTTGTTGGAACATATATAATATTCCTCCTTTTCTTGACTATATACTAGTGCACTCTTTTACTATCAACCTGATGTTGCAACTTTGTCACTCACTTTTGAAAAACATTCTTGTAAATTAGAAGGTTTTTAAATCCTAACAAATGCTTAAAAGAGATTTTCAAGTATAGAGTGCAATGACAATGTGCATTTTATGAATGCACATCTGAGGGGAAGAAAAAGTAACATTTCTATGGTTGTCGTGTTGCAATTTTGCGCATCCATCTTGCTGCTTGTTCTCGTGATGCTCTTTCCTGTCACGTCCCCCAAAAACTGCTACTGTCACTGGAAAAGTGAGTCAAGTGATTCTATCAATGACTGGTCATAGTGGAGCGAACAGGTTCTGCAGCTGTAAGAGAATCATAGAATCACAGAAAGGTTTCGGTTGGAAGGCACATTGAAGATCAACTCATTGTCATGGGCAGGGAGCTTCCCCAAGATCAGGCTGGCCAAAGACCCATTCAACTGGACTTGAACACTTCCAGGGATGGAGCATCTACAGTTTCTCTTTGCAAGCTGTTCCAGTGCCTCCTCTTTTAAAAATACCTCCACAAATCTCGTGTCTTACTTCAGTTAGATTTTGTTTTCTTCCCTCTGCTCTGTCTGCAGTTGTCATCTTCTGCTGGACATTGCTTTTGTAAAAGCCTCACTCTGAGTAATGTTGCTAGAAACCCTTTATCTCTCATTGGTGTTGCTCTCATAACTCTGTAAATCTAGGATGACTTCAGTGGTGCTGTTTGTCTCTCTCCAAGGTGAATCCTTATTGGTTAAAGAAATGTTGATATCAACACAGTTAACAACATTCAGAGCAATGTGAGTCACATGCCTGTCACAAGTTTGGGGGTTTTTGCTCTCAGTCTTTTTCTGAAAGAAATAGTGCCTTCGAAGATACATAATAATTTTATTTATACTAGTGAAATATCATGCTGTCTGATATTTTGCTATGATTGAATTACATTTAAAAAGTTAAAGGTTAACACCTTGAGAAATCATGGGTTTTTTTTGAAGTGGCTTATAGTGTTTAGTGTGTACTAAAGAAATGAAAAAACAGTCTTGGGCTAGTTCCAAGGGTTTGGAACGTGTGTGCCTACACTCATACACAGGAGTGTGGCAATACCTGCTCCAGTCCAGGACGTGTGATAACCATGTTAGAATGGCATTGCAGCTGACTCAATAAGCTCTGCTTCTGAGCAGGGCTTCCTGTTTCAATTCCAAGAGTGTCTTGGCCACAGAAAATTTCAGTTTTGTACTGTGGGACTACTCAAATGCAGAGTCTGTGCACTAAGGAGTGGTTGAACCTTTGGGCTCTAGGGACCCTGCATCTAAAAACTTGTTGGAAATGTGCTACACTGTGGAAGTCATGACCATGAGGATATGCTGCCAGTCACGGCATCATCAAAGGAGCCAGTGACAGGAAATTTAGGGAGCATGATCCTCTGCTGGCAAATACAGCTCAGGTAAATTTCATAGGCAAGTGCAAGGTTCTTTTTGAGGTTGTCCTAGCAGGGATGAAAGCAGTGTGACCCTCCTGTTTCAAGCCCATTTGCCTCCAAATTGTTACCATTCCTGCACAAAGTCATGAGGACAAATTGAATTGACAGAAATAAGAGCAATCAGGTAAAATGATGGGAGTCTCAGACACAGCGTAATCACTGACTCATGAATGCAATGCCCATTGAAATTGTCATTGTCCATCTCATTAAGAAGTGGTGCTTCCATCTTATTTTTTCGAAACTCTCAGGGTTTAAGTATTGTGAAGACATATGTTTTTTCCAAATTGTCTGTCAAAGTTTCATGCTACCATTGCAGCTTTACTGCATTTTGGGTTTTGGATGGGAAATTTGGAAGCCTGTGAAAAAATTCTCAAGGACGACCTTAATCTATAAACTGGTGTGGGGAGCAAATGTAGCATGCTTAGTTCTGATGGTGCAGTAGGAAAAGGGAGGAGATCTGATGCTCTGTTTGTAGTGTTGGATGAGGCAAAAATGGGTGATGCATAGACTAATTTAGATGGGAAGGACCTTTGGAGTCCTCCTGGACCACTCCCACACTCAAAGCAGAGGTGGTTTAAATAAATGGTTGACTATGATCGTATATAACCACTATAATTTCTCAAACTTAAACTGATTCAGTCTTTGAGAGGCTGGAACCATGCTTATAATGTATTTATCCCATTGTATTTTGTACCTCCTTGTTTGTATTTCAATAAATGATGTCTTTGGGATTATGTGCTCTATGATGGTTTGTCTGATGGGGATATCCCTTACTGGGCCAGTCCAGGTCCTTCTATTCGAGTCTTGGCATAGGGAATTGAGAACAATGGTCTTGAGATGGTGCCTCTGCTACTGAATAGGACTTCTACTCTGCACTGGCAAATGGTGGGATTCTCCTTGGACCCCACAGTCTTGCTTTTGGTTCCTTAAATGAATGGAACTCTAATTTCTGATTCCTGATTGCTTCTATGTGAGCATACTGGCTTCAGGAAGCTAATGCTGGTACCTGGCTTCTCATTTCCTAAAACAGGAAAGATATGATAGACAGCAGCCCTTTCTTTCTGATCTCCACTGACTGTGTTGCAGCTACGTTTTATCAAACTGTGACATTATTTCTGCATATTTACATGGATAATGTGGTGATTAGTAATAATTTTAAACAGCTCTGACCTGTATTAATTCTCTTAAACAAATGTCACATTCTTCATCTTTTTTTTTTTCTATTCTCATAGGTTTAAAGTGACATTGTGTGTATTAGATAAGAATGTGTTCCATTACTGTGAAATATCTCAAATACAGAAATATCAGCTATACAAAACTTGGCTTGCTCTGACTTCTCGGGGAGATGATTCTGTCTATTTAGCCTTACTTTTGCAGTGTGTAGTGCAATTTACTGGAGCAGCTGTTTAAATATAGTGCATTTAACTTGATATGTTGTTTGTCTTGCTCTTAATGAATCTTTGATCAGTTTGTACCTAGTTCACATTATTTTTGTGTGCTTCACTGTCCACAGGAAAAAAAAAAACAGTGCGGGCTTAATTTAGAAAGGTCAAAATGGTAAAGAAATTTAAAAGGGTCAATGTACTTCAGAATGTAAAACCATGTCAGGTTGTGGAAGGATCATTTCGGTCCTAATTCTCTGCATCACATAAAGGTGTCTGTCCTTCTTAGAGCTGTCTGATGCTAACCAAGGCAGACAAGAGCTGGCTGGTGAAACTGGGCTCTGCTGTTGTTTTAGGCTTCTACTTTTTCAGCAGAGTATTTCAATGTGTCACAGTATACAAATAGCCCTTACAGACCAGTAGCACAGGGTTGCATTACTTGCTGCATACACAGCAGAGCCAATAAATAGTGATGAGTCTGTTTGGTGGATTTGATTTGGTAAGATTTGGTTTTTGTTTTGTTTTGTTTCTCACTTCCACACCTGTACCTGGCACGTGTACTCTCCATATGAATGGCATAGCTCTTAATATTGGAAAGCTACTGTGTGCATCACAAAGTAAACAGTTTGCAACAGTCTTGGGGGCCCAAATAAAATTTTCAAAGAATTTGACTTTGGAAGATGGAGGAGTTTGTTTTTTTAAAATAAAAATGGTTTCCTTAGAGTAAAAGCTCTCAGATCCATGTTTTCAGCTGACTTTGTAATCACACACATTTTTGAAATGTTTTTGGCCAACAAACAAATCCTATGATGATTTCAAGGCAGGGTCAATTAAAATAAACAAATGTTTTTGCTTTCTAGGGAAGCTTTTGTGTCTGTAATGAAACAAATTATGAAGTACTTCAAAACAAAAAATAAACACAGACTACCAAGAGTTTTCATTTGGGAACAAGTAACTCATAGAATGGCAGGGAAATATACGGCTTATGGGCAAATCTGGTATTGCTACTGCTCTAATACCAGCACTAGCAGTCCCATTAGATTAATTACTCCTGAATTCAGAGAATCTGCTCATTTGTAGAAGTCCCCATTAGTGTGAAGCAGGCCTGTAGCAATGAACTCAAACAAGGATTAAGAGCCATAAAAAGTAGGGTGTGGTTGTTTTCTATCCTTTTTTGCAATGGGTACTTTACAGACTGTGTCTGCCAAATATGTGAGAGATTTTGCAGCGTGTGGTCCTTTTTTGCAATGTGACCATGTGGTTTAAGCTGGAATGTATTGCTTTCACAGCACAATGGTAAAGAAAGAGTGTGTTGCTCCAGCAATTCTCTATAGTCATTAATAAAAACACTCAGGGCTAGATAAATAAATTTATTAAACTATACCTGTCAGGGACATGTATTTGGGGAATCATCGCAGTGCTGTGACTTTAAAAAGACAAAAGTCTCCCCATCTGGAATAGCCTGCAAGACTAAGATCCAACAGCCACCTCCAGACAACGAACTATTATTTTTTGTTTCTCCTATTCCCTTTCTGTGTTTAACCACTGCTATATTTTATGGGACTGTGGGCTTGTCCATGTAATGACCCTACGTACTGGTGTTGCACATCAGGGTTCTCTGGTGGGATAGCAGTGAATAAACTGCTGGCATCAAAGGTATTATTTCTGCCTCTCCAGCTCATAGCCAGCTTACCAAAAGCATTATTCCTACTATGATCAGTAAAGACAGAAGTAACTGCTCTGCTGGCAAAATGTGCCAGTAAACTCAGAGAGAGGAGATTAAACGTGGCTGCTCAGCATCTGATGGGATAAAGAGATGGCAACATTGCCAGAATAAATAGAAGGCAACCTTACTGATAATTACCAGTAAAGCAAAGATGGCAGTGGTAAAAGTGGTATATATGTTATATGTATATATAAATAAACACAGGCATTTTGAATGTTAGCCATTAATTTGTGTATTACTGGGAAATATTTCCATCAATTTATGTTTTGTAGATATTTTCGTAACAGTTTGGAGGGGAGGGATAGTATTATAGATCTTTTTTCTTATCTCTAAAGTATCAGTACATAATACACCAGTACTGTGTGTTTTTGCCATGTGATGATACTTTCAAGGCTGTGAGGAGAAAGCTACTATTAATCCTGTCTGTAGGTTTTCTTTGCTGTGTTTTTTGTTTCCTGAACTGTATCCATCTCCTGTTTCCCTGACTTTCCTTTGTAACTCTGGCTCTACATATTTGTGCCCCTTAGTGTGACCTAATCCAAGGAACATAAAAACTCATGTGAAGCTCCCACCTCCAGAAGCACAAAGCTTTGCTTGGGTGAGGTCTTGTTTGAAGACTGAAGTATTACTAATATCAAGAGGAGAGGAGCTGCTCATGTTATCTGTGGATGTAAATTGGAACTGGGGTTCAGAAATATTTGCAAGATTATAATACTATCTTCAACTCAGACTTTAGAAACACCAGATATATCCAGTTGTTTGAGAAATTAAGCTTAGACAGCAGCCCAACTTGCAAAATCTTAGGCTCCTGTTTGAAACTAGGATAGATCATGAGTGCTCGATGTGAGATGTCACACATGTACAACACACTGAGAAAATTTCTTCAGTTCTCATAGGACAAATTATGTGAGATAATGATTTGTGCACCTTTTTTGGTTACTCTGTGGTTGATATGGACTATTCACCTGCAAAAGAAAACTAGAAGACCAGTTTAGCTGCCTGTATCCACAGCCTTCTGCAAGTTATTCCTGGCTTCCAAGCAACTGCAGTGAAATATTTGTGAAATATCCAAGAAGAATAGTTGATTATAATATCTAGGTTGTCATAGGTAGTCCTAAGTGTTTTACCCTGCCTTGTCTGGTGACAAGAATGATACATCCAGCTGACTGTGTATCTGCTCTTGCTGCAAACTTGCCAAGTGTAAACTGGCAATCATCTGGGGAAAGGGAAAGGAAAGGCAGAATCGGTCTGACAAGAATGGATGCTTGCTGCAATATTTTTTTACTCTTGTTGCAATATTTGCTGCTAGTTTGAGTTTCTAGAAAAATGGAATTGGCATGCTTCCTACCAAATATACAACTTTTAGAAAAGTACTGTATCTATGTATAAAATAAAATTACTTCATAAAAGGAAACTGAGGATGTCAGTTGGAGTGGGGAAAAAGAAAAGTTAGTTTCATTTGTAATTTGTAGGGAGGAAAAGTTCCACATTTAAAAGATTTGCAGGAAACTCATGTTTCTTTGGGAGGTAACTATCATAAAGATGGAAATATTTTGCTGTGTTTTGAAGAGCCCCGCAGCAAAGATCTTTGTAATGGTCCATCTCATACACTAGCTGAACAGAGATCAAATCAGCCAAAGGCAAGAGAAACTTTGGAGGGAGAAAAAGACACTTTAGTTTTTCATGGCATCATCAGTATAATTATGTGGAATGCAGCAGATGTTTAAACATCGTGCCTTTTTGTTGCTACTTTTCTCCCAAAAGAGAAGAGGTCATTTAAGTACTTGACCTGTGAAGATGTTTAAACTAGCTGTGTGCAGGGCTGTTAATTTGGGGACACCCTTTAAAAACAAAACATTCTTGAATCCAGAGACTTTTTTGTTGTTGTTGTTAAAACATAATAACTTATTTATTTATTTAGGAGTAGTGCCTCAGTCAGCAGAATCATTGTAGTGAAGTGGCTGCTCACTTTGCAGGGCTCCTGCTCTGGAGCAGTGCACCATTTTTACATTTTCTTTATTCCAGAGCTCCTCTAGGCATGACATTTAAGTCCCTGGTGCCCCTATGAGGAAAAATGAGGCTTCAGATTAGAAGTGCTTAACTCAGATGCACTCAAATCTTCTCTTCTTTCACTGTTCCTCTCCTAATACTGTGAGAAACTTCTGTACTTGCTTTTCCTGTTCCTCCTTGTCATCGTGATCCTGACTGCTGTTTGCTTCCTCCTCCTTTCCAGCTGCCATCACTCTTTTGTTCTCTCTCTCTTTCTTGTCTCACAGATAGTTTCTTCCTGCCTTTGGAGTCTTCCACGTTTTTTTCTTGTCTCAGCAAAATAATTTATTGTCCAGCTTGACAGTCTTTTCAAGTTTTCTTTATCCAGTAAGCACTTGCAAAGTACTTAGAAAAAGTTTGCTGCCTGTAATGGATGTGTGTAGCTAATAAATAGAAATGCATAATATGGGATGTTATAATCCGAATGAAAACAATGAGCCCTCTCTTCCAGCTCAGGTTTTCTGATGCCACTCAGTGTGTTGCTGACTTGGGAGATGTTGGTGTTTTCCAGAGCAGAAAAAACAAAGTTGCTCTGAGTGTTCTAATGCTTTATGTCTTGCTATTTCTTATAGCAAGGTTAGCAATATACCATCCTCTTTTGAAAATGCTTTACAGCTGTTTTGCACAAGATTACCTGTAAGACAAGGTCACTAAGAACTATAACATTTGTCCTTGAAACACCAGACAAAGCTATGGCAATATATGAAAATAGTAAGTTGAGCAAGGCACATGAATTGTAGCATAATGGTCAGATTATGAATGTTGCTGTATGTGCACAGGTGATGTAATGGAAAGTTTTCCTTCTACTCTACAGCCTCAATGTCAGTGTGGAAACTCCCTAATGCTGTTCCTTGACTGATGTTTTGAACAGCACAAGACAGGAATGTAATCAGATGGAACAGCTCCCATTCTCGTTCATGGACCGGGTTGATAAGCTGACCTCCTGATTGCAACTGATGTACACAACAAGGCTTCAGCAGCCCACCTTGCTGCCTGAGAATTTGACTCTGGTTTATATTTGTTTCGTAGAGCCTTTGTTTATGCTAGAAATTGTCATGAGTGCCTTTTCCTTAGTGGTTCCTGAAAAGGAGCCTGTGTGCCACAATGCCATTTCTGTTTTTATTTCTGCAGTCACTTGATTCTAGTGGACTTCTGCACACCTAACAGAATATTCAGGATTTCACTGTAGTGTTTGAAGCAAAACTCTAGACAGTTAAGCAGCAAAGGAAGAAAAGCCTGTGGCTGCCTCTCTGAAATATGTCAACCGAGCAAGCCTTCTATCTGGAATGTATATATCAGTCTAATGTAAATTCAGGGCATGAATACACAGCGTGCTTTCTCTGAGAGCCATCCAGATCACTCAGCAGCTATAGGTGTCCTCAAAAGTGTATGTGGGGATATCAGTAGTGGAATTATTTTCTGAGCCCTCTTATATCAAAAGACCAAAGCAGCAGCGACATTGACCTCCTGTCCTGCGCTTGAAAAGATGAAGGATGCATAAAGTGTGTAAGGGCAATACCTGTCTACAGATGCAGAAACACAAAGTGTTGCAACGAGAAGATTGGTGATTGCATCTTTGACTTTTGTTATGCTGAGTTTACAGATCTTTCAGCCAGTGGGAGGTTATGTCAGTGCAAAAGGAGCAATGGAAACTGATGGTGATAGGCAGTGCTCAAATGCAAAAACTGTGTCTGATCCGGTCCCCTGGAGTTTTAAGTAAGGTGCAAGAGGCACAATTAAGAGGCAGAGTGTGTAGGAGAAAAGTGAACAATGACTTTTGTGTCTTGATGGTGCTTTTATGGTTGGCTGTTCTTGTGCTTTTTCTGTGGATTCATGTTAGGAAGAGAGGCGTTTATTTGAAAGACAAAGGGTGTATGTGTTAAAAGAGAATGCTAAAGTAAAAGACTGACATTTCCAGTCTGACTGAAGTAAGGACTTGAGGAATTTTTGTATTTTAGAAATACATGAAACAAACAACCAGGAAGAATTTTGGGAAACAGGTTTCCTCCAAGGAGTACCAAAGGAATGGTTTCAGTCTAAGATGCAAATGATCTCTGACTCAGGTGAAGGCGTAAATGCCACATCAAGACTTCCTTGTTTCTCCATTTGAAAAAAAATTGGAGAAAAAATGTTGGGGTTTTTTTTGGTTGTTTTATTCCTTGGTGTTCAATTTATCCCATAATTTATCTCTGATATTTTTACTTCATAATTGCAGTCTCATCCCAGTGTAGTATTCAGCCTTCCTCTAATTCCCTGATGGCTGCAAACATTGCTTCTTGCTCAGTCTTGCTATGATGCATCTGTTGAGATTGTTACAGGTTCCAGTTCACTAAATGCACTACCAGAGTGCAAAGGGATTGGAGATCTGTAGGGACAAAAATGAACTCCTTCACAGAGAGCAAAACTCTTTAGTGCTCTGATTATGGCAGAAGGAGCAGACTTTGGGACAGTCTGAGCCTCTCTCACAACACTGAGCAGGGAACATGAAAACCAGAACCTCAGGCTACACCTTGTAGATTAATCTCAAAAATCTATTTTGCTTAGGAGAAGGTGGATTTGCCACCCACCCCCATTTCTCTGCTTTCTCTTTTTAAGGGCCAAACATTTGCATTTGAAAGTAATGGTTTCTTTATTCAACACTGCATTGCATCAGACTATTTTGGTAAAACAAGACAAAAGACCCCAGGTAGACCTCCCCTTTCTGCGAGCATCTCGTGAGTGCTGTGACACTGCATGTCACCAGCATTGTACTGATGGTTCCCAAAATGGTGCTGGCAGGGTCTGGGTGGCTGCATAATCTGGGGAGAGGTTGTTTCCATTAGACACCAGTGATGTGTCTTGCAGCTTGAGCCCTAAATCAGCAAACTTTGTGGTAGGCAAAAACGGCTGAAACATAATGGCTGCAACATAATGTTGCAAGTATTTTAGTACACTGAGTTATCCCAGATTTGGCTTCACATGTGCCTCCAAGAATATACTGATGCCTTTTCATGGTCAGGAATAACAGAGGTTGTGATTCATTAACTGAAGAACAGGCTGCAATTAAGTAAACTGGTAACTGTGTGAACTGATGTCTGAAACTTACCCTACAAATTGAGGACTAATGATTTTTCTATGTGTACAAAATATGCATTTGTATCTACAAAAAAAAAAAAAAAAGGTAGTGCACAGATTTATTTTGTGTGTGCTAATGTTTTACAAGAACATTCTGTGAGATCAACTTAAATTCTGAATTTAGGAAATATGGCCTGGAGATTTTTGCAAGGCTCCAAGTAATGCTGTAAAAAAAATTCATTGTGAGGAACAGCTTGTTTAAGAAACTCAAAATTATGGCTTAAATATATCAGATGATTTTAATGTCCATCTGGAATTCAAGTGTGGAATTCTCATGTGCATTACACATGAGAGGACACTGAAATATAAAGACAACTCAAAATTCAATAAGCTTGTGGAGTAAGTTACTAACAGGAAAGATTGTTGTGTCTCAGAGCATTATTTTCTCATCAAGTACACACACACAGCTGTTTTGTGGGGTTTTGTATTCTTTATATTTATGTGGAAGTTCAGCACTCATTACTTTGCTTTAAGCACATTAGCAGCGTGGGTATAGGACACAGATTTATGTCTGAACCTGACCCAAGCAGACAAATTGACTCAATAAATGAAGTGATGTTTGGAAGCTATGGGCAAACAAACAGTTATGTGAGAGCAAAAGATGCATCAGCTCAGCAGTCACGTAGATGGGAAATTAAATTTGTCCTCTGGAGCTACTCAGCATTTTTTTTTTTGGTTGTTGTTGGGTTTTGGGTTTTTTGTTTGTTTGTTTTCCATCTGTGCTTCTTACACGTTGGACTTCATTCTAAATGCAAAGATTTCTGGCCTGGGAAGCGGTTAGTTTTTTGTTTGTTCTTTTTCTTTGCACTCTGTCTATCAAAGAGATGATGGACAGCTTTGGAGAGGCTCATGGAATAATTTAGGCTGGAAAAGGCCTCTAAGATCACCAACTTAGTACGGCTGAGCCCCATTAAACCGTGCCCCCAAGAAACACATCTTCACATTTTTCAAACCTGGGCAGCCTGTTCCAAAGTCTGACCAGCCTTATGGTGAAATATTTTCTTCTATTATCCAATCTAACCTTCCCTTGCTGTGATTAGAGGCCATTTTCTCCTGTCCTGTCAGTAGTTACTTGTGAGAAGAGACTTATCCCACCAGGGTACAACCTCCTGTCAGGGAGTTTAGAGTGGAAAGGTTTCCCCTGAGCCTCCTTTTCTCAAGGCTAAACAATCCTCAGCTGCTCTTCATCAGGCAGGTGCTCCAGACCCTTCCCCAGACTGCACAAATTATGTGTGTCCTTGTCTTCTGGTTGGATTAGAAAAGGCCCTGAAATGTGTTGGTGATTTGTTCTGTTTCCTGAAGGGGTTTTTTTGCAATGTGGGTTACATGGAAAACCGCTGCTCTTCTACCATCATATAAAGCACAAAACCAATTAACATTTAATAGGTGATTCCTGGTACCAAACTGGCTATGCCAGTGTGACTGAACTGGCTCCTCTATCATTCCATACACTTGCAGAAATAGGTGTTTATGTGTACACATGCACTGTCCTCCTTCCTTCTGGAGGAATTTATCACTGCCCTGAAGATGCCCTTCAATGTTCTAACTTGGAAATGGTGACTTTGGACTGTACCTTTTCCTTCTTTTCTCCCTAGTTTTACTTCTATGTACCAGTATTTGAAAATACAGTTGAGATATACAGTGCATGGCAGGAATCTGAGGCTGGAGTGTGCTGGGAATGTGTTACTTTCTCACAGGACTTCATTTCTCTTTTGCCATAAACTTATTTTTTTTCCCATGAGGTAAGACCTGGTGCTGCATGGGACCTTGGATGGGGTTTTGAACAACCTGGCCTAGTTAGAGGTGTCCCTGTCCATGAAGTAGATGATCTTTAAGGACCCTTCCAACCCAAGCCATTCTGTGATATTTAGCTTCCAAAATAATAATTGCTACTCCCACATTTTGATATGAGGTACATATCATAAGATATGTATGTGAAATATTAGTTGCTTTAAGAAGAGTATTTTTCTGGAACACATTTTTTAGCTTAAATGAGATACATATGTATGTGTGTGTAATACATGTGCACAGATTATTTACAGGCAAAAATATGATAGTAGTATAAAAATAACTGGGGTCTGAGTCAGATAAATTTGATCTTTCCTTCTCTTTGCAAAGCCTTCTGCAAACCAATTAATCAAATAATTTTTCCCCCATCTGTGAAATAGTGCTCATACTCATCTTTAAGCAATTTTAATCTCTGTTTAAGCATCACTGTCTGGGAGCAGTGATATTAATTAGATCAGTGCAAGTTCTTCCTGGGCATAATGACAGCTGTATAGGAATAAATGGTTTATCAGGTATTTTTGGCTACATGGAAAATATAAAACCTTACAGTTTCTTTGAGCTTTGGCAGTGACTTCACAGTCTCAGTAACACTGCAGAAAGCTTGGGCTTTTCAAACAGTAATCCAAATGGGAAAGCTAACAAAGTGTTTCATCCTCAAATTTAATGCATGAGACAAATCACTGTGTCCTGGGACTCCCCTTATTGGTAGAGGGAAATTGTGACTTTTAGAAAATGTTGGTATAAGCATTTTTAAAAATACTGCAAGACAAAGAAGAATGTCTTGAAAAGCGTATTTAGAATAATGAATGCTAAAACTGCTAATAATATTGTGATAATTAAAGAACAGAAGCTGTATCTGGAATTGGACAATGATCATTGACACACTTATAGAAGAGCTCTAGAATTAATAACAAATATTTTGGGGTACTTAAGTTATTGCAGTTTGATGATAATGCAGTTTGTGGCTTTAAAATGACACTTACTTTTTTTTATTTTTTTTCTGCAAAACTGCCCATCAGTGCTAACATTGATCACAGTGCTTACTCACATACAGGCATTGCTTGAAAGTAGCCTTAAATGCCAATAATGAACAACCTTAGAGGTTCCACACCTCACTAGATTTATGTATTTTTCAAGCCTGAAATCTGCTGTGGGCTCAAACTCTGATTTTTTTTGGTATTTTTTTTACCAAGGAAAATAGCTTCCTTTTTCCAATACTTGTTCCTTTCCCCACTTTTTTCAAATCTTCGGGTTCTTTGTTAAAGAAAGAGGAGCTGTTTTCTCTGCATTATGGTGTCTTAAGTAAAATCAATGCATCTCAGAAGCTTTTATTCTCATTATGCTGTAGAGGAAAGGCCTGGGAAATAACAAAACTCTTATTCAGGCAGCCTAGAAGATTTTCATCTCATCTTGAGATGTGCCAGAGTACCTCATAATTGGCAAACAGCTGCATTGCCACTTCCTTTAGGTTCAATTTTGTCCTGAGCACTGAAGAGGACGCAGTGAATGGTGAGGGCATGTCCTGGGTCTGAGGGGCTGAGTACATAAAGCAGCAGGGACAAGGTTACATTCAAATGGCAAAAACATTTCCTGACCTCCTGATATGCTTGGAATATGGATTTGTCTGGGTTTTAGGCCATTAATTTTAAATGAATAGTTTCAAGTCGGAAATATTTTAGTGCTTTGTTGCATGAAGAGAATTAGTATTTTTCCTTCATCAGATGTTTGCTAACAAATGTGCCATCAATGTTATTTGTTTTTTTTGAGATGGAGTGCTGTAAAATGTGCATAGCACATAATCAGATATAGATTGGTAAATAAGAGCAAATTAGGATTCCAAATAGGGATTATTTTATTTTCTTGCTAAAAAAAAAAAAAATTCTTTTTGTTCTGTAAGGCCAGTTTGGTTTGTGAAGTTAAAACTGTCATTGGTTTACAGGGATTTTTCTAAGTGTACTTCACTTAGGAGTTTTATGAAGGGTGCATCACTTGTGGAAAATGGAAAATCTGAAAACAAATCTCCCAATTCAAATCCCAGACTTAAAAATCCAAACCAACACCTCTATCCCTTAATAAAGTGTTGCAATTCTTGTGTTTTATCATAACATTCTGGAGTAGGGACTGTGGAAAGTTTCTATGAGAGAGACAGGTATTAGGAAAACAACATGCCATTTCAGAGTAAACTTATATAAAATAATTTGCTGTCGCTATGGTTTCTTTCTTTTGTATTTGCTTGTTGCAAATAATCTGTTGCTCACAACTTAATATTTGTGTGGAGAAATGTTATTGCAAAAAAAAATATAAAAGTTTTCAAAGGAAGATGATTTCTAACTGGGGTTTTCTGGGGACAGACAACTTCATGGTAATGCCCATGGGAGGGAGACCTGAAAGCAGAATCAGTACCAATGTCCATAATTACAGAGAAGAGCAGTGATTGCAACAAGGACTGATCTTTCTGAAACTCTTTAGAGCCTTGCTAGTAATATATCAATAGAAAAAGAGGAGCTCACGTGGCCCAGGGGAAAATTGCATCAGCAGAAATAGAAAAATTAAGCCACACAATATCCTCAGTCACCTACTGTAAACTCCAAGCCTGCCTCCCATCTTCATATTAATTTTTCACTTCTAAATTATCCATACTTGAAAGTACCTCAAACCTCACACAAATGCAGCAGCTGTAAAAGAAATGCACATGCAGCATTAATTAGGCATGGATTGAGTGTTCCCCATAACACATTCCTTGCAGATGATACCTACAGACTCTCTGAAAGCTCCAACTTCGAACCACTCCAGCTCCAAGGCGGCCTCGAAAAGCAGACTCGCACAGATGTAGCTCTTGTTATTCTCTGGGAGTCAGCAGAGCCACTGAAGGCAGCAGCAAGGCACGGAGCTGAGAAAGGCAATCAGCTTTCTTTTTGTTTGAAGATGGTGGGAAGGCTTTGTCCACAATTGCAGCTGCAGCTGGGCTCCAAATTGCCTCTCAGCCAGAGCTCTTTGACAAGGCCAGGCACACCTCGCTCCGGTGTGACAGCATCCCCCGTGAGATTTACACCAACAGGCCAAGCCTGGTGTCTCCTTCCAGAATAAGGTCCTGATCAGATGGTTTTTCTCTAATTAGCCAGACAAATGCCCACGAAATTTCAAAGTGATTTGGTTGAGTAAGAAAGGTGTTAGTATGTCATTTGGGATTTCTACTTATTTTATGAAGCATTTAAGTGTCCTTCAGAAGGAATTGTATTGTGCACATATAATATCAGCTGCATATGGGACTGCTTGATTCAACAATGAAAAAATAAACAGGGCAATTTTATTCTTTATTGCCCAGTTTTCCCCCTCCATTTTCACTTTGTTGTCTGAAATAAAATTAATAATAATACTATTTCTAGCATGTCTGAATGTCTATTGAAATAATAAATCAGGCTTCCAAGGCACAAGTGTGACTTCAAAAATACATAAATATTAATGATCTTCATTTTTCTCAGCTTTGTCTTTTTGTTTCTCACTTTGATAGCATATCAAACCATGCTTAATAAACCCGACACCCAAGTTAAATTGTGTACTGCATGTAGAACAGTTTTTACCATGCAGACACGTAAATGGGCTTGGCAACCACTTTGAAATATAAAGAGATTCATAAGCAAAATATTCACCCCAAAAATCTACAGTTCAAAACACATCCAATTAGAATTCAGAAAGCAGATGAGTTTTTAAATGCAATCTTAAGCTTGGAAGGAGAATCTATCAGGGGATAATTGATTCCACCAAACAGAAACAATGATTGAAAATGTTCTGCCACCGGAGGATCCTAAGCGCTATAGAAATGGTAATAACTCTATACTTTTCCTTATGATATTTCTGACAGATTTCTACAAGCCTTTGTCCCAGCTCACTGAGCAGGCACCCCTTCTTCGTCACGCTACATTGCTCTGCTTTTGTCCTATTTCTTTCCTGGCTGATGAAGGCAGCTGGGTTTTGACCTCCCTTTTCTCCTCCAGCAGAGCCAGGGGAGAGCTTCACACCCAGGGGCCCGTGGGGGCCATCCCTCTGCCTCAGCAAAGATATCACAGTCCAGAGCAGCATCACCTTGGGCTTCTCGCACTGCTGGCACTGGCACAAAGAATGGGGCCTGAGGAAAGGAGAGACAGGGCCATCACCCCTCTTACCCCTTTGTAGCTCCAGTGGTGGAAGGAGAAAACACACTGGCACTTAGAGTGTTTTCTCCTGTTTCCTGGTCACCCTCTTCTCTTTCCTTCCAAATCTCCCTGTCTTGTGGGGAAAAAGCCTGCCCAAGCCTGGGCTGTGCACCCTGGGTGTGCCACAATAAAAGGCATTTTTGCCTGCCCTTATGAGAAACCCTGGAGTCTTTATTCCAAGAGAAACATTCTTACGGAAGTTATACAAAATAAGTTAAAGTGTTCAGACTTTGTGTCTTTTCCTTCCTCTCAGGAACAAATTGAGCAGATCTCTGCCTCCTTTAGGTTTATAGTTTCTAACCTTCATTATTTTCAAAACTGCAGTGAAAGACAAAGATTTTTCCTGATGTGCTCAACTTTTCCTAGGCTTACTCAGTGGACAGTCTGCCGCTAAACAGGGGTACAATATGTGCTTTGATTTAATATTCTGTTTGTCTTTCTCTCTACCTGCACAAAGAATGTGCTTAGACAAGCCTTAAAGGAATCTATGGAATAATTGTTCTGGCCCATATGTAAACAAGTCATATTTTACCTCTTGTTGATGCTCAGCAATTTTACTGCTTTTTAGTTTTGCTCTGTCCTCCTTTACATCAATGATTGAATTCATTTAGAGGACTTTCAATAAAAAAATGTTTTCTCTTTGGGAGAGGGTGATTTATTTATGTAGTCTCTGTGTGTGTGAGTGTGTATATATGAAACTTCTGTTTCTCTTTTAGGGCAATTTTTTGTTAATCTGGAGTTGTGCTGCCTGCCAGTGTTTTCTGGGAGAACGAGCCCTTGGAGCCATCCTAGACTCAACCTGAGTGTATGAACACTTGTGCAGATTCTTAGAGTCCTTTAATGACCCCTTGATTAGAGAGGGAAAAATATTTTCATGACATAGGCATATGGGCTGTGATCTTACTCTCACAGACAGGAAAGACCGTGATGTTTCAGAGTAAAGAAACCAACCCAGCAGAATGGGTGGGTAGGGAGAGAGAATTTCCAAAAGTGGAAGCTAGAGGTCTTGCTGCTAATTTAAGAACCAGAGACCCTTCTGATTTGAGGTGTAGTAAGGAAGAAATGCATTTTCCTGTCTTTCTAATGAGAAATACTTGAAACACAACACTGTTATTAACTTCCTATATATTGTCTCTCTGTTCTGTTTGTTCTTATCAGTTCTTCTGAGCCCCACAGTAGGGCCAATTTCAATACTGATAATTAAACTCTTTCTGCAAAACAAAGCCAAAATATTGCTTCCAATTCATCTGACTCAGTTAAGAGATTCTGGCTGATGTATTACATCTTTTTTTAAGAGTTAAAAAGCCAAAGTAATAGTTATAAATAGAAGTGTAAAATCATACCACTGAATTTCAGAAGCACTGCATTCAAGGAGTGCAATACAATTGACAAGCAATTTAAGCTAGAGTGTGAAAGGATACAGAAATAACAAGATTTGCATGAAAAATATTGAGATCATGAGAACGTCAAATTTAAACAAAAAACTCGTGTGCCTCATGACTAAATCATGAGAGCTGGCATTGCTGTTATATCATTCAATATGCTTGGCTTTTGAAAATAGTTTTATAATGAGAGTGGAGTGTATAGGTCTGTACAGAAAATGAGCACTGTTTGTATCTAGCTAGCTCATTACTATGAGAATCAGGAATGCAAGACTCTCAAATCTTAATACAGGTCAGATGATCTCAGATGTTTCCAGCTATGGTTGGGCCTGCATTGTCGGGAAGATAACCCCAAGCAAAGACAGAAACTCACCCTGCTTTCAAATCAGTCAATCAGTCAATCAATCAGTGATTAAACAGTGCCACCAAAAAAGAAAAAAAAATAGAAAAAAAAAAAAGTAGAGGGAATTTCAATCAGGAATTTCAATCAGGTAGCTGATTGTCTATTTATTTCATCTTATCAGTGACAATCATTTATCTTGGGGCAGAATACACTTACATCAGTAATGGTGGCAGAAGGTTCTGAGGAAGGGTCATTGCAAAGAGACTCACTCACATCCATCCGGCTTTGCTCTTGCCTGACTTACAACCACCATGACATATTTCTTTAATTTTCTTTTGCTGCTGTTTTGTTTTCTGACACGCTGCATGGTCAAGAAAAAGCTGATATATACTTGTTATCTAAGGGAAAGCATGGACTTTCTAAATCAGTTTATGCTTTCATTGTATAGTGTATCACTGCACAAGGGGGTGGTACTTCCAGGGATTCTTTGTTTAATTCCATGAATGATTTGTCATAATTTAAGGTGCTTCAGGTGCATTCATATTTTTAAAACTCTTTCCCAAAAGGGAAGTGTCAAAAAAATATCTTACAAAACCATTTAGCTCTGGAATTTAATATTCTTCTTTTAATCTTAGTGGTGCTCACTGAGATTTCTTTAATACCTTACATTCTGAATATTTTAAATAAGCATGTAAGATTCCCACCTGGGGACTTTTCTGTTTGTTTTTAAAATAGCTATCATCCTCATGATAATGAGGAGCAGCATTTATATAAACAATCTTTTTTTTTTTAAACCAAATATAAAGGAGAGTAATTTCTGCTGTCTGTAAGATGTTAGGCTCAACTGCTTCTTAGCATTGTACTCAATATGAAATACACCCCTGGAAAAGATTCAGACTGCTCTCCTAAAGAAGCAACTGACATTTCCTTTTTATTTTTTTCATTTTAAATTTCTGAGTTATGAATTCTTGGACACTTCACACCACCTTATTTCTAATTAAAAGCAGTTAAGTCAAACAGGACACTTGGTGCTGTGTTGTAATTCCTGGCAGCCGTGTTCCTTTTGCCATGTCACTTTTCTTCATGGCTGACATTTTGTAGCAGGAATTCTTTTGTCTTGAAAACTCAAAAATGCAATTATATATTCCAAGGGCTGCAGAATTTGGAACTACTCAGTCTAGATATTGTAAAGCAAAGAACTCCATCCTTGTTATTGGTACAGCAAATCAGAAACATGTGTCCTGCCTCAAAAATATCTGATTATCTTATTTGCAACTTAAATTAATGATTGCATTCTGTTTGGCATCAACAGGCCTTCGGTGTGTTTGTTTAACACAGGCTTAAAATGTTGTGGCAATGATGTGCCCAGTATTACAAGAATTGTGCTAATAAAACTGCAGCATAGTAGCAGTAAAATAAACCATGAGGGAGGAAAACTAGGTATTGATGGGCAATTTCACGCTGTTCTCTGTGACTCCAGCAATTAGCAGTAAAAATGACATTATTTTACCTGGAAAAGGAGTATCTTTCTGAACAGTGCCTTTTACTGTTCTTGTCCACATTGCAAATATTCACGTGTTGGAAATACCCCCATCTTTCTTCTTTCCAGAACTAATTTCTTCCTGTTGTCCATGAGGAAATGGAGAGAGAAGCAAATTTCTTGCTTCTTCTTCCCCTAAAATGTATATCCAGCTGAACCTCTTTTCTTTGGAACAACACCCTGTTCCCTGTGCCACAGAGAGCAGCCGAGGCAAGGATGGTCTTTAATGGGCCCTCCCTTCCAAAAAATCCCATCCGGCCAAAAATCCCTTTCCGCTGCCTTGGTCAGCTCAGTCTTATGTGAGGAAACAACATTTATTTTCTAGTAATTCTGCCAAGTCCAGAAGAGATTGAGAGCCTGGAATGCTTAAGCCCAGAAAAAGCAAAGAGTTGGGCAGTTTTGGGGTTTTTTTCAAGTATCAGAAATGACTGCTTTTTGACATGACTTATGTAGACAGAATGCTGGATTGCTCTCCACCTTAGCAACATCATGGAAACAGCAACATCAGGTCCTGCAGTATTCAATGGCTGAGTTATGCTTTGAGAGAGAACTAGAGGAAAACCACTCATCAAAGCTGTTTTTCCCAAAGTATTCTGCAGAGGCACTACAGAGTAAGGAAGTTTCATGCTCCAACAGGAAAAAAAAAGAAAGTTGAAGTTTGGGTTGTATCTTTGTTCCCCACAGTAAACTGGGATGTTTCCTGAGGAAAAGATAGACCAGAACCTAAATTTCAGTAAAAAATTCAGATGTAGGATAAAAGTGAGCTTTGTTGGAAGGCTTCAACATTAATTATTTTTTATTGGTAGGGAAATAATTCTACTCCCATAATGCAAATTCCAGCCAAAAAAAAAAAACAAAAAACCTGAAGCCCTGCTGGATACTTTTCCAAATTTTAGTGTATTTAGATCCTTAGTAATCATTTTGTGTTTCTAGGTTTGTACACTACTCAGAACAACACTGGGTTTTTGTCAGTTTTTCCTTTGTACTTAATATTGTCCGTGTCTTCAGCTGTCTAGGATTGAGAGAGAAGTGTAAAAGTAGTTCTTGGCAAAGATTGATTTATCTTTGGTCCTGTGCCCATCTTACAGAGTTGACTGCATTTTACAAACTGTAATTAGGGGAAAAATCCTGTTGTGGAGAAACAAAACCTTACCTCAACTTTCCTTCTCCTGTTTGCAGAAGCAGAAGTGCAAGAGAGAAAACCTTGTAGAAGCTTTAAAGCCTTTAAGTTCTGAAGTTTATTTAAGGGCAAGTAATTTTGGAAGTGGACTGGGGAGGCTGCTTTGATTTTGTTGTTTTTTTTTTATTTTTTTTTTTATTTTGCTTTTACACAGTGTCTTTCATGTTAGAATGTCCTCTAAAGAAAAACATAACATTTTCAAAGTTATATAATCCATTTTTCATTGTTAACTGCAGGCCAAAAGGCATTATTATTCTTTGGGTTTTTTTAGAAAATCTGTAATTTTATAAAACTTTTTACCTCAAGCAGTTTCTTTCCCTCTCCTTACTCTTTCCCCCTGGATTTCCATTTTAGAGAAACAGCTGGAAATATCTTCCTGGCTCTTTTCACACCACCCCTATTTCTGTACTTTTCTATTGCTGGACTTTACACGTTACAAAATGCAACTAAATATCAGTCCGAGGCTGTCTGTTATCTCTTTGTCTGCTCAGAGGAAGAAGTACAGGCAGTGAAGTGTTATGTTTTGATTGGGATTTAGGTTTTTAAATTTGCACACATTGGTCTGTATTTCTGTTAGTCTGTTCAAGGTCATAAAAATGTACTTTGTACTTCTAGGCAAAAATAGTCCTTTCTTCATCCAGGATTTCTTTTCTCAGGGCCTAAGAAAACTGTTTTCAGCTCAGACAGCAGAGCCTGTCACTGGTTTGCACCCTGGAAGGGGTAATTTTTCACACCTTAGGCTGTTAAATGTTCAGAGCAAATATACTTTTCATTTCAATAATTTCTCATGTGGAGAGTGGAAGAGAGATTTTAGCATGTGTCTTCATTAGTTTGTGGTAGAGATGAACTGCGGCTCAGCAGCAGCAGAGCTTCCCAAGAGGTGATTTTTTAAAAGAAATAAATAAATAAACCCTCCAACACGTGGCTGTAATGTAACCAAAAATTCGCCATGAAACTAAACAGAGGTCAAACATCCATTTTATTTTGTAAAAGTGGTATCCAGACCACTATGCAGAAGGAAATATTAGCTAATATAGATGACACAGAGAACTCAGAAAAGTCAGAATTCATTTATGAAGTGCAGAAAAAGCTGAAGAAATATGGCATAACATCCATAATGTTAGTACATATCTTACTGCAAGATTTTCAGAGCTCTAATCCCCATTTGCCAAAAGTCTTCCTTGTCTTCTGAGACTGTTTCAAGCTTAGAGCAAGTTTAAGGTACTCTGGAATCACATTTTCTGACTCTCTGTTTTCTTCGTGGAAGGTAAGTGGTTGGAAGTAGAGGATATTAAGGTACTTTCTAACCCTAAGAATTTTGTGGTGCTGTGTCAGGGAGGATGTATAGCAGCCTTTAGATGTTGTAAGTCATTGTATGGCTGTGACTGTTTCACCAAGTGGTTGTCTGCAGATGTTGAGAATCAGTGTTAAATTAGGAATAACCATTAATTTTCCAGTGACAACAAAAAATTCTGTGTATTGCAGCAGATTCAATTTATCAGTCAACACACTTAGCCTGCATTCTTTTAAGAAGGGCTCAAAGCAGCCAGATATTAATCTCAATATTTTAAATTTTTTTTGCTGTACAGTAATATTGTATAGGAGAGGCTTGAGTGTTGAGAAAGAAGTTGAGAAATATGTTTGAATGTCTTCCCAAATTTCGACTGATAAAACTTTTCAGCTACTGAGTTGAAAAGGCTCTGCTCCCAAAGCTCGGTGAAATTACTTTCTTTTGAATTGCTCGAAATATATCGGTTAATTCTGTTAGCTGGTTGTCTTGATTGCCTATTTGGATGCTAGAGAGGAGCAGACTGTGATTAGTCTGATTTATTTTAGATGCCTACCCTAAGCCAAGGTCAATCACGTTCCTAGATCTTGCAATTTCCTTTAAAGAAATTCCAGATGAAGAGCTCAAATGCACATTCTAAAAGGCTGGGGAAAGAGTGAACTTTATATTCATCTGTAGAAAATGATTTTATGCATCTTTCCTGTGGCATAGGCTGTCATTACATTTGTAATAGTCGTAATAGTTCGTATTGTCACTTGATTTAGCTTTCTACCATTCAGAAAACTTCTCTAACTGTAAAGAAAACTGGTCTGGGAGGCCGCCACTGATTTTTAAGAAAATGTCAAAACATCTGTCTGAATTCCTATCCGTGCTCTTAAAGAGAAAAATACTTTCTCTAGCAACAGTTCTTACTTCTTTGAAAAGCCTTATATCAATTTAAGGTGCAACGAGAACAGGCCTAAACCTTGAGAACTCTATCTTATTTCAGTACTTTTCCCACTACATTGATAGACATTTTGAGGCTTTTCACTTATCTTCTTGCCTAATCTCAGTTCACAAGGAAAAATGCACCATTTCTTTAAGTTTAAAGTCAAGGAAGAGTGTCTCCACTGCTCCATGAAATAAGGGTATGACAGTTCTACTGATGAATGAACAGCTTTTCACCTACAATGGAAACAACCCCCAACAGAAAGGCAGAATTTTCCGAGCCAGAAAAATGGACCCCTCATAAACTATAGGCATTATAAACAGCAGATACCTGCACAACTACAGTTAAACCTATTTTTCCTGAAAGAAACCTGAGAAACAGCAGTACAGAACAACCACCCTTGTTTTCTAAGAGGGTAATTTATAAGCTTTTTTTTTTTGGGGGGGGGGGGGGGGGGGCAGAATGACAAATCGTCTTTCTACCAATGTTTAAATTTGTGACATTGATCTAAATAGTAGATATAGTAGTAGTTAGTAGGTTTTATGTAAATTTACTAATGCATATTTTATTGTAGGCATATCTTTTTGATGTCATGCTGTCTAGAAATAAATAGTGGGCATTTTATCTTGCAAGGGGTTATTACAGACACCTCACTGTCACAGCCTATTACCATCCCTGTTAATGATAAGTAGGAGACGATCAGGTTTATCTTGAAAATGACCTTGAAGCTTCCCTAACTCAGCCCAGTGGAGACAAGGAAAAGTCACAACCTCTCAGCAGCTGTAACCGTGTCAGGTTTTTGTTAGAATGATCTCATTATGAAGAAAGAATTCGGAGAAATGAGAACGGAAAGGACAAATAGCAAACCAAAGACTTCTACTAAAGGAATTTCTCAGATAAGTTAGTAGAAACCTACATTACCCCTCTCACTTGAAGCAGCAGGGTTTTTATCGGGACAGTTCATGCCCTTACACGTGCCTGTGAGTAGGAAAAGGGCAGCTGTGACAGCTATTTGAGATGACCTTATGTTACACCCTGGTTAAAGCTGATGGCAGTGATTTCAGCAGAGCTGGCATTTTGCTCTCCCTCCGGGGTCCCCTACTGGTGACACATCAAAGGCAGGCGGCAGCTGGAAAGGGTTCCAGACCAAAATTAGAAAAGAAGGTAATTAAAAACACTTGCTGTAAATGTTGCATGCTAAAGCAACATGCAGAAACTGTTTAGTGATTATTTTTTCAGCAGTTCTCATATTAAATGAGACAGCATAGCCACCCAAAAACATTTTAAGTTCAAATTCTGTGTTTTGAAATCATTGTTCTTTCTGAAAGTGGGAATATAAATTGGTACTATAGGAATTGTATTTAGGCAGGAGGAAATGGTACCTTCAGTTATGCCAGCAGTGAATAAAGGAAAATAAACCAGTCATGCTTTCCTAAGCTTGTTTAAAATGGAAAAAAGTAAATGACTGAAGACTGTGCTTCCAAAAGTCACCCATACAAAACCACCAGGTTTACCATTTAGAAGTCTTAGTTATTTTTACTCTAGTGAAGCATCTTTGACTTGCTGACTTCTCTTTTGTTAAGAAAACTATGTTACTGCATGTCAAGCTATACTTGATGCACCTAAAATGTTTAAGGTACTCTGAATTATCCATTGCAAAAAACGTCAGACACACACTCTCATGCATTCACTCTCATCCCACTTATCATATTGACAAGTAGAAAAGACTTTAAATGAAGTATAAATGATACAGAGCCTCCTGAAGCAAGGAAACTTGACTTGATTCTCTGCTTAGCTGACAGAGAACCAAATACTTGACAGCAGTCACAGCAGCAAACGTTGCTGTTAAACTTTTAAAGGATTGCCTGGTAGGAGCAGAAATGCACTTCCAAATCTGCTCTGAGATACACATCCAGCACATGTGAAATACATACCAAAATCTGAAAGGGTACCCTTTAATCTGCCCAAAACATAATGCTGTCTTTCAGTTCTGCTGTTTTCTGATGTATACAGGAGATGTTGCAAGTCTCAGACTTGTTTGGAAATAATTTCTTTGTGACTGTTGAGATACAAGTCCTGTGTCTTATCCTAAAGAGCTGAATGTTCTTCTCAGTGATCATTTTCTGATTTGTCTTATTTATATGCTTCAAAAAGCATCTTAGAACTCAATAGTAATATATGAAATGAATTGATGTCTGGGTGATAAGTTATCACTCATCAAGGTAATCTGACGTGATTATTGAAGATGAATTAGAAAGGAAAAATTTCAGTAGGGAAGATAAGACGACAAAGTGCAAGGATTTTCTGCATTTCTACAGAAATGTAGAAACTCTCCTTCAAAAAAAATAAAACTCATAGATAAGTTATAAGGCACAAGCATATTGCTGTAGAGAATACTATGTAGGTCTTCTCTGTGTTCTATCTTAATTTTTTTTTTTTTTTTCTTGCTTGATTTCATACCATCCTGAGTTGATTTGAGTAATTGTGTGGGGTACTACTACAATTGTGTGGAGATTATTTATCTTTTCAGAATTTCTCAGGTAATGTACCTTGGCTTATCCTTGCTCCTTTCTTTGAATCCACCACAAGGATATTTCCAAAATGCTTCTGTCTCTTCTCTGAGATAGAAGAGGGGTGGATTGGAGAGCTGATAACTCAGAGCAAACTGAGGTGAGGAGGAGAGGAATGAAAGCTGCTCTTTGATGCCCAGTTTTGTAGTGCATTGTTGTTAGGGGAAGACATCCCTACAGGAAGGTGGATGCACGCTTTAGCAAAGGAGTAGGGGTGAGTCTTGTCCCAGTCTATACATCATCAATATAATTTCATATCTACAGTAATGTTGTAACAGTTGTGGCCTGCTCAGACAGAACTCTCTGGTGTGGTATTAGCAACATCTGAGATCTCTTATCAAAAATCTAAAAATACTTTTAGGGATTTTACTTTTTTTAAAACTTCACTCATCAGTTCCAGTGACTGCATGAGAAACACTCATGACTATTTGAGAAATTCCATAATTTGTGTTCTTACTGTTTTTTCAGTATGTCTAAAATGATCCAAGGAAATGTTCCCAAGCCCCTAAAGCATTATAAAGAATTGATTCCGTCTTTGGGTTTTTTTTTTTAATTTTATTTTATTTTAACCTTGCTGATCTAACTGATTGTTGCAGGAGACTGTTTGATGGGGAAGTTGATGTTAACTTGTGATATTTTAAAAATGTATGTGGGGGGAATTCTGTTTATATTCTGCTCCATATTTATTTATTTATTAATTCCTGCCACAAATTGTTTGTTTGTATAGTAAAGGGTGTGCTGCTCTTTACTGTTTCATGTAAGTTTCTGTGAAGGTCATTGAGTATTAACATGGCAGATCTGGTAGCTCCACACTTCACTGCCCATGAAATAAACCAAGGAAAAAAGAACACAAAGTTACCTGCACAAATACAACACTTAGGAAATGTGTTTAGTCTCACAAGATGAGGTATAAGACATAGCACATTCATTTATTTAGACTGATGCAAGGTGAATAATTCTTAGAGTTACGCAGCCTTTGTCACTCCATGTTAAGAGGTTGGGGTCATATTATTCAGGGCTCCTTTTATCCAGAGCTTTTGCAAAATCTTTTGCAACAGCCAAATGTGATCTTCCTGCTCCTCTGTTCCTTTATTCACAAAACTTACCATTAACTGGGATTTTAATGCTCATATAACACTTTGATATCAGAGTTTCAAGTGAAATTTGCTGCATGTTTACAAGGTACTGATTTGTTTCCATGAACTGGCCCTGGAGCACCTGAATAAAACCAAAAAGATGTATCACAAGGGGAAGCAGAATCTGGTCTGAGGGTACTGGCTACTATCTTAATAGCAGATCTGTAGAGGTAGATCTGTAGAGAGCATCAATTAGTCTCATACTCTACTCAGTTCACAATAACTGGTTCTGGTGACACATTGTTATTAAGGTTTTCTGGGATTCAGTTGTTCTTGTGGTTCTAAAATCAGACAAGAGAGTATTTAGTAGTAGCAGGTGTTAGCAAACTATCATTAGTCAGCTCCCTCAGAAACAATTTATGATCTATTTTATAGATCCTATCACGCTCATGAATCTAAGCTTCATTCTTGATGCAATTGATCAAACTAAGCCTTGTAAAGGCAGTAACAAGGCAGACGGAGGGGATGTTTTTAGATTCTTTAAGCAAGTGAGAAAATAAGGAGAAAGAAACAGGATGACACTGCGCTGGTTAGTACACCCAGCTGATCGATAACCTTATTATCAGCAAAGGATAAAATGTCCCACTCTGGGAGCCTTTTGTACAAACACCATTGTGAGTGGGCGAGTATGAAAATGGGAGCTTGTGGGGATGCAGAAGGGAAACAGACACACTGTTTGGGATTTCAGGGCATTCATTATTTACAAAATGCTTGTGGCTGGCAGCATTAATTACTTCACTTGTAAAGAAAGTGGAGGGCTTGTTCTGCTTTTCTTGTTGAGAAGAAGCTCTTTACTATGCAGCATTATTTATGTGTTTTCAGGGAAGCAAACTTGTCAGTTGATCTGCCTATTTTATTTAAAAGCTGAAATCATTACAAACTGATGAAGCAATAGTTGAGGTGAATCATGGGGAGCAGCAGGAAAAAAGCATTCAAAGCTCCTGCCACAGCCACACTTACCATTGGAAGGAGCTGAGGCTCCTGCTGATCCCATGGGAATTCACACCACGGGGCAAGGAGCTGGCTGGGATCAGACCAGTGGCCTTTCTCAGAGCAAGACAAAGAGAGAAGGAGAAATAATGTGTTGCAGTTGTTTGACAGCCCCTGGTAAATTATGCCTCTTACCTGTAAAGTCTCTAAGTCCCCTTTCAGCATCTCACAAAGAACAATAATTGTTTATTGATCTAAGCGTTAACAATGTATCGCTTGTTCTTCAATAAGGTCTAGAAATGTAACTCAAGGGCAATAACTGCTTTGGATAAACAACAGACTTGATGGATGTGTGGCTTTTTTCTTTTTTTTCTTTTTCTAAACTGTGAGCATTCTGTTGAAGCATTTTGTTGTTATCTTGATGTGATCCTTGTACACACCTGTACCTGTATGGGCCTCAGTCTGTCTTTCAAAGTGGCATTCTTCTTAGCAGTGTTTAATACTTCCCTATAAATGGCTGTTTTAAAGCACATAAAATGCAGAGTTCTGTTTCAAATAGTTCTTTTTACCTTCCTGCTGCATCTGTGCTTTGTCAGCTGCTCAGATGTTATATAGAAAAATAAAAAGCAAAGTGATACAAGATAAAACACTTGGCAGCATAAACATCAGTGGAGAAGTTCTCCATATACTACCAGCATACACATTTCCATACACAGCCAGTCACGCTTCCAGAGGAATGTAGTAACACAGAAGTTTGTGTTTGTGTATATTTAGTGGATTTTTAAATTAGTCTATTCTGTTTCATTTCAAGATAAAGTGCTAAGTCTAAAATGAAAGTGATTTGATGGCTGCCTAGCAGAACACCAGGCAGGGCTTCATCCTGGCCTTTGATAATGACACCGGCAGCAGGAGGCTCTAAACAAATATACAAAACTCTGCCTCATGCAGCATGAGAACAGCAAAATTTCCAGATGTAGGGCTTTCTCTAACCTGGTAGATCTGGGCAGCTGATAGACCCTAGGGTATCTCAGCGGCAATTAGTTACTTATCTTTCAATCCTGAAAATGGAGGTTGAAAGTTAAGTGGCCACATAAAGCTAAACACCTCTGGGACAGGTCTCGGGTCCAAGCCAGGCAGAAATGACAGAAAATCATTGAGAACTGAAGACATTAAAAGGTCAGAAATAAATTGTGATCCAGCCTTGTTTGACCAGTTTATCAGTTGGTATTTTGGTCTCCTTTTAAGAATAAAACGACATTTTCTCTTCTCTGAAGCTTCTTGTGTTGGCATTAAGGATTTACCTACCATCTGAATATGTCATCTTATTTAGATGTGTTTCATACTCAAGAGGGGTCACGTTATTAGAGGAAACTTTGATTCAGGAAAACTTTTAGTGAAAATAGCAGAGGTAATGTAAGTAATGAGTGGCAGAGGACTGGGAAGATATGGCTGCCTGACTTAGTTACATTACAGTACATTCTCCTTGCAATCCGGTGAGTGAAATTCTGGCCACAAGCCACAAGTGAAGCTTTTTTTGATTTTTTTGGCAGCTCAGATCTTTAGCTTATGTAATTTCTATGCAACTAAACAGATATAGTAGATTTAATGTAGCAAAGACTGTAAATAAAAATAAAATATAGCCATTTTTTTTTATTAATATACTTTTTAAATCATTTATACGTACCCCTTTTAGATTTGTTTCTTTCTGGGGAATTTCAATCACTAAAATATTTCCTCTGCCCTTATCTATCATATTTACAATTTTGCAGAGGACATTTCTGGAAATGTGGAATTTTCCTGGAAATTTTAGACCATTTTTATGAATTTGGAAATAATTATTTCCTTTGCTGCTATAGTCCATGAGGTTCTTGGAGCTGTAGCAGTTTTTCAAAGTCATTGGGGCCTTGGAATGAGTGCATAGATACAACCACAATTGCTTTGATATCCACATGGTGGTCTGTGATCCGTGGTTCCCCTTAGCTCCCATTCCCAGATCCCAACAAGGAATTAGTCCCTAGCCTTTTTCTGCTTGCTCAGCCATGCTGGTTGCTCAGCGTTGAAGGGCCTCAGCTGTCAGTCTCTTGTAGGAACAGATCCTTGCCTTTGCTTGTGCCCAATGTACTCACAATAGAGAAGCCAAAACTCAGACTTTAGCAGAGATCAAAGATTTCTCTGCTGCTTGAACTGAAGATAAGGTGTTGCTGTCTGTTATTTGAAAGATTCTCACCAGAAAAACTCAGACTCCCTTCTCAGGCAAAACTTTTTTTCCAGATTCTTCAGTTGCATTAGGTATTTAGGTGGATTTATATGGAGACAGCAGCTGGATATAAAGTAAAGTGAAAATGGATTTTTTTCATCATTATTTTTCTTCTATTCTAACTATTTGTTACATTTCGCTGTTTAATGTAGGGGGTTTCTTTGGGTTTTTTTTTTTCTTTTTCCTGAGGCTGAAAACTGCTTTTGGCTGCATGTCTTGACTCAATTCAGATGATGTTTTGTTCTTCACAACTGTAGTACTTTGAAAAGAGTTCTGACAAGAAACTTCTTTCTATGTTATTTCATTAAATTTCAAGATTATGTTGCCCTGGAAATTCTTGGACTGAAAATGATTTAAAGGAAAGTAAAGAAAAGAAAATGTAAGGAATGGCTTCACTGAATGTAGTGGAAATGTTCCTGGAAATCCTGTGCGTTTCACAGACGCCATCCTTTTTTCTGGGTGAACAACTTCCTAATCTGTGCCAGTCAGAATGATTTGTTGTGTTTTACTGGCAAAAAAAATAGTAGGAAAACTAAGCTGAAGATGAAAAGAACAGCAAAAGAGAGAAGAAAATTCAATTGTGTGATTCTTTTTAATTACTCTATTCCCATTTCTTTAAAAAACTTAACGCTGCTTTTTAAATCTATGGTTCCTTCCCTAGCGAATTTTATTTTATACTTGTTGAATTTGGGGGTTGCTTTGGTTGATAGGTAATGGCTCACATTAAGGCATGTGCCATCATTTCTCCAGATGCCCTGAGCCACCAACAGCCTGAATATTTAATACACAATATTACAGAGTTTAGAGGGAGATGCAGGCAGGCAGTTTAAAGGGAAATGCTGTTTGGAGCACTCTAAATCTATTCTCTTTGGTTTTGTGCCTCCTGAAATACATGCTGCAGTCTCTTTTAAATCATCTCCAGAAAATATATTGAGACATATTGGCCATGTCACTGTATGTTGTGTGGAGCTGGGAGTGATTTAGAGGGCCAGTTCTACACTTTAGGTAGAAGCATGTAATTTGAACTCCCCTACAGATAGCTGTGGTAATGGGCACTTTAACATTCTGAAACGTAGTTGCTACTTGCTTTTCCTTCAGTCAGGTGCATTAGAACTTCAGCAGAATTCCTGTGGAATATTTGTAATCAATATTTTCATTTTTAAGTCAGCTGGCACTAAAAGTGTGAGCTCTTTAACATCCAACTGTATTTCTGTCTCATCTCTTTTACTGCCTTTTAATCACAAAGGAAATTAGTGAACTTGTCTTCAAGGGCACAAATACTGAGTTTGCTGTGGTTCTTTTTCTCCTTAGAGTTTGTCAGTGGGATTGGCTGCTATACTGGAATTCTTGGCTAGATTCGGTCTGTTAAGGAATCCAGTGCTTGCTGAAACCCAGTGTGGGCCAAAATCTTCAAGTACTTTGGACTGAAACTTTCTGAAGGGTAAATGTTTTGTAGGTATTCAGAAGAGAATCTACAAATGCTTGGTTGATATTATTTTTAGGTTTGGTTTGGGTTTTTTTTGTTGTTGTTTGTTTGTTTGTTTGTTTGTTTTGGTTTTTTTGTTTTTTTTTGTTTGTTTGTTTGTTGTTGTTGTTATTCTTGTTTTTAAATCCTTGTATGTCTCTGTGTAGATAAGTTTCATGTTGACCTGACAATGTTTGGCATTTCTATATTTACCGTCTGGATAACTGTTTTATAAATCAGCTGTTGATTATTCTGCTTTTTTACCTGAAGTCAATTTGGGATTGTTTATCTCCTGCTCTGTAGAGCTTGGTGTCAACTGAAATTCATCCTGATTTCTCCACTTGAATGCCCAAAAGTGTGAAGTGACTATGGTAAATGGGCAAAAATACTTCTTTAATGACTGCAGATATCTTTTATCTGCTTGCTTCTGATAAAAAGATAGGAAGGAGGATTATTTTTAAGTTTAGATTATTTTTTTTTAGGGGATGATGTCTGGGATAAAATATTTTGCTTTGCTATAAACCATAAAATGGTTTAATTCTCTCTTCTGTGTTGCCATTGTCCCTGTAGCAAAGGAGTCATCATATCTAAGAGGATTAATTTCAGGGAATATCTTTGGTATCTAATGCTGGAGATTATCCAAATTCTAACACTTTGCTACTGTATATGTGTGAACTGAGGTTCTCGAAGTTTTCAGCTTAGCAGAATAGGAGGATATTCTTTCGGAGAACAATTTGAATACTCGCATATCAGGATGAAATCTTTGTCAAAATTAGTTTACTTCTTGGAAGAAGCAGAAATATGTTAAATGACATGGGAAAGAGAATTAAAAAAATTAAAGAAAAAAGTTGAACCTTGGGGCTAAAAAATCTTATAGCTACAGTCAGCTGAAGGGAGAGAGCCCTGTCATGGGAAGTGACTCATATAGATTCTACTTCCAGCTGCTGTTGTCAGCTCTGCTTACAACATGTGTAATATATGAATGAACACTTAGTGAAGTGAATATTTTATAAGTGCATATTTTTTTTAAAAATCTGAGTATACTTCAAGGTTGAAGTTTGCAAATTAAAAGGAATATTACAGTTCTGTGTCCTACAATTCCTTTGGCACATATGTAGTTTTATGATAGAAAAGCTGAATGAAGAATATTCTGTTGCTGGTTTTGAGTAGCATTAACACCTTCTTTGCTGTCATTTTGCAAAGCTACTCCAAATTTTTTTTGTCTTTTTCCTCCTGTATTTTCTATGGCACCATTTCTTAGGCTCAGCTTATCATTTGTGCACAGGTCTTTGTGGCACACATTAATTTAATAGTTTACTGCAGGTGAAGGAAGCGGGAGGAAAGTTTCAAGCAAAAGGAAATGCAGAGTTCCATGCCTGGACAAGAATAAGCTGAAACACAAATAAAGGCAGAGGGCTGGCTGGCTGAAAAGCAGCTGGTGAGAAGAGGACCTGGGGTCTCTGGTGGACACCAAGTTGTCCATGTCCTGACAATGCACTCCTGCAGGAAAGGCCAGCGGCCTCCTGGGCTGCATGAGGCAGAGCATTACCAACAGGTCAAGAGAGGTGATGCTTTCCCTGTGGGGAGAAAAAACCACAAGCCATGGGGTGGGTGTAGATATCCAGGTCTTCAACAAAATGCCAGCAGACATTTGCCAACAGGCTTTGCATCTCTGCTCACTGTAGCTGGATGGATCAGGTTGCTTATATTCATCACCTGCATAGGTCTGTGTTTGGCTGAAGTCTGTTCTCAAGGAGGTGGTATGGCCAAGTTCTCATCATCAAGCACAGAAAACTCACTCCAGGATACTTTTGCCAAAGACAGAGGAGTGGAGTCCCACAAATTTTTATAAAGCTTTTATTTCTTCTTTTTCCACCTTGTTAATGTGGCAAGCTGCTAGTCCCTACCTCAGAGTAGAGGTATTTTTTTTGTGTCTCAATTAGGACACCTAACAGCCCTTCTTACAACAGAAGGGTTTTTTTCAGCTCAACTTTTTCTTAGCTGGGTGTGACAAACAGCTGTCAGCACTAAATGCATTGATATTAAGGATTTCAAATACTAAACTGAGATTACAGAAATAAGAAAGATGGTTCTTACCCATCCCAGATTCAAGAAACTGAAATGCAATTCATCAAGCTGTAAGTGGTGAATTGATGTAAACTTGTGGAAAGCAGAAAAGGCAAAAGCTGTGGGTCTGTGGCTGTCTGCATACATTCAGACATGCACCCTAGGGCTGTGAAATCACAGAATTTAAACACATCCTCCCTTTTCAAGTCACTTTGGGCTTATGACCAGACAGCAAGGAGTGCATAGAATGTGTGTCTATGCCCAAAGGTAGAAGCAGGAATAACTTCTTTAACTGTATCCATACATAGGGAGACAGGGGGTTGCTTTAATAGTAGCTTATTCTAACGAATTATGTAGGATTGCTGGGTGTGGTGTTTTTTTTTTTTTCAACTTGCATAAAAACTACTTATATTATTTTATCTTTGCTGATGGTTCTGTTGATGAAAACATAAGGAAAGGGGAAAGGTGAAACTATGCTGCCAGCTGTACAACAGTGCCATTATTTAATTCCACAGCTCTGCTGTGAGGTTGCTGTGGAGGATCTGGCTCACAGACTAGAGTATGCTCTTTCTAGTTGTGTCATCTTTTCATAAGAATCCACTCCCCAAATGCTTTACTTGTGCATATAATGTACTTAGAGAGATAATTGCAATGGCAAAAAGTGGGTTAGGAGCATGAAGGACAAATAGAGATTTAAGCTGGGATATAAGGTAAAATGGACAAGAAAGGAGCTGGTTATTGAAGAAGAGAGGAAAGAGCTGGCTTTATTCCTACTGTTATTTAAGAAGTACAAGAAGCCAGCCTATTTTTGTATTAAGACTGTTAAATATGATACAGGTTTGCTATAGTAAAGGTGACAAAGACTTTATATACCTTCCCCCCTCCCCCATCTCTGATATATCTTTGCCCAAATAATGAAGAAATAATTGTTGTAAATGATAGAGATGGAGACACAAAATCCCAGGCCCAAATTCAAGTAAATATTAATCTCCATCTGGCATAATTTATTCCATCTCTTCCAATAAATTTGCAATTCTGATCTACTAGATTTCTGATCAAATTTTTGAAAATATGTTTTTACTCTCTCTTTTAATTCCAGTTGTATCTAAAGTTTTGTTAACTTGGAATTTATTGTTCAGCCACTGGCTCTCCCTGTAACTTTTCACATGGTGCCTCATACTAAACAAAGGAGACTAAGTTGGACTGTATAGAATGGAGTCTTGATTCCTGGTGGTGTTTTTTCTGAGCAAGTTTCTTCTGCCTAAAATAGGTTCTATTGAAAGCACTATAACTCTGTGCTTGCTCTTAACATTTGATTTTTTTTCAATATTTATCAAAGAACCGTTGCCAATGAACAGCTTTTACCTGTGTGGCTGTCTATGTACCTATATGGAGAGATAGAAAGATGTAAACAATATTAATTATAAAGCTGCACAGGAAATAACTAAAATTTAATTAAGTTATAATGTCACTTTCTTCTTGCCACTTACATGGAATCCCATGGGCTTCCTTTGAAGTCTCTTTGGATACAGATGTTCAGCTGCACAGGTCAAATTTCTTGGCTGGAGTTATATAATGAGATGACACAGTTCCTTGGATAAAGTCATCTTTAAGTGACTTTAGATTAAAAAAGAGAAATCAAAAAACCCCAAATCCTCGGTTTTGCTTTAAGTGTGTGATGACTTTTCACTTTGCATTTGAAATCTCATTAATACATTTTCATTTTTTCTGTCACATTTTCTTCTTCTTTCTTGCCCTTTCTGGCAGTGCCCACGTCTGTGAGCTAACTGCACAAGCAGCACTCGTTATTTGCTTATTCAAGTATTGCAGGATATTCAATTTCAGATCTGTGAATTAAGGAGAGACAAGATGCCTCCCAGTTCTCCAGGTGATGCTTAAAAGAGTTCAGGATTTTATAGTTCACTAGTTAAGATACCTTTCTGAGGTTAAGCTAATGACATTTTTTATACCTTATTAGCTATCTGATGGTGCACTAACAAAAATATATTAAACTTTATTTAAAGAAAGAAAGATAACTAATGCAATCACATGAAACATCAGTTAACTCTGAAAAGCCCAAGCAATACTGCAGAGCTACACTCTAAGTTTGAATGCAATACGGTACAAAAAAATAGAATGTTTATGATCCACCATTCCTGTCATCTTCTTTATCCCTAAGAGATTTTTTTCATTTTCCTTTTTCACCTGTTGTATAATGAATGGGTTAAAAAGCAGAATATGTCTTCCCAGTCATGATTCCTTGTCCTCAGTAAGAAAATCAAATATACAAAAAAAAAAAACCGAAACAAAACGAAAAAAAACCAAACGAACAAACAAACAAAAAAAAAAACAAACAAACAAAAAAAAAAACAAAACCAAAAACACCAACTAAAATAATTACAACATCAGTTAAATGCCATCGGCTATTCTGGGGTCTTTAGAACACCAAGGAGCAACAGAATAAATGATCCAAAATTTTATTTTGCAGGTTTCATCTCTGATGATCTGCTTTAGTCTGGCTTCATTATTTCCTTAGCACAAGTCCTAAGTAATACAAATCTGCCTCTTCTCTTGGTTAGTGATGTCTATATATCTTGTAGTAACACCCAAGATTCGAGCTCTACTGCTGCATCACATTCTATACAACTGTTCTACAAAAGAATGGAAAGAAAAACATTTCTGTTCTGCAGAGCTTCCAATCCTGATACTCTGAGAGGTAATCGATATTTAAAAGGGAGGAGGGAAGAGTAAGTTGGGAGTTAATTATGGATAAAAAAAAAAGAATTTTAATCTGTGGCAGCAAGATGTAAACTGACTTACACCTGTGAGGTGTTCACGAGTCTGAAAAAGGAAAAAGGTGAAAACCAACACCTGCAGCTCCAGAATCATCTTGATTCTAAGCAAAACAGAAAGAGGAATAGTGAGTATGGTTGTGTGCACTAAAAAATGGAGCTGCTGTTCTCCTTCATATTATTCAGATTCAGTCACTTGTACCATCCAGCCTTCAGCACTGACACTGCTGATGACAGCAGCTGTAAAATGGCAAACCCATAAAATATCTTACACTCAGAAAGGAGTTTGCAGAGATAAATGGGGGAGTCGATGCCAGAAATCTTTGGGCCAAAACAGTTATTTTGGCAGAAAAAATTTGAAGAGATAGAAGTGAAGACATATGGCATTTAGGCCAGAGGGGTGGAAACTGCAGCAGCTGAGACACACAAGAATGAAGACTTGGATGCAAACTCATTTCTCCTCTCATTCTGGACAGCCCAAGTGCCTGAAGAACCTCCAAGATCTAGATTATGTTGCATGAGATTATTTGGATAGACAGATAAAATAAAAGTTTATAAATTGTGTAACTGAGTTGGATAAAAGGTTTTCCTGAATCTGAGACTAGACTAACAGTGAGATATCTAGGGAAGGAAAAGTGAGAGGGCTCTGTTTGAATTGTGCTGAGGTTGGAGGAAAGCTGGGCAATAATAAGAAAATCTTTGAAAATAAGGCCAAGATAGGTTTAGAGAAAAGAAGGAATTCACAGTCACCTGGACTTTCCTTTAGGAAATATTGCATTAATAAAATATAAAGTGTGTGTCTACTCCATAGTTTCAAGATTTTCCCAAATGCCCCTGGTTGCCATGGAGATGAGAGCCTAAGGACTGAAAAAATAGTTTGTTGAAATTTAAAATTCTACTCTGTAATAATAAACATGGGTTTTGCCTAAAGTGTGGAGACTCTTTGGGTCAGAAGAAGAGAAGCTTTTGCTTTCAGAAAGGGTTTGACAGTGTCAGGAAAAGTATTTTCACTGGTAGTAACAAACAGCTCAATTCAGTGAACACCTTCTTTCTTCCTTAGAGGAGAAATTGTAAGAAATGGGAGCGGAGTTGCCGAGGTTCACCTCCTTGTCTCAAACTGAAATGCTCTGACACATGGAGCAGGGTCAACCAGGCAGGACAAAACACACTTCAAGCTAATAACTGAAGCAAAATGCTCCCTTCATCCTTGCGTGGTGAGGCGATAGGCACCTCTTCCCCCGCGTGCGAGTTACACAATCCCGCGCAGCGCGGGGCTGCGGGCGCCGGAAGAAAGGGGATTGCTGAGTGAGGAGAAAACGCAGCCCTCGCATTTGTGTGCCCAGCACAAAGCCAGAAAACCTGTTCCGAAGCTATGAGTATGAATCCTCTGTTATTTTCTAAAATATGCCCAGGAAGCTTGCTGCTTCGAAAGAAAGTGCAGTTCAGGAAATTTCAAAAGGGGAAAAATAATTCTGTTGCTTTTGCCATTACTCCTGTGTTTCCTTAATTTTCTCAATATATTACTGGAAATTGAACGCAAGCTTATAGTATGTACATCAGAAGACAACTTCCCCTGTGATGGATGATAGCAGGACAAGGTCAATAGCATAAGTGATTTAAGCATTTGCTAAAATCTATTGCATTATTCCACTGCAAGACAAAAACATGCTAATAAATACTGACTTGCATTATTTCACTTATGTCTCTCTGTTCATAAGAAGAAATCTTTCTGGAAACTCTAAATTTGACATTCCTTCCAGCATTTCAAGGGGCTATGATCTCATGTTTGCTTGAAAGATGCTTAAGAAGTGCTTACAGGTATTGAGGAGTAACCAAATCATTCTATGAGCTTTGAAACAGAATAAAATGTAGATTATTAAAGCTCAAAAAAATTCAAAATAACTTACATCATGTTACCTTAATGATTGCATATGAAAAATAATATACATTCATTCATTTTTTTTAAAAGAAATTACTTCTGAGTTGAAGAAAAAGAGTTTACATTAAATTATTGACAGGGCATATTGATATTACCAATAACAAATACTAACAAAACATGCTCCCTTTGGGACAGTATCACTGTCATGAAGAGATATAAAAACGTGTTAGGAAGGAAGGGGAGCTGGAAGGAACAAAGAGAAAGATGTAAAATAAAAGCACATTTACACATTTCATAACTCTAGCTACCTCCTAAAGTGAAGCAAAGAGGGAGAGGTGGTACAGGAACAATGTTTTCCTGATGAAATATTATTGCCAGGAAGAGAGCCTTGATGTAGCACAAGCTCCCTATAGTGTACATTTTTTATTCTACAGTCTGTTTACTATAGCCCAGTGCTTATCATAATTGCACTGATAGATTTTTGTTTCCTGGAGTGATCAAATGTGTCTTGGCAGGAATCACCCAGGCAAGGCAGCATCATCTGTGACCCTTTCCATGCTCCCATGGTACAGCCCTGCCCTGGTCAGGACTGACCAGGCCATGGGACATAAATTGTTTGGGTCCATAGGTGTGGGAGGAACTCTCTATGCACTCTTAATTCCCTAGCAATCAAATCTGCCAAGTTAGGCCTTCTTTACCCTATTGTTTCAGCCATTCAAAAATGATTGTACCACTGTGAAATTCCTTTAATAAGGATTTCATAAATAGTTAATGCATATTAGGCCTTAAATAGAAAATATTTAAAAGGAACAAATAGAAAATATTTAAAAGGAACAAATGGTGTTCAATTAAGAAGCATAATTTCCAGTAACTTCTCTTTTTTATTAATATTTAGAGAATTTCTTCTCTAACCCTTTTTAGCAGGCCATTCTGCTTGGGGCTGCTGTTTCAATGGTGCTTCATTCTTGGCCTTGTCATTTAAGTTCCTCATTTAATTTACATATTAAAAATTCCATCAGTTACACTTGCTAGTTTCTCACTGTTTTAAATTAAAATGGAAAATATATCCCTTTGTATACCACTGAATATCTGAGCCATTTAAGCAGTTTTGAAGAAATCTTTCTACAAAACTTTTATTTTTCTGTGTTCTTCCATAAGGAAAAGGGGAAAAGACAAGGAAGATGATAAATTTTCTTGAACTGAATCTTGAATCTGTAAGAAATATGATGATCAATAATAAAATTTTGCTTTGCCAAGGCATCTCCAGGTTTTGCTTTCCTGTAAATTAACCCAGCCCACCGATCTCAGTGGATTTTTTTTTTTTTTAATCACATCTCTGCTTTCACTGTTTATGGCCCAGATTGCTCTGATGATAAGTTACAGGGTTTAAAAGACCTTTGTTTTTCCACAGTTGTGGCTAATGCTGTTGGGTTATATGAAACCCTCCATTTGTGGCAGTAGGAGCTCCGTATCTCAGCAGTGCCTGCTGCCTCCAAGTGGGAAGCCCTGGTTTAAATCCAGAAAAACCAAAGAAAGAATGGTGTTAACTTTCTGGAGACTCAGGTCAGGACCTGTGACACCACCAAATCTGTTTGCCCACAGAGTGCTCAGAAAGCCCTGTCACAGAGGCTGCTTGCAGTGTTAAATCTATTTCCATTCAGAGTTTTAACAAATCAAGTCTGAAAGGCAGAAACTACCTCCTGTTCAAAGAAGTACTGAAATGATGCACTTCAGTCAGGTAATCTTGCACTAGATCAGAACCCCTCAGGGAAATATTTGCATTTTGCCAGTTTACACAGAGGAATGGCTCTGGGGATCTGGAGATATCCTCTGCATATATATATTTTAATTTTTTTTTTAAGCTGCAGGAAACAGTGCTGCCAGAACTGAAGCTAGTGATTTAATCATAGGATTGCTAGAGGCTGCAGTACCCTATCTGCTCAGAAATCAATATCTCTACTCTCAGCTATATTAGAGAAATGTTTACTTCTTCACCTGACCAAGATATTAATTTCTATATGCTGTGTTTTGGTTTTCTTCTTTTTTTTTTTTTTTTCCTGAGCTAATGATTTGTGGGGAGAGTAGCCTAATTTACTTTGAAATCCTTTAATACTGCACAATTTTCCCGTTATTGACTGGTTATTTTGTGTGTATATATAGCACCATTCACATGCACCAAGATGCTCTGCAGAGGATTTGGAATGCTCTGTGTGTAGGAAGCAATGCTCTTTGCTAAAACACAGCCATCAGCAGGGCAGGGCATAGGAGCAACCTTTTTGTTGCTGGTGGTACTGATTTCAGCTGAGGAGGTGAATAGGAGAAATCAGCTTGTGCATCAGGGGAATTTAAGCAGGTGAAATGCAATTATCTGCGCTGGAATATGATCAGGAGAGCGGTGCTAAGCCCCAGCCTGGCGAAAAGCGCTCCGGGATTTTTAATGGCCACGAGTCAGAGAACGTTTTATTTCTCATCCCGAGGACAAAACCTGTGTTAGCAGAGTGCCTCCTGCCACTCACTGCAATGTTGGTTTGACACAGACCTGTAGGGAGCAGGGTCACCTCCTGTCCACTGCCACATCTGCTCCCAGTGCAGGGGAGAGGACGTGGAGGCGAGAGGAAAGCGCAGATGTTTGCTGAGTGCCACGGGCAGTCTGGGGCAGGACATGGGGCTGGGTGGGATGGCAGAGGCTGCTCCGGTGTGGCTTTGGTAATGGCTGGATGCATTTCCTGGTGGGAGCTGCCCCCAGGGGATTCCCATCCCCAGACTGACCTACCTCCACTTCGTTTGCTTAATGAGAACAGATGAGATCGCGGCTCGAGGTGCTTGGTTACAAAAAGCACATTCAACGTGTCAGGGCCGGTGATTCTCCCACTATAAAAATTGACAGTGTGGGATTAGCTGGTGCTGTGTTGGAAATCTATTAACATTTGAAGCAGTTTGAATTAGAAGTCTTGATAGAATTAAAATTACTTTCCTTCTCCTCTGTGAGCTTTGTTGCTATCTTTGTGTACCTTGTAATGAGAAGACTTATAAACCAAGGAAGATATTTTCCAAAGTCTTACGTGGGACCATATTTCTCTGTCAGATTTACAAGCCTGTATGGATAAGGGGGTAGAAGAAAATGGACAGAGGAAAGAAAAGCCAGTGGGTTTCTGCTTATCCAGTCTGACAGCACACAGCAAAGCAGGGAATTGGGTAAGTGGGGAGGCATAAAGGTCATGGCCTTGGGAACAGACAGGCATTGGTGATGTTCAAAATTACCAGGACATGGGTAAGAGTATCCTGCCTTCTATACACTCAGTGCAGGCTGATGCAGGTAGAATAATAAGAGAAGGCATCCTCTCAGTCAGGGAGATGGATTCACGTAACTTTTTCTGACTGGGATACTGTTTCCTTTTATGTTCAAGCTGACAGACAGGAATTAACAATGTGTGCTAGTACTACAGGTTGAGGACATGCGATGATTTCCTCATAAATGCATCTGAGAAGTTAGGAAGCTGCAATCTTCTTCACTCCTCTGGTAAGTGACTCCTAGGCAGCAAAGTAAAAAATTACTGATTTTAACTTGTGAGTGGAGCGGTGCCAGAATTAGTGCAGCATGAGAGAAGGTGAAGGCAGAAAACCCAGAGATGGAAAAGTGAAGCCTCCTGGTTGGGGAGCTTTGGATGGAAACCTGGGATAGAGTTTTGAAATACACATTGGCCTACTGAGCAGCCACAGAAAGGCAAAAAGGAAGGGAGAAAATGATGGCTAATATCATCTGGGAAAAAAGTGAGAGCCCTATCAAGAACATAACCCCTGGGCCTTTCATCCCAATGAGAGAAGGGTTATCAAAGGAGGTCATGTGGTGATCTGCAGATAAATTGTGAGCAGGAAGAAAACCAGGAGGACTTGAGAACTGATCTCAGGATTTTGACATGAAATAAAATGCACATTGTGGAAAAATGTTGCCTGCTGCACAGATGCAGATGCGTCATAAAGTATTTTTTCCCAGATCAGAATTTGCTTTAAATTAATGGGAAGAAAAGAGGGGCAACCATCACACATGAGCTGCAAGAAAGAGAAGTGCAATTAAGTGATTATGCACTGTTTATAAAGATAGCATTTGTTTCTCATGCTGTATTTCAGATCTCTTAGAAAAACTCAAAGAGATCTTAGATTTCATTTTCATGAGGCCTACTGTTTATTTTTTTATCTTCAGAATATTTTAATTCAAAATGTAAAACTATTCTTTTTAGAACTCAATCTCTGTGTGTCTCAACCCATCTTTGGGTTTAGTTTATATCTTGATCTTTACACAAATACTGTACCTATATACTCAAGTAAGTCCCTCTTTTAAATAATCTCTGTTTGTCTTTTGCTGGTGGAACATTCCAAAATATTCCAAACTGGTTTTGTCCTGTATGTCTTGGTCTTCATGTCTGGATGTTAAAATATCACTTCACATTATCTACTTCTCATAATGCATTTCAGTCCTTCACCTGGCACAGCCATCTTTGAGTCATGCCAACAAAATAATCATTTTTTTATCTCAATATACCAACTCGTCAGCAGACCCATTTCCATTAGGGCTCTTTGTGGCCTCTGGTCAGCCTGTAGACCTTATCTCTGGCAAACAGCAAGACATTTCATGCCATTTTCACCTCCTTCTCCAACAATGTCCAGGTTGCTTGTATTTCCTGTTCCTTTACATCCTCCAGATAACCCTCCCTGCATAAAAAGTTCTATCAGATGCTCATTTGAGAGTGCCCACTATATATATATATATATATATATATATCACATCTTAATGCAATTATTTTGGTTCGTTTTGCAAAAAATTGTATTAATCCCTTTACCTAAGTACCAGCTCATCTGCTGATAACGTCTGCAGTTTCAAAGCTCTTGCAGTTCATTGCTTAAAGGTTATATTTCCTTCAGTTGATTAAGAAGAAAATCATCAGTGAGATCAAAATATAGGATTAACATTTCCTGAATATACCACAGGTATGACAAAGGAGAACTTTTAAATTTTGGAAGCTCCAATGTATCCTAATTATGGGGAGAAGAAATCTAATTACCATTGTTGATAGTCTATCCAAAGTGCTCAGGGAACTAATATTTACTAATCACTGACAATTTGGGTTTCCAAATATATAGGTTTTGAATTTTTCATCCATCAATAACTTTACTTTGATATTAGTAAAAACATTGATGGTTATCCAGTTTTGAAAACATTTTATTTCATTAAAAACAATAATTTCATTACATCAATTCCATTACATCACATGAAATTAATTAATTTATGTTGATCTTTTAATATACTTTTTAATTTATACGGGGGGGAAAAAATTATATTAATTTATGTAATGTACTGTTAGAAATAATAAAAACCACTGTAGTCCACAAAGGTCATATTATCAAATATCCTTTAATGTATTTTATGGTGCCTTCTAAAAAAAATCAATTAAAAGAGTTCATGAAACAGGAGCAAATCAGATAGAGACACCTCCTAAAATCTGTAATGTTATGTCCGCTGTTAACTGCAACATAGAACATGTGAGGAAAAATGGAAAATAATTATGTTTTAATTTATAATAAAATCCAGAGCAGAAAGGAAATGTCAGACAAGCATCACATTTTAGGTAACAAGTGAACAAGTCAATATTTGCACTACATAATCAAAATGGACTTCACCACCTTCTATGTACAGGTCTGGGGAAATAAATGTCTCAAAATTTGGATCAAAGAAAATATTCCTCCTTCATTTCGATCATGAATGAGCTTGGAAACTAGCTGTACTAATTTAAACCGATGTTCCTTTCAAAGTATCTTTTTTGGTATAAAGTGATTTCTGGACTTTTTTTTTAATTTTTTTTAAATATTGTCAGTAAAAATACCTTAATAAAGTTGGGTAAACTGAAACAAGTAGAATCTTGAGACACCTCTCTCTCCGCTAAAAGTTATAAATAGATGGGACGTTTCCAAGCAAGGATGAATGGAACAAATGATTTATCAGCTGGATCAATATCACTTGCTGTATCTAAAACCAGAAACATGTGAAAAGAGAGCAATATTTTCAGGCAATATATATATTTGTTTTCCCCTAACTAACCTACAGTGCACCTTGCAGTCCTGTAATACAGCTGCATATTGAAAAGATCCTCTACTTATTTACCTGAACATCTGTCAGGCAATTTGGAAGCCGTTTTCTATTCATGGGTTATTTTCATGCCTGCAAAAGAGGGATCCCCCAGAATGGGGGGAGAGGGGCAATGGACTCTGCCTTGTGCAGCTCTATCTGTATAGATGGGGAGATACACCTGGTGAACTCACTTGTAATAATTGGATAAATCTGGTGAAAATAGAAGAAGCAGGGGGCTGAAGATGAATGCACAGGTGATGCTTTGGAGGGTGTGTGATCATTCATCTATTACCTTTTTCTCTCTTTTGAACTGTTTCATAAAGGAGTGACTGAGTCCGTCCACAGCATTTTACAACTGCTCTCTCTTTTCTCCAGTGGCTAAGTCACATTCTCATCTTTTGGAAGCTCTCTGACCTTTATGTTCCTTGAGTGAAAAAAATCATTCTCCTGGCCAGTCTTCATGTGTGATGAATTGTCAGGAGGTGAAAAGCCCCCATTTGCATTAATTAGGCTGACAAAGACCAAGCAACACAGGTAGAAGAAAAGGAATTTATTTACTTCCATCCACTGCACTCTCAGCATGACATCAGGTGTCTGTTGTTGTAGGATATTGAGACCTTCTCAGTGCAGCCCTTTGGTCAAATGTCAGGTTGTGCTTAAGGACTATGTGGCTCAAATCTTAACCTCCATTGCAATCTGTGATTCTGGCCACAGGGAAATTTCTTTTGCTAGCTCCCTCCTGGAGAGCATGAAGTCATCTTGACTTTCTTGCCCTGGGAATACAATACTTTTCACTGCATAAGACAGTGAGTGAGTCCATCTCCCCCAACAATAAGATGGATTAAGGACATCTTGAGTTATAAAGACTTATATCAACTTCTTCCCATAAGAGGTTTGAACTGAAAAAACAAAAATTATTTCCCCCTCCCTCCAAAATCTTGAAGAAGGAGACACAATTCCAGATTGCTCAGGACCGACATTCTATACAGAGTTCAGGAAGGAGTGGGGAAATAATGACCATAGCTAACAGAAAATTATTTCTGTTTCTTTCTTATTCTTGTAGACTGTCATTGTGTACACAGAGCATGTATAACCTAAGTACACGCATATATAAACACATTATATATATATATAAGGTTATTTACATGTGTATAGATAAGCTGTATGATTTTTATATATATGTATATATATAGTTATGGTTATATTAAGAAAAAAAGGCTAGATGCTTTATAATTAATAATTTATTTCTTGTGGTGCTTACCACTTTTCATGCCAAAATGTCTTTTACAATGTCTAAACACAGACAAAGGGTCAAATTCCTTTCCTGGCAGTTGCATATTCTAGACCAATCCATACCATCTAATTTTGGCTGGAACTAGGGAAATTCTCTTCTTTGTTACCGTCAGTGACAAAGCTCCCACTTTCAGTGGGATCAGAGCTTACACCAAAATGTCATGTGGTACATGTCACCTGCCTGGTGAGACTAAGGCAGGAGCTGTAGCACTTCATTCCCTCTGTTCTCATGCAATACAAAAATAACCTTATAGCATGTCATCTTCAGGCTGAGGGCTCTGGAAGCAAGGAAACATGAAGATTTCAGCCTTTTTGAGCATGAGGCTGGAGAATATGTCATGTTCTTTTCCCTCACTTTAAAGCTTGCTAAAGTGAATAACCTCCATGCTTCGGAACACGAGATCTGCCTTTGCTGGAAAGGAGAATGTGATGGCTTATTCCTGGTGTGCAGTGTGGATATGGCATGATGGGATACCTGGGTTTAGGTGAACAAATTAACTGTGCTCAGGAGCCACTTGACATTTTGTTTTGCCTTTTTCTTTATCCTTGTTGCACAAATGTTTGTGTGTTCCTGTTTACCTCCCACCACCCGCTGTCCCTCTTTCAGAGATTAAAATGTGGAATTTTTTTGTTCTGGAAATAAGCTAGTTTTTGAAAGGAAGATTATGTATGGAGAGAATTATGTATTCCAGCATCATTTATGTGGATAATTTGGAACATGTTTTGTGAAAAGGTTTGTATTTGCAGGTCTTGCATTCTGAAGCTATTGAGAGGTGCCGGGGAGAATGCACTTCTCTTCCTCCCGCTCTTACAGAGTCCTTGTGTGATGCTAATCAGAGCAGATTTATAGAGTGCATAGTAAATAAAGCCTGAACAAAGGGATGTATCCTTAGAAGAAGTAAAGAAAGTATTGACTAGTGGTTACGAAGAGTAAAGTGTGTATTGTGTGCTCTGAATGGCACTAGTATTGTAGGGAAAAGAAAAACCACAGTATTAAAGCCAGTCTGTAAGCACAGTCATAGCACAACTTCAAGTCTCTATTTAAAGTTCCTGAAGCAACTGCAAATGGCATTTTTCTAGGTTGGTTTTGTTTTTTGGTTGAGATTTTTTGGGGGTTTTTGTTGGGTTTTGGTCTGTTTTTGTTTTGTTTTGTTTTTTGGGTTTTTTTGAAAGTTTGATTTTGAAACAATAATATTCTTTAAAAGGGGATTTTTGTGTCTATGCTGATTCATAAGTACACTTTCTGACAATAACAGCTTGCCTTACAGACCTTTGAAGAAACCTTGGCAAAGAGACCTAAGGTTAATGCCTGGTATGAAGCTGTTATTCCCAGCCTCACAGTACACACAAAATTACTGACCTGCCTGAATAAGAAAATTGCCATTTTATCATGGGTTGATTTGCTGTCTGGATAGATCTCTTTAGCTTAAGAACTTTCTGTTTAAGTAATCCTGGAGCAATTTTGTTTTGTTTCTGGCTAAGCCTGAAGAGTAAATGTATAGGGTTTATGCAGAGAAACTAAACATTTGAAAATCATAGTGGATCAAAAATTGCTATATTACTAAATAATAGGAGGCCAGAGGTTACTTAGTAAGGCTGCAAAGAGTAAGTGAGAGATACCAAAAGGAGTTTAATTACAGATGTTGAAATACTGTATGAATGAAAATTGCACAATGAAGTTGTTTGCTACAGCAATTCAGATTTATTCCCAGATGATGTGTAAACACAATAAAAATGTTTATGGTATTTGGTTAAATACGTTAACAAAGAATATAATTGGCTTTCCCTCAATTTATTAGAAGATAAAGAATGAACAAATGACCTGGGATGGGCAATGTAATGACAAAGGATATGGAAAGACTCTCTGCCTTCTTTGGCTCAGTCTTTACTGTGGCAAGGTTGGCTTTCATGCCACTGACCTGTCCTGTGCCCAGTGTCAGTCCCTGGAAATGTGGGCTGCTAATGGTAGAGGAAGACCTGGCCAGGGATAGCTTAAGGAAACAGGAGAAGCATAAGCCTATGGGACTGGATATGTTCAAGGATGCTGAGGGAACAATTTGAAGTCATTGCAAGGCTTCTTTCTGTCATCTTGGAGAGTCTGTGGCCATCTGAGAATGTTGCAGATCATGAGAAAATGGCAAGTCAATCTACACTTATTAAAAGCAAGGGGAGATATTCAGATAACTACAGGCCAGTCAGTCCACCTTTGGCCTTGAATAAGCAAATCCTACTGATCTGCTGTATGTAGGGACTCAAAATACCCCAAATATGTTGACTTATCTACTTTGCATTCCCTGAGGGGAAGTTGTGTCTTAGAAACCTCTGATTGCCTTTGGGGATGTCATGGCTGGCTTGGTGGATGAGGAGAGAGCAGAGGATGTTGTTTATTCTGATGGCAGCAGAGCTTTGGACATGGTCTCTCACAGCAGAATTTCAGCAGCCAAAGTGGTAAAAATAGGCTGGACAGATGGAAAACTTGCTAGGCTGCCAAATATGATCAGTGGTGTGGAGTCCAACTGGCATGTGATTATTAGTGGCACTCCTCAGCAGCTGATACAGGGGCAAATACTGATTAATGTCTCTATTAATGAGAAGAGTGGTGGGAATGATGATAAATCCTCATCAAGTTTGCAGATGACACCAGTTCTGAGACCAACAAATAAGTTGGAGGGAAGGACTGTCATTCAGAGATAATTCAATAACCCCAAGAAATGGGCTGACAGAAATGTCATGGAGCTCAGTAGTGGCAGACTGAAGAACATAAGGCTAGGGGAAGAACTAAATGTCACTTTCAACTTCTTAAAAAGGATTTATAGAGAAGATGGAGCTAGACTTCTGTCAGAGTTTCACAGCAAAAGGGCAAGAGGCAATGAACAGAGGCTGCAGGAAGGGGAAATGTAATTAGATCTAAGACAAAAAATTCTTCACAGTGAGGATGGTTGAACACAGGACCTGGTTGCCCAGAGAGTTTTGGGTTCTCCGTTTCCAGAGACAGCTAAATTTAAATTACCCCTGCACTGAGATGGGAATTGATACTGCTGACTCCCAAAGTCTTTCCAACCTGACTTAATTAATGATACAATGAAGAGGAGACTGAATCACAGAATAACAGAAGTCACTCAAGTCCCGGATCCAAGCTTATAATGTTAGAAAAGCCCTGTTAGATGGTCAAATCTATTATTTCTAAGGGACAAAAAGAGATAATTGTTTGACACAGGCACAGAGGAGGTCCTTAGACAGACTTCCCTGTCTGTGAGAATGTAGGCCAGGAATTACCACAGTTACTGCCCCTCCACAAAACACTGCAGAGTCTTTTGATCTCTGAAAGACAAACTGTAGCAGAGCAGCACACCACACATACAGCTCAGCTTTGTTTGCAGTGTAAGTGAGAATGGAGCTCACCCTAATTTATGTCCTGCTGACAAAAGAGAGTCTGGACCTATGGAAGGACTTGGGTAGGAAGTATTCATTTACTGGCTGAAAATTGCACAAGTTTATGTATGACTCCTATGCTAGAAGCTTCTCAAATCTGCTGTCCTGAAACACTAGAAAGAGTTTCCAAATACTTTCTTTTCAGGGTTGCAGTTATCCCTTGAGATGAAATGGAGCCGCCCTTGTTCTATACAGTAGTTAACCAATATGTAGTCATACTGACTGAGATCAGATATAGCCACTTTCTTACATTTGATTAACTCCATTTTAGCTTTGACCTTTTCATGCACATTAATCTTTTAACTAGCCTAATGCTGATCTTGTGTATGCTACTCATATTATTGCAGATTTTCTTATCATTGACTGTATAAGAAAGTCAGAGTTTAAAAACCTGTTTCAGTTTTTAGAAAAACCACAGTCATCCTAAGGAAAGGGGAAAGATTTAATCATTTCAAAGATTTTAGGATGTATTTGTAAGTATTCTGATATTTTTGTTTCATGCTGTGTTATGCTGTCTTGAGGATCATTGTAATTTTGGTATTTATAATCATTTGTTCCTCAGCATGTCTTTAAGGTGTGTCGTGAGACATGAATACCAAGGTCCACTTGCAAAATAGAATCATTAAAAGTCGTTATATTAATAATTTCTTGTTTATGCCAATAAACAAGTATTATAAGTCAATCTTGCATAAAACCATTGGCTGTACATACACTAACTTGCACTATAGAATGAAGTTAGAGTTAAATATGTTCTTTTTAATTTCTTTCCTTCAAGGAATAAAAATCTATTCCTTTGAATAATTTTTGAGAAAATTCAGCACAAGTTGCAAACATCTGTGTTCATTTTCTTTCTGACTGCAAGGCCTTAAGCCTAAGAAATTCATAAAAGACTTTTTTTTGACCTTGATTCTACTCACTTTGCAGAGATGAAAATCATTGGTCTAAACTTTGGGGCACTTTTAATTTTGGTTTTGTTCTAAAGGGATGTTTTAGCTGTGATAATCACAAAAATTACTGTAGAAGGAGAATTTATGTTGAAAGTCTCTCTTTAAAAGTCAAGCATGACTGCAGGAATCTTCTTAATTGATCCTTCAGCCTGTGCACGTTAGATGGACATTGAAGAGAGAATCTTAATTTTCTAACATTTTGCTAGGAACATTGAGATCTATTCTTTCCAAGATGGATGCAGGACACTACATGGCTCAGGAAACTGGTAATGCAGCACCAAGTCTATTATTACCCAGTTCACAGCCTCAGATTCAGACATGGTGATGACTGAAAGTCGTTACCATCTGACAACTGCTCCATAAATTTACGTCAAAGGCAATGATGATTCCAGTCTGGTTTGTTAAGGGCATCTGTCCGCCTAATAAAATCATCTCTGTTATTGGTTTAGATTTCAAAGACTAAACAGGCATAGAAAACAACCATTCAGACAAAAAAGCCCAGGAGTGCAGCGGGGTTGTGCAAATAAACACACGCAGCCCTCACTCCTCCCGGGAGCTTTCTGGAATCCTTAATTGATTCCTAGACCTCAGCCGCTCTGGAACGATAAGCAAACCAAAGGCAGTTTGCTTGGCTGTTTTCCTTGAGAGAATCCATGATATTTCCTCACAAACATAAAGATGTTGCATTCAATCACTGAGGTTGGAGTGGGGATCTGCCTCTCCCAAAAGCAATAATTTTCTGATACAGAACTTAAACATTTTCTGAAGCTCATGAAGAAGTTTTTCGGTCCCACGTTCCCACTGTTGCAGTTTAATGTTTATGGGATTGAATCTTCAGTGTGAGGCAGTGATTAGCTCCCTGTTTCAGAGGAAAACAAGACATCTGGTAAGCTGTCAAAGCCATATCTTTTCGTACATGTCCTACGTTCTTTTGTTCTCAAAATAAGCAGCATAAATGTGATGAATGTATAGATGTGAGCATATAAAAAACTAGTTCAAGCCTTCTTTCATGCAGCCATGTTAAAGGTATGAAATTCAGGAATTTAGGCCAGATTATTTCCATAGCTGGAGCAACAAAAGAAGCTTTTTTTTCCTTTTTTTATATTCCTCATAGTGTGTTCAAATTTGTGGGTATTTCATAAAGTAAACTTATGTTTTGCAAAAGACAGCAAAGGTTTTTATTGTAAGCTCAGGCTTAATTTTATTTTTTTACTTTACACTGCATTTCCAAGTGAGATTAAACCCCTTGGAAACTGATTCTATTCAAAAGTAATTTCATGTAGCAGCTACAGGCCAGTGGATATTCAGCATTTCTTTGACCAGGCCTGACAGGTGTGCAGGTGGTGGCTGCCCCTTTCAGTTGCATCTTCTTAAGTTAGTTTCCCTGCTGGTGTAAACCGATGTCATTCCACTAAATTCAAAGGATATGCCTGAATTTAGTTACAGGTGCATTATATGGGAACAGCAAATTCTGAGTGTGTGTTCTGGGTGTATTGAGACTGTGTCATCAAAAGCTGAGGCAAGACCTAAATAGGAAAGCTGCAGTTCAGCATCTTCCTAAGTGAAGAAGAAAATGGTAAGTGCAGAATTCAAAAATACGTATTGTGGGTTTGGGATGCCTTAGTAAAAATGTAGTAAAAACTGAAACTTTAGATTTCATTTTCCTCACCCTTCTTCTCTTGCATCCCCATTTTCCTGTTGCCATGCAGACAAACACCCTCAGTTATGTTTAGGATGCCTGTTTATATGGCTTTCTTTTAACCCAATCAGGAAATTGATTTGGGCTAATAAAAAAGGCAGTCAGAGAAGGCTTTTTTCATTTTTAAGAGAGAATCCTAATCAGAGCTGTAGCACAGAGTAGCAAATGATTGTGCCAGCATAGTAGAAAGCAAAGTGCACCATGAGAGAGGGGAAGGAATAGTTTAAGGTGCCACTGCCACCAAACACTTTGCATTTGAACTGTTGTCTTCAGAGGAGTTCCCATAAACACACAATAAACACACAAGTACTGCTTTGTGTTTGTTCAACGTGATGATAACAGCTGCCCACCAAAGACTCCAACAAGTGTAAAAGGGAAAGACAAGTGGGTTTAATTATCAGAGATTCAGATTATGTGGGGAAAACTGGGTTTGATAGCAGCTGTATGTCTTTACTTAGAAACCAGAGCCCTGGTATTTTAGACATGCTGTTTCTAAGCTTCAGTGTGAGAGTCAAGAAATTTGACTCATAACCTGACATGGAATAAAAAGCAAAGCATATAAGAAAGTACCAGACCAGAGGGATCAGATTTTCTGGCTGTTACCTTGATACTTTTTTTGGCAGGTGATGAAGGTTAAAGGATAAAGGATTTTAAGCAGCCAAGAGGGTGCACAAGTAAAGCAGGGTCAATATCACGGGAGGAAATAAAAGACATGCTCTGCCCCAAAGTCTAACATATAAAATTGAATAAGCTGTCAGCTTTATGTAATATTTACTCTAGGGTGGAAATTAGTAGTTACCTTAGCAACACTGGTATCACCAGAGACATAGCCATGCTGACTCTGATTTACAGAGATGCATTTACTTTGACAATGTATTAAATAACCTTTCTGAGTGTTTTACTGTGTTTTTATGACGAACGAGGCACACTGCAACCAAGAAAAATGGGATCTCCAGATTTCAAAACACTACGTGCTGGTCAGACCCTTACCTGGCATAAATCTAAGGCTTCATTTGCCAAGGAAATAATGTTGATTTATTGCAGTGGAAAAACCAGCTCATCATTTTGAGCAGTGCCACAATTTATTACCAGTCACTCTTTTAACTTGTCAGCTGTGAGGGACTTTGATTTTGTAATATCATGGTCATGAAAATGAGAATGGTTAACAACCCTCAGTGCTGCCAGATCTACTGGGGTAATTGAAGTGTGCCTTTACCTCTAAATCTGGGGTTGGCTTAGATTCCCTTCTGTCACAAAGTGCTTCAAATATTAAGAACACAACAAAGAAGTCATTACTGAAAGCACAGCTTTTTATCAGGAAAGTCCTGAGTTTGGTCCTACAATGCTGCATGGTTCATATTACATGCTAGTTGAATTATTTAATCCAATAAAGTTGTCAGCACTCTGAGCTTCCTTATACATGTACCACACAGTCATCCTCAGAAGATACATTAAAGTATACTGAATCTTATTTTAAATACTCGAAGCAAGAGTGAGTGCTGTCTTCCAGCAGCTAAATTATTAGCTTTCAATACAAGGAAACTGCTCCTTATTTGGATGCTGAATTTACTAAATTTTTAGCTTCTTCAGCTCATGTACTGTGAGTGAATTCTTATACTGCAGATATTCAGGTTGCTTTAAAGTATAAGTACACTACTTACCATATCTGGAAAGTTTTAACATTTTTCTCCATAGTAAACAAAACAGAATTTATGGCATGATTCTCTGAATTATTTTGGGGATCTTCTTTTAACTCTACTTACATCTCTCCTTAAAGCACAAGCACCAAGTGGTGGTACATGTTATCCTTCTACCACCTGTAGACACCTTGTCCCCAGAGGCAAAACAATGTTCCTAATTTTGCTTCACTTTTTTATTCCTCCCAGGTCCACAGCTTATTGGGTGGAAGGAAGCTAGGTATTGATTTTCATTTTGTCTCTCCAGTTATATATTCTCTTTGCACCTGGATGTCTTGTCCTCTCAATTCTGAGGACTTGTTCTTTCGGCCAGGATTTCCAGGCACGTGTCAGCCAATTCTAAATGGAGGGTTCCAGCCATCATGTGGAAGTGGGGCATAAGATGCATGCAGGAAGCCACAGCAGCTACCCCATGTGCAGAAATTGGAGCTGTTCACTGGGAGAACACACCAAGAATAATAAAAAATAATGCAGAGTAACCCCATGGCTAAAATGTTAAATTTGTCTATGGATTACAAAGAGACAAGCCCCACTCAGAAACAATGCTGTGCTGTGAGATTTCCAAACATGCATGCATTAGGCAATTCCCCAACAATACATATGTGCTCTTTTCTGGCAAATTCTGAATTAACCAATAACTACGCCTGCTTTACCTGCATTATTGACGTTAGAGATCATGTCCAAGTTGCTCCCTACAAAGACTCAGTGGTCTTTAATTGGTATTTTCTGCAGCAACTTCTGGTGCCCTGCAGGGTAAAATCTTCATTCCTTATTACCAAGTGCATTTTTTTGTATTTTGCCATATTAATACATAAAGCTGCTGTGACAACACCCCCATCAGTGAATTTAGACCTTTCTGTCACAGATCCTTTTTTTTTAATTGTTTCTTACTATAATGTAATAGTTATGTCATGTACTTCATGTTACATACAGACATCAATAGGTATCACACAGACTGCTGATAAAATTACTCAACAATTTTGAATGGTAGATTTATCCTTACTGGACTTTGCTAATAATGCATTTACACTCTATAATCAATTATTATTTTTAGAGATCTGCCCATTATTCAACTCTCATTCCACCTGTTGTGCCATGTTATTGTTCTGTTAAAAATCTTGCCCAGACCAAAGTAAAACAAGGCAAACACTTTTAAGAAAGGTTGGTATATTCCATTGCCATATACACTAGGCATGTGACCTTGTCCAGAAAGAGATAACAGTCCTGTACTTTTTAATAAGACCACACAACTACCTCACAACTACCATTAACTTTCTGGTTTTGATACCATAGAATCTTGAGTGAACTGGTTTTTACTTGTGTGCAAAGTTTGAATCAAGGCAGTGTTTGTTTAGTACCCCCAGCAATCTACTTATCAGAAACCTTTTCTAATATCAAAATTTGATCTTGGCTTTTAAAATCCTTTAACACTTTCTCAGATTGATTCAGATCCTTGATTCAAACAGAGGTCCTTGTTTGCAGGGATGAATTTTCCAGCTATTTATTTTGAAAACATCCATTCCAGTCAGGTGAAAACTCAGTATTTCCAAAAGATTATAGTTTCTGATACTGGACCATATTCTCTCATTATGTTAATAGTTTTCTTTTTTTTCCCATCCCTGCATTAAACTTCCTGTTCTTGCCATAACATTTTATTTCATGTGGAAATATCCTCTTAGTTTGTATCAAGTATTATTCCAATGATCAGCTGCATATTTATTTACTACTACTTCTGATTTTTCTCTCTATGGTTGATAATGACCTATTTTATAATCAAATATTTTTTTCTTTTCTTACTATATAACATATATTTTTTTCTTTCTTTCTTTTTGGTTACAGATTTAGTTTCTGATTGGTTTTGGGTTTTTTTACCTAGGGCTGTAAACTTCTTGTCTTCTAAATTTAGGCACTTAAAATTAATGTTATTATGCAAAAAAAAAGTGAAATAGTAACTTTATGTTACTAGCAAAAAAATGTGAAGTATCTCTTCAAACTTATGGATTAATTTGTAGCCAATATTTATCAAACACAAAGACTGATCAAATATTAAATATCTGTATTTTCAGTGGGAATTAGAAGTTTTAAGTAATTAAAATTTCAGTGGCATTAATCTGCCCAGTCTGGGGTGGAGAAGTGTGTTAGCCGTTTTCAGGATTTGGGTGTTTTTTGATTTTTACCTGCCTGTTATTTTTGTTCATAATCTTATCTGTTTATTTTGCATATGCTGTCATTATTTGAGGTGAAACCAGTGTTTGTTTTGCTTTTATTTATTCTTCCTATTCCTAATAATTAAGAACAGCTAAGTGAGTTCCCTGGTCCTGTATGAAATTTCTGTGATCTGTGGATTTTTAATAGATGCTCAAAAGATTACTAATGGTACAGCATAACCCTGGAGAAATTGTGGGAACTGGTGAATATCCATTCCCTTTTTTTGCTAAACACATGGAAGACAAGAATATTTAATTGTGCCTGCTTGGGAGCTGGCCTGCGTTCCTTTCACCATGAACTATTTGAAGCCTTTGGGGAATGCCTGAAGCAGAATAATTCCTGACTTTGTTGTTGTACCACTGAAACACTTGTGAGTGAGATGTGTGTTTCCCTTCTGGGTGAGTGTAACCATGCTCTTCACCTCTAATTTCCAGTTCACATCCATCCTGACAGGTATTATTCTCGTGCCCTCCGTGCTTTGCACTGCACTCAGTTCATCCCACAAATGAGCAGTGCAGGACTGGGTATGTCATTGCTTGAACCAGATCTTAATGAAGGCCACCTATTTGTTTGTTTTCATTTCATTAAATTTAGTGAGCAGAAGTCTGAACAGATGCACACAGAGTAGAAACCCCCTTTAACTCAAAGGTTTCAGCTGTATAATCAGTCTTCAAGGTGCACAGCTGAACATGATGCTCTTGAGCCATTGTTCACCCTCTTGCAGCACCAAACCTCCTTGCAGTGATGCCTTTTCCTGGTCTTAAAATCAAGAGTCAAATATGGTTAGNTAGAAAAGACAAAAAACATGGTATCAGCAGAACAGGTAGGTGCAAGACTGGACACTTTGGCTCTTAGATTTCCATTTCTTGAGCCACTAAAATATTCTCTTTGCTAGCAAGCTACACTAAAAAACAACTGCCATGTATTAGAGGCATCAGGAGTTAAGGCATTACTTCCTAAAACTGCTATGAACTTGCAAGCAAATGTTATGGGGGGGAAAAAAAGGGTTCAGTTTAAGTGACAGATGAAACGTTTTTAATTGCTTTGAGAGCTGTAGAAGTGCCTAGAGAATGGATGATCCTGTGAATCCTAGTGCATCTAGCTCTGCAGTGTTGCAAGGGCACAATACAAGTCCGTGAAGTAAGGCAGATCATGGATAAAATAGAGATGTATAACAGCTCTAGGGGGGAAAAAAGAATAAATTAGAAATATGTTTTTCTACTTGTAAACACATGGATAACAGTAACAGTGCCACTTCTGGAAATAAAGGTTAAAATCAACTCCTTAGGTACACAGGAAGAAAAGCAAACATTTTTTGCATGCATTTTGAGATCCTGTGGATTTCTCCCATAACAGTTCCCTTGGAATTACTTCTTTCTTGATAGGAGAAACTAATTTTTATGTACAGGAGCAGTGCCTGAAGAAATCATTAGGGCAATGAATATTTCAGAAAGAGCATGGGGAGCACTTCGGGGAAAAAGGCATATCAGCAGGAAACCTGTTCTGAGGAAGTTTATGGCATTTTAAATCATTTCCTGGCCTCTTTTTTGCATGTTAGAAGATCATTATATTGGCAACATATTCATCACAATTCTGAAGGCTGGATTTTTCCCTGCTACAAGGGGAGAGGGTCAACAATAGCTGTGCAAGAAATGTATTAGATTTCTTAACTTATTTGCTGCAACAGTGCTTGGATTCTGATTTTATTGTTTGTTGGCATTTTGTTTTTAATGGGAGTTATGAATGACCAAAGGGTCAGAATAAAAAGCTAGAACTTGTCAATCCACAGATGTGTGGGGTGAGAACATGGTACTGAACACAACAAGAGGGTGGAAGCTTTGTCTTGCAGCTGATCCTGTGCTTGTCCCCTTTGCTTTTGGAAAAAACACTGGCTCCTCCTCTGAGTTCCCATAGAAGTGAAAGGAGCTGCTGTTGCCAGAAAAAAATGTTTGCATTGTCTGTGTGCAAGGTAGAGGCTCAGAGTTCCTGCTGCTCATTCCTGTTGTCCTCGGGAGCAAGCCCAGTTTGTGAAGCTAACTATGGGATATAATGTTTTCTCTTCTGCAAGCCACCACACCCCAGAGACAGGAAGGACCTCTTCAGCACTTGAGTGTTGCTGTCTGTTACAAAATTCTACCATAGCCAGATGGGATGGAGTTAATTTTCTCCATAGCAGCCCCTGTGGTATTTTTCTTACAAAATTGTCTAAACCTATGAGTTTTCAGCATTTGTTCTTTGATTCTTTCCTCCATCCCACTGGAGGTGTGGGAACAAGTGAGTGGCTGGTTGCAGGCTTAGCTGCTGGACAGGAACAGCCCACCACAAAGTGAGGATTTTTGCCCAACAGGTAGCCTCAGGAAGACAGCAGCTCCCAGCTTCTGCTGAATTGGAAACCTCTGCTTCATGTATAGATAATACACTTGTCACAGCTCAAGGCAGCTTGTGTCACAGATCAGGAGCTCCACAGCAGAAGGAACCTCTCATTACAGAGGAGGGGGACAGGAACTGTCTTGAGATGAAACCTCTCTAAAAAGGTTTTAAAACAAATTTTAAAAATGAATAGGAATAAATTGCCAGGGCCAGATGCCATTCACCCATGAATATGAAACTGGTGAACTGCTAACTCTGGTTTGCAATATATTCTTTGTATCCTCAGTACCCAAGGAAAGACAGTGCTAAGTATGACAAAAACATCTAAAAAGAACTCCAGAGCCATCCTAGTTAATATAAACAAGTAAATCAGGTTTCCATGAGAATAAATTTGGTAGGAGCTGTAAAGTAAAGAGAATTAATTAGCAGAGCCATGAATAAATATGATGCAGCAAATGAAAGTCAATAGGTTTTTTTGTAAGGGGAAGTGATTTTTCCCTCTCTGTGACAGGCACAGGTGATACAGTCAGTGTCATTTACCTAGTTATGTGAATTAGCCCTGGAACACAGGGCTTCCTGAAAAACAGGAAATTATCATTAGGAGGTGTCTTTGTTGGATGATAAATCATTAGGAGGTTAGGTTCTGTAATGGAAATTCATTATCAATGAGGGTCCAGGTCCTCTGTTTGGGACTCACAGTGCTTAATATGCAAGCATATTTTCCCCTTGGAGAAAGGGATGAATTGGAAAGTTAAACATGGTGATACCAAGCAGGCTGCAGAGATGCTTTATGTGCTGAACAATCAGACAGCACAGGGTCAGGCAGTAGAAATTCCCAGTTTTGTGTATGTTTCTTTATAAGTGTGCATATGTGCATGCATTTGCAGCCTTGATGAACTCTAAATAAGCTGCCATGCAGGAGAGACCTGTGTCACTGTGCAGATCCAATGTACACCACTCTGTGTGTTTCTAGTACAACAAGAGTTTGAATGCTGGGACAGTGCACTTGCCCCATCTCAGAAAAGCAGCATTAGAGCTCAAAAAAGCATGTGGAGAACAGGAAGGCCAATTTGGCTTCATAGGACAAAAGATTAAAAAGATTAGGATTATTTATCATGGAAAATAAGTGGCTGAAATAGAGTTATGGCCTAAAAATTCATTATTGGGGGAAAATGTAGGTGTCAATTTCTAGCTGTTATACAGGAAGTAGGGGACATCTGTTGAAATTATTGCAAAATCAGATTAAAGCAAGTGAAAAAGTTTTTGGGGTGTTTTTTTGGTTTTTTTGGTTTTTTTTTTTTTTGCTAAGCATAAAATTTGATGAACATTGTCATAAATTTCTATGGGTGTTTGCATACAAATGAGTTCAAAAAGGACAAGGACACTGACAAATGTTAAACTTTGGGGATCTGCATTTATCTGTTTTCTTAGTAAATTTGTGTGTTGTAGTCTGCCAGATCTAAGTGACTCAGCATAAGGTTCATAAGGATCAATTTAATGCTATTTTACCTAAACATTTCTTCTAACTTTACAGTTGCTGGCATAATGAAGAAATTTAGTCTTTTCATATTAATTAGTTCTTTTTACTTAACTTCTATTTCTATTATTTTAGTGCAAATAACTGCAAATACACATCAGAACTCCTCCTACATTCATGACCAACTTAGTGGAGAGTCATAGAGGAAGGGCAGCAAATTCCCAGGTTAACTAAAAGATTACTTACCAGTGAAGCAATACTTCACCTTGAAAACAGAAAAAAAAGTTAACAGTGCAAAAAACTGTGTTCCTGTTATTTAGTGAGTGTTAGATCAGCAAGCACTTGTTAATCAGCACCAGAATAGGTGGTCACAGAGGCTGAATTTGTCCCTTATCACATGTGTCTCCAGATTGCTGGCAGAGAAGACTGGGATATGAGAAAGAATATTTTGCAATTTCTGTAAAATGTAGCAATCTCTGTGAGAAAGGAAGATTTGCCTTGAAACATTCTGCTGTAGTGTGTTCATAATCCTAATGATACCTAATATTAACAATATATATGGGATATATATTACTTTGCTACAGCATATATATCTTTAAAAAGACACTTTGCTTTACCTCGTGTCACATCTGTGTATTAATCTTGGAGGAAGAAGTGGAAAGAGAAAGGGTGGATGTTTCCAAGCTAATGTAGACAAGGACAAGGTTTCTCACCTGCAGGAAGGGATAAAGGCCAAGGCTTGCTAAAGAAGTAACCTAAAGAGGAGCTCCCTAGGCTGTAATTAGGCATCTGTCTGCTTTGCCGTGGTGCAAGGCACCTGTAACAAATCATGTGGAGAGGCTGGCTGCTCATCACATTTCAAGGCAAAAAAGTGCCTAAATATGACCTTTGGTAACCCAGCTTAAGGAATTTGTATTTAAGCTTCTTAAGTGATGCAACACCCTTTGCAAGAATTTTCTAGAAATGTTTCTTTATGGTGGTATGCTTCATGATTTTCACTGGGAAAAAAAGTTCTATTTTGAAACATCTGAAAATTACAAGTTTACTGAAAAATCTCATTTGTAAAATTATCATGTTCTCCTCTTTTCTGCCTTAGAATCACATCTCAACCTTTAAAGGACAAGTGCCGCTACCTTTTGAAAGTGTGCTCTCAGCCTTGCTCTTCAAAGTTCAGATCAAGCCATGCTGCCAAGATGTATCCTTCTGTGGCAAATAATTCACAGATGCCAGCTCATTGGAGAATCCAAAAGCTTTGTCTTATGGCAGCGTAACTCCAGCAGTATTTTCCAGAGCTGTGGATTAAGTTTGCTGAAGCAAAAAAATGACGACGTGTCTGATCTATTTCAACAGCACTGCCAGACGTAGGGATGATTCATCAGTGTTCCCTCTCTAATAGTAGCTATCTCCAGTGGGCAGTAAAGAATGACCAAACTGACTATCAGATGGCAAGGAGCACGAGTTGGAACGGCATTTGCCTTGCTCACTTTGTACTCGATTGTGTATCCAGGCGTTCCCGCCTAGACTTGCAGGGGTTGCTCGAGCATTTAATTACTTGAATCCCAATGAGCTGAAACTGCTTGGTTCAGGAGATAGCATAATAAAGGCATTCTCCTGAGGTGACTATATCGTTTTTTTTTTAAGCTTTACTGACGAGCTAGAAATAGTCACAGATTTTAAATGTTGCCAATGATTAGACTCAAAAAGCATGGAAAATATGACCCTACATTTTCTGCTATGCCATGCTCCTTCAGGAGCAGCAAGAGAAGGGAATGTGGGCTTCACATGGAACTACCTAATTACCTGTCTGACTACACACCAGCTTTGGCCACTGTTACAAATTACAGCATATATTGGTCCCAAAAGGGGACAGCCTGATGCTCCCACTCCTGTGTCGCTGTGTAACCACATCAAGATTTGGGAGAACTGACTCCAAGTTAGTTTGAGTTTTTCAATGCCTGAAGTACTCAGACTACAGGTGCCTTGCCAATATCAAGGTGGCAAAAAGGATCAGGCTAGCTAAGAGACTCGGGGAAGAGGGAAGTGTAGAATATTGCAAACTTGGATTCTGCCTTTCACAAGTATTTGAGGAAAAATGAATGTCTTCCAGCTTTGTGTATGAATGGTGTCACTGCGGTGTCTGGTATCCAGCTAAGCATGCACCTACCATGTTTCAGTAATTGTAAATGAGATGGTTTTCTCAAATGTGCTACTTCACAATCTTTGTATAGGGTTTTTAAGTTGGTTTTTTCTTTTGCTTGTTTGTTTGGGGTTTTTTTAAATAGTTTTTCTCATAGAGTTTGCATGAGAGGGTGAAGGTTTACCATGTAGAAAAAGACAAAGAGCATGGACTTGGGATACAAATCCAACTGGAGAAAAACATTACCAAAGAAATCCAGATAGTCAGTGACTCATGCAAAATATAGCTTGACATTTGAGCATGCAAAATGATTTGTGGGATGTGACTTAAACAATTCCCAATTTTTTATATCTCTTTATGGGGGAGGCTGTCAAATCTGGAATAGAATATATGATTTATTTTTATTTCAGGGAAGAAATTGTCTTTTTGATTTTCATTCTGCAAAAGATGAGCACTTGCCAGTGCACATTTATACATAGCCAAAAAAACCAAAGAGAGCATGCTTGGGCGAAGCAGGAGCAGAATTAGTTACAGGCTCTGGTTTTTCTCCACAGCATAACTTATACTGATACGTTCATTTTGTTAAATGGCATAACTTTGTATTTTTCACTAGTTTAAGTAAGAAAGGGTCATACTGCTGTAATCCTTATGGTTGTGACTTAGGTAAGTAGAATAGGAAGAAGAATTCTTCCCTTACAGATGAATAAGTTTCTTCAGGCTTTCACTTCATTTTATAATATGCACTATATAAATATGACCCTTTTTCTACCTGGGAGATAATCTGAGCTCCAGTTTGACATGCCTTATTTACAGCATGGGATTCTTTCACTTTAAATGTTTTTGTTTTTTTTTTTTTTTTCCCTGGGATTACCTTCTCCTTAAGACAAAGCATCTTCTGACTGGGTTTACACCTGAGAAGGAGGTACATGATAATTGATGCTAGGTTTGAAGAATGGAAAAAATAACAACATAAGATCTGAACTTCCCTCACAATGCTTTCATTTTTCTTGGGGAGGTAGGGTGGGTAGGAAAAGGTATAACAGGCCCTTGAAGAAGCAGAGAGAAATAGAGAAAAATTTGTGATAAACCTCATATTCTTGTTATAATTTCTTTTTAGAGTCACTTTGCTGCTGATAAGGCTTGTGTGCTGCTTCTTCCTCCAAGCTCTGTTTAAATTACTAGTTTAACCATACTTGCCTTCCCTCTGGTAAACAGTGATTTGACTGTGCCAGTAGCATTAGTTTATTATCATAGAAGGATCCTTGGAGGTGATAACACTGTGCAGTGTAACTTTGCTTTGCATAGTACTTACCTGTTTCCTTAATATATTCACTTTCACTTGTAATTCTAATTTGGAAAGACAAATGCCATAATCCATGGATAATTAAGAGTCTTGACTAATTCTGTCATGTCAGTGCTTTCTTAATCTGCCCCTAATCATATTAAACACCTTAATTTAGACATTATTGACATTGTAGATTGCAGAACTCCAAAGAAGCTGCTACAGTGTATTGCGTAGTTGGAGTTGTTATGAATTTACTGGCCATTTATACCTGTAATATTTTGCAAAGAGCATAAAAAAATGAATTAAGGAATCCAAAAGTATATTCTAACATAAGGAAAAAATGAAAGCACCCACCTGTCAAGACTCCACTCTATTGGCTCACTTTTCTTTTCAAGAGAGAGGTCACTAGAAGAAAGTAAAGATGAGAAAATTATTTTCTCAATAATTTTTTGCTTCAGCTGAGTGTTGCACAATGAGTTGCACTGTAAATATTAGTGAATCAGCACAAAATCAGTCCATTAATTAGAGAACCCACAAGCTGTTTGTTCTTTATTTCAAAATCAACTATAGACCCAAATATTTTGGTATCATTGTTGGCAATAGTCAACATGCAGGGGGGCTGGTGTAAATTTGGAATTTCTGTTTTGTAGCCAGCCCTGACTCACTAGCATGATGTGCACCTAATAAGATCATGGGCTGGTTGTGTGTTGCTAATGGAATGTCATGGAAGAAAACCACAAATGATACCTCAGGATATATCAGGTAAAGTCTTCCAGTGAAGATGAAGAACCTGTAATTGCAAAATTGCATCAGCAATTGTGAACAAGTTTTATTTTTATCTCTGTCCCAAAATATATTTGAATAATTTTCATTAGCTTTAAAAGATATTCTCCTTCCACAGTTTTGTTAATTCTCTTCTAACTACTTTTTCTCTTGATCAGAACAACATATTTTTATAACACTTGATTTGAGAGTGTATACTTACCATGGTGCCAGTCAGTTCTGAACACAAATTAAATTGTGACCTTGACTCTGGAAGTTTATGAGTGCTTGCTCACAGAATCAGCAGCTGGCACATCACAGGTAGGGCCCATTCTCTCTTGAGTCTGCTTTGGCAAAAGAGGTCATCACAAAACATCTGTATTCTCACTTGGAATATCCTATCAAGAGCTGTATTTAATTTTTAAGTTAAAGTAACTCTTACTCTGATCTTAAAACAGAGGGCCACATTTATCCTGAGTGAAATGCCTACTGAATTTGTTTTACTCTGGATAAGTTTATTTCATTGTGTCAGATTTCAGCCTAAGGCAATTGCTTCTGAAAGTTTATTTCGTAATGTCTTATATGTGTTTGCAGAAGTGTTTCTCTCTGTAAATAATGCCCAAAAGCTGTTGTACAACACAGTACAATACCATTAAAATGCAGACTCTGTGAATTTGAAATACCACTGGACAATTGATGATAGAACAGTGGAAGAGATGAATTTATCTTAGAGAATATTATGCTGTTTTTCATGTCTCTCAGACCCACACAAACTACTGAATCAGATTTTTTTCCATTATTGGCACTATAAAATTTCACTGATATCTGCACAAACTGTACTTGTATAATATGCATCAATCACAAATGCTGTAATCTGAGCAATAATAATAGTGCTCACTTGGCTTGGAGAAAAAGGCTACTGTTTAAGTTGTGTTCTTTAATGTCATTTACGTACTCAGGATGTTTTTGCCTTTTAGGTTTTGTTCTTAAGTTGCAAACTGGGAAAGTAATGAAGGGGATGGAAGGAAGAAAAGACAGAAATTATTGTGCTCATATCAAATGCTAGGCTAAGAAAATCTCTCAGCTAATTATTTGTAAGATGGACTAGCTACAGGGTTGTAAACTAATTAGGATATAATTCCCACCATTTGATAGGATAGTTGCTACGAGACATTGTATCTAACCTTTATTACCAAATGCATTCTGCACTACTGATCAAAATTAGCATTTAAATTCTGCCTGATGACTGCCCTGCCAAAAGCCCAGTTCGGTTTCCAGAACTTTGAATATCCTTATTAAAATGGGAGTTTTTAGTACTATAATTTTACTCTTTTTCTTTGTTACACTTACATAACTCTCAGAACTGTTTCTCTTTCCTTTGTGCACAAATTACAGTTCTCCTGCTGGTCTAGATGGGACACAGATAGAAACCCAGTATAAATCATCCACTGATTCTTCATTAATTGCTTTTGATTTGCATGTTATCTATTCTGGTTTGTTTTCAAGTTGTGCATGCCTCTTATAGTTTGTATATAAATTAATTAAAGCTGTCCCCCCATGCCCCTAAGGCCTGAGGATCTTACCCCTCTTTATGAGAAGCTGAAACCTGAACCAAGCAGGCGGTGTATACGCTTGTGGCTGGATGTAACTCTGGTGACAAGGTGTTAAGAGTGTTAAAGGTATACATTGACCCACACAAAGATCCCAAGTTATCCAGAGAAATTTTGGCTGCCCTGGAAGTGTTTAAGGAAATGTTGGATGGAGCTCTGATCAGCCAGGTCTGGTGTATGGCATCCCTGCCCACAGCAGGGGAGTTGAAACTGAATGATCTTTAAGGTCTCTTCCAACCCAAATCACTCTCTGATTCTGTGGTATAGAGGATGAGATGAGCCCACCTCCAAAAGGCCCAGAATGGCCTCAGTCTCCCTCACATCATGTGAGTCACTGTGTGCATGCCTTGAAACCTCTCACAAGATCAGAGTGTTCTGAAGGAGCACCCCAAGCACAGATTTCATGATGGCCTTATGGATAAACTTCACTGCCAGTGGTCTAGAAATGAGGGACTATTGCCACGTGCAGCTCCATTCTGACTCTTCGACCCAAAGATTAGGGCATGCACCCTAGCAAGATGGCAACCTTAATTGCATTTTAAAAAATAATAGAATGAATTATTTCACTTCTTGTTTTAAGGGGCTTTTTTGAGAGAGGACAAAGTAGTGAAGAGACTTTTGACTTAAATGACTTTTATAAAGTCCACTTAACTCAAAGATTATACAAATTACTGCATCTGTAATATGATAGTTGTCATGGTAATGTTTAGTTTACTATCGATTACTTGAGTCAATAGTCTCCAAAATCCTCAATTTCAGACTGCAAAATAACAGTCTTAAAATAAATTAATTTATTCTGCAGTTCTTATTACAGGCATTTAGTAAGTATCATCCTTTGTGATATTAGAAGTGTAATTTTTTAACCTCTATTCTTATTCAGATTGCAAGGAGAGGTCAACCAACATTCAGAAGTAGAAATTTAATCTACACTGGGGTGTGGATTCATCTCTTTATTCTGTTGAAAACAGAAAGTCGTGGAATGCTTCCAAAATGTCTGTGCTTATACCCTGTGTTCCCTCAAGACTATGCACCACATGTCCCTGGGTATTCTGGGCTTGGATTTTTGATCCTCCTGGTGATGATGAAGGCTTTTTCCTTACTCTTCTCTCTGATTTCAGTCGGACTCCCTGTCATTTTCTTTTTAGGCTGAAGCTGTTTTGGAAGTTGTCATCTGTGTTCATGTTTCACCTCTGATGAGTTCAGTTTGTCTACACTCCTTAAACTTCTAGAAAACAGTGACAATTCTTTTCAATTTATGAGAAGGACCTCCCTGATAAAAGTAGTGCATTCTAGAAAAGCTCCTCACTCTTTTGGTGTTTCAAAAATATCTCTAAAGGCAAGAAAGTGTTAGAAATTGCTATTATTGCATCAGTGTTGATCATGCTTCCGCAGCATAAAGTATTTCAATTTTTTGAAGGACATTTGTTGCTTAAGCCCCTCCTAATGCTTCATGTCACTACTACAGCACCTATCATTTTCTAGATAGGCAAAAAGACTTGAAGTTTATAAGAAATACTGCTGGAATATTAACAGGTGTGCATTTTTTTGCCTTTTTTTAACAAAACCAGGTTTTTCTGCTACTGATTAATATCATCAGCAAAATGAAGGTAACTCAGAATAGATTATGCCCATTTATGATCACCTTTTTCTTGATTCCAACAATAAATAATGTAAAAATAGCAGGGTATAACAACTCCTTGTTTTACTCTTTAGCTTCCTCTACTAATTCTTGGATGCTGATCATCAGCTCAATCAGTATGATCACAAGGGACCTGGAGCATTTTGATTACAGTGTCCTATCACCTCCTAGGTTTTTTGTTTTTTTTTCACAAAACTATTTCTCAAAAGGTCTTTTGGTTAGAAATACCTTTTCACATAAAATTGTTTAACATCCTGCACTTTATAAGGTTTAGTATTTTTCCTTTGGGGAGAAAACCTGGAACCTGGAAAACTCAAACTTCTTTGTTTTACTGAAAAAAAATGTAGAGAGAAATAATTCCCATTTATGTGTTGTATAGTTGGTAAGAAAAATTATGCAAACATATAATTATGAGATATTTGTAAAATGGCAAAGAGAGACCTCTACAGTGAGTTGAATTATCACCTTATTACGTGAATATTGCTGAAAATTTTCTCCAAAACAAGTGCATGTACACATCTATAATTTCTGTTCTCCAGTCTGCTATCACTGCAGTTGTCAGAGTCACAAAATGTGCACAATATCTCTAGCAATGTCATATCTCTGACCTACATGTGGAGCAGTGTTTGACTTTGTTCTCTTCAGGATACCTGTCATCTACAATGAGACAGCCTGCAGCTCCCACAATCTGGCCATTTTTAGATCTTGGCAGTGCACTAAGAGAGCTACTTATTCACAGGACATACTTGTCATCAGCACCAATTCTTCATTTTTTGTACTTTCAGAGCATCACAGGTAATAACAAAATGCAATACTTGATAATCTGAAATAGAATTTAAGATACATTTGTTTGGAGGTGTTTCACACATCTCCTTCAATATTTGTTTGTATCCAGAAAAAAAGGATTCAGCTGGCTTCTATCTTTGCTTTCCTCTTCCCTTGAGTTCTGCTCTTTAAACCTTAGCATCATTTTTTGCAGCTAGCAGAAAAGATGATACTTTCAAACCTTGAGTGAGTCAAGTCCAATTGAAAGTTGCAGGACAATGCTTCAAAGCCCAGGATTTACTAATAAGATTCATAGAAGCCAAGGCTCACATCATTTGAAAACTTAAATCTTGCAAACTTAGAGACACTGGGGTTTTTTTGGAAATATTTTTCAATTTCCCAATTAATTCCTATCCTAGATATGATACTATTAAGTATATATGTTTAATGCATATATTGTAATAATACCATTGTCAAAATATTAAAATATACTTTGTATGTATTTGATAAGTTAATTAGGAATGGATTGGCAAAGCTGTTTCAGCAAGCTACAAATTTATGTGTAAAAGCAAACAGCTCCAATTTTTTTCCCTGTGTGAATTATGATATCATAATGTTACAAAACTGCAGGCCAGAATTTGATTCACTGATCTGGAATGAAAAGGAAAAGTATATATGTATTTTTATAAGGTATACTATGTATATGTGATACAGAAGGAAAAAAAAATTATTTTTGCATTCTAGTTTTCTAAATATTTGTTAAAAAACAAGATCTTGACTACGGCTTCAGTAATATAAATAGGAAAGCTGCTCAGTGGAATGAATATACCTAATACCAGTATAGGATTATTTCCCTGCCAATGGAAAAATGAGCTTCTTTGTAACAATTTCACAGTAACAAGGAAGTTGAGGAACCTTTTAAAAATGCAGGATATTTGAAAGGCAGATCATTTGCCAAGTGTGCTTCTGAAAGCAACTTTATACAGACGCTGCACTGAAACTTTTTCTCGACATCAAATCAGTCATAGATGTTTGTAGAAAGAATTATTCAGATCCCTTAAGGCATTTAAACATCTAGTGATTTTGAGGGACTCCAATTGAGATATTCAAGGGTCTTTAACAAGTTAGATACTTTTCTCCCTTTGGCTTCATCTATTTAGTCAATTTTAGGAGGAAAAAAAAAGATTCTTTTAAAGACTTAACAAAAGTAATCTATAAAATTGCTGTTAATGACTACACTAATGCAGTATTTTTCTGGAAAAGTATTTTTCCAAAGTAGAGGTAATCTAAACGACAACTCATAAAAGATTGACTTACATGGTTTAAGGACCATATTGCACTTTTGTAATCATATATGATTATTTTAGTAATGAAAATATGCAATTAAAAAGAACAATAGAAGAGATCATTAAAGGTGAGGGTGAGTCTGAAATTTGAACTAGATTCTTCTATACTATTGCACAAACCTGAATACAATATTTTTATCTATAGAACAGAGACTTTGAAAGCAAAAATGGTTTATTTCACACAGCAATTTAACTCAGTTCAAAGACACACATGATTAAGTTTCTTGCAGAGTTCTGTTGCAACCAGGTACCGACAGATGAAACAAATATTTTCATTTCTGTTTTACTACCTGCCACAGTAGTCAATTATACCTGATCATATAAGAATATGTCATAATTTTTATTAAAGCCCATAATTTAATGTCAAGATGTTAACCTTTTCCCATATTATTTTCTTCCTACAGTTTTCTGAGCACATGGCTCTTAACTCTTCCAGCTAAACTCCTCACGTTTTAAGTGCAGATACCTGGAATAGACATTTCTCACAAAGATAACATTCATTCTCCCTTTTTTGAAAAGCTTCTTGAATTTTAGTACTGCCCTCATCTTTCTTCAATAGATGATCTGTTTCACTTATTTTTCTACTTTCCATTTCTAATTTTCAAGGCTGTAATTAAAAATCAGTTTGACATTTTACCAATCAGAAGCAAAGAGGTAACTAATAAAAGACATGGAGTCTAGTACGTTTAGAAACTGCAAAAACTCTGGTATTTTCATTCTGTAGAGGAAACCCAGACTTTGACAGACTAGCAGAAAGAATTACCAATACTCTTTCTGTTGTTAAGTTTCACTGGAGAATTATGAATGTTAAACAGAGGCTTAAACAGAAGGTGGAAATTTGACACCAGTTTTCAGCAGGTTTTGTTTAAATTTGTCAAAAATAAGTTCTGCAGAAAGTACTTGGCTTGCATTTGTAAGAGTGAGAATCCAGTCACTACTTTCACATCACAGGGAGGCAATAAAGATAAAAATGAAGGCAAAGTTGCATATTATATTAAGACCCAATTTGTAAACATCAAACTATTCATATGAGTTCCTTACCTGTCAATCCTTTCATCTGTAATTTACTCCTCATTCATACTTTTGGACTACTCTGTATTAAACATTTTCAATTAGTGGAACTTTTCAATTTAGCAGCCTAAATTAAACTCTCAATTTGACAGTTACTGCAATAACTTTTGTTAGATGTAAGAAAGCTGTTTATTTGACCAAAAGACTCCAACTGTTAACAAAATGAGAACCTGACAATATTTTATGATACTGGCTACAGTTCAATAGCTACCTATATAGAATATAGTCTGGCCTGTTACATAATACTTTTGGTGTTTTTCTTATACATATAATCACAAATGCTATCAGTACGAAGGCCTCACTGATGGTGATAATCTAAATAAGGTAAAATGATTTTTTAAAACCCACAAAGAATTGTATTTAATATTTTTATCTTCCCAAGGCTATGCCAGGAACAGAAATTAGTACATGATCTCAGACAAATTGCATTAAACCAAACGGGATCTTGAATAAAAATAATATTATTTAAGTTATAAAATGTTCTACTTGAAAATGTTTAATCCAAATGACTTATTTTTAGTACTGCCAAGAGCAATACGCAGATATTTGCAACTACATTACTGAATTTCTGCTTAGAGCTGAATAAATGGCAAATGCTCTGCTGCTTTTACAGGGATTACATTTATATCCATACGTGTGCATACATGAATCCTTACGGTGTTCTCATTCTGGTGCACAGGAGTCTCTGTGTATAGGGAGGAAGGGTTAGTGGGACTGTTATCAGTATTTAAGAAGGTCAGAATTTGTCAGTTGTTTCCAGCTGAAGGCAAGAGACTGGCATGGGAGCTGGGGTTGATCCAGTGATCCATAGGATCTGCAGCACACAGCACAGGAAATATGCCCAAACCCAGAAACGTGTTTAGTTCTGCAGCAAAACTTATAAGGGCTCCTTTTAATGAGTCAAATATACATTTATGAGTAGTAAAATTTTGCTTAACTGCTGTCTCCTTTGAAACTGAGTAGCCTGGTAGGGAAATGCCAGTATATACACCCCAAATATACACAGAAAATCACTGTTCTTTCTTAGTGTGTGTAGGAGACTCGTCAAAAACTCACAGCTTGATCTTAATTTCTTTATGCTGAGACCCTTCTACACTCTGTTAAAGGGAGAGAACCTTAGCAATGGCTTGGAAAACACTCCCTAATTTCTTGTAGAGTAAGCTTCCCACTCAGCAATATATATAATTGTAGAGTTTGCTTCTCTGGGATTCCTCCTTTTCCCCATCTCATGTCCATGGGGAGACTGGGGTGCCAGCTAGTGAGTGCTCCGGTGTGGTTGCTCTCTTTTCCCTAGAAAAAGGGAAAACTAGAAGAGCCATGGTTCTCAAGAAGCCCAAGAGCTACACACAGCATGAAAACCCACATGAAATTGATTCAATTTAGCCACTGTGGTAGATTCTATTTGGCCTCAGTGCATGTGAGGTATAGAAGGCTTTTGAAGTCAGCAGAAGCCATTTTCTAGGGGTTAAAGTAAACTACAAATAGCATCAACTGCGGCAACTTATTTTTCCCTTAAAAAAAAATAGAGGTTTTATTTTTCCCCCATACTACTCATGGGATGGATTTTTTTCTGAGGTTTTGTACAGTGTTTTTACTGAAAAAAATTTCTCGCAATTTAAATCATTTCCAGTACATGGTAATAACAGCAAGAGAAATAGGATAGGTGCAGAGAATTTAATAGCTTTTTTAATTTGGGGTGGTTTTTTGGTGTTTTTTGTTTGTTTGCTTTATTATTTGTTTGGGTTTTGTTTTGGTTTGGAGGGTTTTTTTTGGAAGTAACACATGTAAAGCTAAAGAACTAAAACTCTGCTTTTGCCTTGTTAACACAGATAAAGTTTCACTACTAAAAAAGCAGATGGGATTAAGCCAAAGCTGAACATACAATGAACAGGAGCAGGGCTAGTTCAAAGTTGAAAAGATGTTACCTTACAAGTTTGATCCAAAACCATGTCAAATCAGTTGCATGGTTTTTAAAAAGTTGTGTGATCCAAACATTAAATGTTATTTCAAAAGTGGTGGTTATTGAAGAACAGTATAAAAAGAAAGAATAAAACACAAGAGAGTTTTAATCAGTATATTTAGTGTATGAACAGCATAGAAGATTAAAATACAAGAAATTTGTAATAGGTTTATTTACTGTATTGCATATACATATTCTGTGCTGTGTTTCTCCATGTAATCTGCTGAATGTGAACCACTGCAAAATGTTGTTCACTGGTTACATTTTCAGGGAATTGGAGCCCTGTTAATGTCAGGTTTCGTACATCAAAATTTTTTCAGCACGTGGCCTAATCTGCCAGGACCTTAGCTGACACTTAGTAAAAGACTATCCAAATGTCTTTTCCTAAGTTGCTTCACAGAAGAATTTCAGCATTATTCTTAACTGGGCATAGTACCCAAAATAGTTCTGGAAATACATGCTGATCACTTGGAGAAGTGTGTTTTAACTTCTCATAATACTAAGGCAATTTCAGTAGTTTAATTACATCATACATTCACTTCTATATAATTAATTTTAATTTCTTAGCACTGGCCATCTCAGGTTTTTTTTAAAAAATAATTTCTTAGATTACTAAGATTAGTAAACTTAGATTACTAAACTTAGCTTGTTTAAAGCTTTGTAAAGAATCAGAGGAGATATCAACAACATAAATTAGTTATGGTCGTAAGTGTTATAATTAAATCACTGTTTTCTTGTTCAGGCATGCTGAACCATCTTTAGGACATTAAATTTCATTAATTAGTTCATGATGTGTTGCTTCAGTGTTTCTTTCAAGTCTGTCACTCATTTTGAGACCAGATAAAAAACGGTGAGGGGAAAGTGGCTACACATACAGTGGTCAGTTGCTTTGCAATCTGAAATCTACCTCTTGAAAGAGATATGAGACCAGATATACAAAATCTTCCTACTGTTTTCCAGCTCAGAAATACTATTCAGCAATTAAATTGTCTCCACTTGTTTCTACAGGTTGTAGAACTTGTTGTTCTAGTAGTGTTTTAATTGATTTAGTGCATAAATTGTCCAGGGGTTGTGGGGAGGTGTCAAGATTTTTGACTTTAAGCAAGTTAGATGTCACAGCACGAGAAAAAAGTATGGGGGACTTTTAGCTTCCAACCAATTACTTGGGCAGCACAGATGGCCTGTCTGATTATTAGTTATTCTCTGACAAGTCAGGGGTCAAAATGGGAACACTTTCAAATGTGGATTTGGGTTATTTATTCAAGACAAATTCAACAACAACTTTGATATTTTCCTTAAAATGCTGCAAACATGGGTTTTTTAAAAAAAAAAAAAAAACCAAAAAAAAAAAAAACCACCAAAAAACCCCCAAAAAAACCAAAACAAAAACAAAAACAAAAAAAAAACCCAAAAAAAAACCAAAAAAAAAACAAACAAAAAAAAACCAAACCCCAAGATTCTGAGGAATGTGGCAAGGCTAAATGAAAAAATGATAGGTGAAGTAATTACTGTGACTGGCTAGCATTATGTAAACTCACAAGAACAACTGTAATAGAAAATTTTATGAATTTACCTTTCTTTTGCTTTATCAGGTAGCCAGTATCTGATGCCTTTGCATTTCCATTAGGAAAATGTGGTATGGATCAGTTGTCTCCTGATATAAACAACTGTAATCTATAATAATGCAGAGGAAGCTGAACAAGGCTCAGCTTTTCCATTGAATTGCCTGGTTGGTTGTTTCTGCTCTCCTTCTCCTTGTTTTTGGGTTCTTCTTACAGTCATTAATGCACATCCAGCTATCAGGATGCTGCCTCTGGTCTTGCAGACTATCCTAAACTAATTATGTGGTCCTTATTCTTAATTTTTAACAAACATGCAGCCTCACACAGTAGCCTTCTGCTCCTAAAGTTGTTGCTAGAAGAACTGTAGTTACCTAAGCCTACCTAAGCTCGAGTGATGGGCTACAGCATTGAATTTAAGTAGATCTGTGGGGGAACAAATAGGTACATAGAAGGAAATTCTAGGAGAAAAATCTCAATAGTATGGAAACATTATTGGAATGAAATTTTAACCTAGTTTTCCTTCAAAATGACTATTACAGTACTTTGTTTTGCATTCCTCAAAAAAAAGGTGTAATGTTTAAATGACAGAAAACATCACATTTGAAGAAATGGCAAAATTTAAACTGAATCTTGAAACAACTTGCTTTATTGAGTAATTTTGAACCTAAAGTGGCAATTTATAAATTATGCTAAATGCCATATTGTCACAACTCCTGCCTTTTCCACAGTTCCACCAATACTTTTCTCTCAAGAGTATCTCCTTAGTTATGTTTTATTATCTCTTTCTCTTGGCAATGAAACTGAAACTATTAATGGCTTAGAATCACTTAATTGCCAAAGAGGGGATCTTGCCAAATACATTTTTTAAAAGGTGAATAGAGAGAAGACTAATTAAATTCCCTTTGTAATGATTCTCAGAATTCCTGCCTTTTTCCATGGGCTCCCCACCTGATCCTACAGATTTCACTCTGTGGATTAATGCTGTATCTTTCACACTCAGAATTTAGGTAGCTCTTCCAAGATTGTGGGATTGGGGAGGTTGAGGTCACTCCATAATCACTCCTCTCTGTTGCTCCTTACTGCTCACAGTTTTCCCCAGCTCCAGTGTGGGTCCTTCCCACAGGCCACAGTTCTTTGTGACAAATCTGCTCCAGTTCCCTCAGGTCACATCCCCCTGCCCCACCACAGGGTCCTCCACAGCTGCAGTGGGATCATCTGTTCCACAGGCTGCTTCATCATCTGGAGCACCTCCTCTTCTTCCTCCTCCTCTTCCTCCTCTCACCTTGGCGCTCACAGGGCTGTTTCTCACTCTGTTTTTGGGCACTTTTCTCTCTGTCCAGCATTTTCTCCCCTTCCTTACCTGTGTTTTCCCAGCAGTGCCACCGATGTCAATGTCCTGTGGCACATCCATTGTGGATATGGCTGTGTCCAGGATGGGGCAGACCCTGCATTTCTGTCAGAGGGATCACCCCGGCAGCCCCCTTGCTGCCAACACCTTGATACAGACACCCCACACTTAAATACATCATCCCTCTTTTCTTGTAGCACTTTAAGGTTTTGCAGTGCTAGCTTCCCCACTTCAAATCTCATATTTACTTGCAATTCATCAATAACCTAATTTAACATTGAATCTTAGTGATTAAGCTGAAAATGTGCTCCCTGAAGCTTGTACTTGTGCGAGGCATGGGATTTTCTTCACACGTGTCAAGCTGTATGAACTGCATAATATCATTTGCTATCCCTCACTGGTAGAGGTAATTCCTGATTCTCTTTATTCTGGAAAAAAAATTCAGGTGTTTACAAGCATTGTTATGTCCTGCACTCATCAACATTATTTGAAGAGTAATGAGGCTTATTTTTTCTTTTCAATAAACCACCAACAACAGACTCAACCTCTAATGCCCATGAATTCTTATGCTGGACAGGCAGGAATGAAAATGACATTGTCTTTGAGGATGCTGCATGCCATACCGTGCTTACAGGCTGCCCAAGGCAGTGGTCACAGCCCCAAGCCTGCCAGAGTTCAAGAATGTTTGGCCAATGCTCTCAGGCACAGGTTGTCACTCTTGGGGATGGTTCTGTGCAGGGCCAAGAGTTGGATTTGATGAGCCTTGTGAGTCCCTTCCAACTCAGCAAGTTCTGTGATGCTGTGATCCTACTTAATAAGTACTTGTGCTAATAAATATTATTTAGTTCTCCATCCTAATCCATCAGATATTTATCAAACTGGACTGTGTGCTGTGAGACTTAGCTCAGTGCACTTATCCCAGTATTTATTTGAGTAATTCTGCATTGATGGAGAGTTACTCTGTGCTTCCCTGCTGCAGTTCCTGTGTGAGAGTGCACCTGGACAACAGGGAGGGACATTAGTATTCCACTACTGTGCCCCCTGGGAATAAAGATTATTGGGAGTTGCAGCAGAGTAATGTCTCACACAGGCTTTGGTGGAAGAATTTTTCCTCGACTTGGGTGAAAGTAGGAGGATTCACAGGATGCACCCTGTCTCTTAAATGTGAAGGAAGCGGTGCCTGAGCTTTATGCAGCATATCTGTTTTGTATCAAAATGCATAATGAAAAATTCAATTTTACAGGTGGGATTTTGAGTCACAGAGTGAATGATTTGTCCAAAGCCACAGAGCTGAGACAATGAGTTGCATCTGGATTTTCGAAACTGTAAGCCAAAATATTTTATGTGTTCTATTTTTCAAAAAATGGCCAAATCATACCAAGAACTAACTAGTCATTGAAATTGCAACAGAGTACAAATATTATAAACCCATCAGTTATTGGAATTAACTTCAATGGTTATTAACAGGCAGGCAGATTTAGACTGTCATTCAAATGTATATTTTTTGATGTATTTGTGTTTAAGTAGGATAAAGCTCAATAGTGTTTGTTCCCTGAATTTTGACCTGGACTTGTTTCTAATTTATGAACCCTAATATTTAGCAATTTAAAGGCTAATGTTGTTTATAGATGTTGAATGCTAATAATTCTATTCTATTGTATAAATAGGTATTTACATTGGAAAATCCTTATGAAGCTGAATTAAAGGCAAATGTAAATATCTGGGTTAATTTTTGCACATTTTCAAGTACATACCAGAAGGGAAAAGCAAAATTGGTCATTATGAGTACACAGTGATGAAAAATGGCTAGACACAATAAAGGATAATTTCTTTGGCTTCCAGAGCATAATGGAGTATGAATCATATTTAAAATTAATGACTGAGAAGACAGATCATGATTTGAATGTCATCAGTAGCTATTTTACTCCTCCCTAGAGCTGCAACAAACCTTTTATAAGAGATGAGTTCATGCAAACAAGCCCCTCTAAGCTGTCTGGAAGATTCTAATTTGTAACAGAGCTTTAGAAAATGTTTTATTTTTACTTTTTTCCATGTTTGGGGTTAGAGTAGCAGACTGGGAACGTCACCTTACTATCCAGCAAGTAATGTGCAATTGTTTGCAAGTAATTTTTCAAATGTATATTTTTGAGGGGTAGTGTTGGCAGCACATGTCCATGCTATTGTTTCTACTTAAGTGAACCTTTAAATCCTTTCACTCTGTATGTGGGATCAATATTAAGCAAAGATAATGAGGCAATGATGAGTCTTTTTCAAGAAAAAGGCATCCTGGTGTTTTTGATAGTGAAAGATATTGAGCAGGAGCAGCAATGAAAAGGGAAAATTGGGGTGGTTTTTTATTTCCGCATGCATGTAAAGTAATTTTTTCTTTTTCAGCATCAGCACCTGTACTGAAAGCTGAAGTCTGCTGCTGGAGATCAAACTCTTACTAAAAGATGAAGCACACCTTTTTTTTCAAAGGACTGCAGGTTAGGCCTTTCCTGACATTCAGACTTTGTGTTTACTGAAGCTGGTATGTTCAGTTCACAGGCTGTCCTTAAGCTGTTGGAGTTACTGCAGTGGTGTTTTACCTTTCATCCTACCCACCAAATCTCTCACGGCTCATTTGCCGTGCACAATGACGTTCTGTGAGATTGTTTTCATTTTTTCTGTAACTTATATCACAGAGTATTTCAGATTTAGCCATAACTCTGTTTTCACTGACAGGCTCAGCTCTGCTCTTCCTTTTGGAGCTGGCTCTTGAGGGGAGCACTCATAAAGCATGGCCACTTAGGGCCTCAGTTTAAAGGACCTGCCAAATTACACCTTCAAATAGGCACGAAGGCAGGATCGCACGTTGAAAGCAGGCATTGGGATGGTTTATTTTTACAAGCAGAGACAGACCAGAAGGGATACTTTCATGTGTAATACCTAACATAATGGTCAGACTTCTGGTTTAGTGCATCATTCTTTATGCTGCACTGTCCTATTTATAGCTTTGTAATGTCAGGAAAACACTTTCTCCTGTATTTAGGTTCTCTTATTTTATGGCAATATCTAGAAAGGTACAAAAGCAATTTTGCTAAAGGTAGCTGAAATTTTGTTGAGAAATGTTCCCTTACACATCATTACAGTATATTGTTTTGCAGGAGCTGGAATGAGTGTAGTGAAAGTTAAGAACTCTGGTGATCTGTAGCCTGGCAACTACAACAGTGGCCTGAGAATTGGAAGGATATGCTCAAGTTATTTCTCTGGTGAAAAAAAAATTCTGGGGATATATATATATATACACATGTGCATGTACACATAAATATATGTATTTTATATATATTTATGTGTGTTGTATGAAATACCAAAAATAAAATGATCTCTCTGCATACTACTTTTGTACATCCTAGGGCACATTATCCTGTATACTACATGGCAGGATTCTGTCATCTTAATAAATACATCCTAAAACAAACAAACAAAAAGTATTTGACTACACCAATATTTTGTATCATTTTCTTGATAGGCTTACTTCTTATTTCAGTGTGATGAAAAGCTAAGTGTCAAAAATTGGAATTTATAAAAGGAAAGTGATTGCTGTCTCTTGATCAGTTTTAATGTTATTTTCCATTCTTACTACCAATGAGGCTCGTGAGCTACACAGAGTGAGCTACACCCTCTGCTCCTGATGACTCCTCAGTTAACAAAGCACAAGGACTGAAGGAAAGTACCCATCAGTTTCACATCTGGGAAGGGATAGTAAAGGTGGCAAGTTCGTGGGAACATGAATAATAGGAAGGAATCCTCTGGTATAGGAAGACAACCAATGCAGTTACAAAGCTGCTTCTTCTAAAGGTAGGCATTTCTCTGTTGCACTTTTTATTTTGCATGAAGCACACTCAATACAGCATTGTCCTGAGTGGGAGTGGTTCTGATGGCTTAGAAAGGCAACCCAAATTATATATGAACAGCTACTTCCAGTGATTGTAGAAACACATTAGAAAAACATTACACAGAAGCAATAATCTGAGATCCCAAACACGTTTTTTCCCCATTAACGATATTTTAAAATGCAGAAAGCACTTCTGTGAAGCATGAAGCATGGTCAGGGTTAGCTAATGGGGCTGATAGGTACAATTGCTGCATGCTTGATCTGCCTTGGACCCTAATGCTTTTGGACATGTCTTATGTGTGGGTGTTAAGTCTGTCCAAGCTCATAATCAATAGATATATGGTCATTCACGGTGTTTATGTCTCTGTCTTGGGAAGCTGGAACAAAGTGATCAGGATGTAGTTTGCTAGGTTCATACAAAAAATTTCTCATGGACAATCTGAGCAAACTAATTGCTGGTATTAACATGGGAGTCATATGAGCTGAGATAATGATACAGATAATGAACACCCACACCTTTGGCCATCACTTTATTACCTACAGGGTCAGTAAAGAATTTATTCAACCCTGAGTTGCATTTTATAATTGGCTATTTGTACCTGGGAAGATTTTAGTACTGTTACAGTGTCTTCAGCTATCTTTCTTTGATTATAAAAGGGCTTTAAATGCATCAGAAAAAAGAATGGTGGGGACCCACTGTGAAAGAGTGTTGGGAAATGGAGAGTCAAAAACCCCATAATTTTCAGTCATGGATCTTTGAGCTTTAGAGGAAACAGTCTGAACTGACAGCTTAGCAATAACTTAGCAGATTTATAAAAACTGTATATCAACAAAATGGTGATAACTTGATGGTGCACGAACATATGGAACCAAGTAGGGCAGTGCTTTGCTAAGTGTAGCTCTGTTTTGTTGATGTGACTGCTCAATCTCACAGAGAAACAGCAGCATTCAGGCTGCATCTCCTTTTTAGCTGCATGAAAAGCCTGGGGAGAGTATGGTTTTAACTTCAGCAGGTTTTGCAAAAGCTATGGACTTGGGTTTAGGCAGTTTGAGTTAATTATCCCAGGCACAGAGGCACAGGTGTCTGTCAGTGTCAGGAAGTTAAAATGATGCCCACAGCAAAGAACTCTGCCAACATCTCCAGTGTGAACTGTGACTTAGTGCTGGGTCAGACCCAGGCCCCTTTTCCAAGAGGAGCTCTTGTGCAGTTGGCAGGAGCCTCTGAGCTGACGAGGGGTGCTATTTCCTGCTGTTTCACCCCCACAGAGGTGCTGGTTCTCCATTTTTAAAAACACATTCCTACAACCAGTCACCTGTAAAAGGTGGAAAAGTGATACTAATAGCCACATGGTGGAAGAATTTCCTAAAGTATCCCTTATCTTACACTACTCATTTAAACAGGGAGCTGCTTAGCAGAACTGGTTCTCAGCTGGCTACCAGCCCAAGGATTACTGGAATTCCATTTCAGGAGTTTTGTTAAGATGTTTTAGCTGTAGGAAAATTCCTTAGAATAGACGCAAATTTTGATCATCCTGATCCCAAATGTGATCCCAAATCTCCTGCTCACTGGTTGCCTACAGTGGCATGGCTCTTATTTGCATTTTTTTAGGGTTCACAGAACTACTCCTGTTTGAAACAGCTCTGTCAGTAGCTTCAGCTAAAATCAGATCAAATGTCCACTATGGTAAAAAGTTCTGGATACTCAGCACACACTCTTAAGATGAAGAAGCTGTAGCTACCCTCCTCACTATTTTTCCTGGACAAATGAGAATAAAGAGATTTTTATCTTTCAGGAAAGTTTCATAATGAAATTATGTATCAGCTTAGCTAAAGAAGTAAAGCAAATCAAGTTTAAGTTATTCCAAGGGTTTTTCTTTTCTTAACTTAAAAAAAAAAAAAAAATCAAATGGAAACCAATTTTAAGAAAGCCCAAACCCTCAACAATAGTAAAGAAACATACAAAAAAAAATCTTTATTTAAATTTTACCTTTCCAATTATTTCTGGGTCCAAAATTACTCCATGAATAAAATTCCATGAAGTAGATTAAAGTTTTTAGTTTAAATATTTTTTCCCCCAAGCATCTTAAACCAGAGATTTACAATCACTTTTTTAACATAATAATTGGAAAAGCATTCACTTAGTCTTTTTTTAATCTAGCTAATAATGAATTCACTCAAACTATACATTGATTTTATTATGAAAATCTAAAGACAACTGTAAGTTTTAAAATCAGTCTAAGAATTTGGTTTTATAAGAACACCATTCTATAAAATCAATGTGGAATAACTCTACAACATTTTAGAATTTAGTATTATTTCAAAATATGATATTTGGCAATAAAGCCCCAAGGCAAAAATTGCTGCCACAGCATGGCATAGCAGAGGGATATCTCAGTCATCCCTGCTTATCATGCCAGCAAACTGAGTAAATCTCATCCAAAGAGCTCCATAAACCCCTCACATGGTGGATCTGGGCCATAACTTTGCTAAGACCTTGTCAAACTATACACACTGTGCTTTTAATATTCCTACAGGACTTCCCATACACACTGGGATATTTTCTGGTTTCCCCAGGAGGAGCTGTGCCATTCCACTGTGGTTCTCCCAGGAAAACAGCATCCAGCACCTGTCTGTCCTTGGCAGAGAGCTGCAGCCTGCTCACTGCCTCCTCCCGGGCACATTTTAGGGCAAGGACACAGCCCGTGTATGCTGAAGGATTTGCTGGAAGCTGGAGCTCCACTCCCAGGGGCTGGAACAGAAATGTAAACTCAGTGATCAGGTGATGTGGAAGAAAAGGAGAAAAAAAAAGTTGCTTCAGGTGTGCCCTACTGTCTGCACACTGTCAGACCTTGTGGGAATTTTAGATTAAGTTTGCTACCCGAATTTTTGCTAGTAACAGGAAGCTACAGTATCAGGCAATTCTACAAGTGCGGCTGCTGCACTGAAATATTAAATTCTTTTTTTCCTTGTACTTTTGACCTGTGAGACAGGAAACTCCCTGTTCTGAGAATTAAAGCAGCAATGCAGTTTAGGTTTCAGCTGTGAGAAATGGAGAATTCTTGATATGACAATTGCTGGGTTTAAGTATTTGTTTAAAACCAAAACCAACATAGGCAGCTAAATTGCACCATCTGGAGCAAGAGGCAGATGTAGGCATCTTTATTTAAGAATCAGTTTCCTATTATTTATAAAAGACATGTGGTATTAATTCACTCCTTTTTTTTTTTTTTTTCTTTTTTCAGGGAGCATCATTCGCCGGAAATAGCTTTGTGCAGACATCTGGAATAGAAATTTCTTAATCATTTTATATAATAAATCCAGAATAAATGCTAATTATTAATAGTCAAGATTGCTTAAGGATTTCAGACTAACAGGCAGCCTGAACAAAGCACAGGCAGATGCTTTCGACAGGCTGTAAGGAAGACTGATAATTATCAGCAAAGCCAGGGAAGTGACCTTTTCCTGTGGCAGGAGCTGCATCACCACACTCCTCACCACCACACACTGCACAAATTAGACCCAGCCATTGACTGCATCTGGAGAACCTTGTTTTCCAGCTGGTACTCCAGGCCTTTCAACATTAGGTTGCTGGACATTCAGAAACTAAGGCACATAAAATCAGCAGTCATCTTCTAAATTTTATAGAGAAAGTGGTATTTTCATAAGAATGCACTCATTTTGTTTTCACAACACTAATTTTTTGTCAGTGATTAATGAAATAGTAATCAGTTTTTACAGGGCTTGACTGGCAAAGTGACTTTATTCATTCAGAGTTTACAGAAAAGGAGCGTGCGAGAAATAATTTATATGTGATCCTCAGAAAATTTTTAAGCTTCATCCAAGTTTGTTCAAAGTGAATATATAAAATATAAAGATAAAATAAGGCAGTAATCTATGTATATTCAGCCAGAAACAGACTATGATTTAGAGCCTCTTAGGATAAAAAATAATGAATGAAAAAGACTGCTTAATTAAAACTTAACATTAAGTTTTGCTCTTTTATAAAGGTCCATCTAATTCTGTGCAATTTTTTCCAGACAGAAGGCATGCAAAAGATAGATTATACTAACAGAAAGAAAGAAAAAAACTTCAGTGAGACTAAGGCAACCATTAATAAAGCAACCATTAGCACATTTACAGAGCTTTGATAGAGGAAGATGTGGGAAAAGAAAGTATTTTAAAGAAGTTACCACCAAAGAAACATAGAAAAGTTTAATTTTGAATATGTGGCTATTTTTTAATCTTAAGGACTCTGATTTAACTCTAAGCATAATTTATGGTACGTACAATTAAAATGTCTGCCTAAATATAAATGTTCATTATACTGCCTATCCAAAGAAAGCTACTGGCTCAATTCTTGTGTCGTGACCTAACATACCAAAAAAGGCCAAAATTATCTGTTCTACAGTGGATCTTTGTTTTTAGTGAACATGCAGTCAGCATCAGGATTTATCACAGCTGAAAAATTAGACCCTGGCCATTCTGCTTGGTGAAATTTAATTTAGATTTAATTAGAGATGCACTGAAGTCAAGACAAATGGCTTCCAGAAGCTGCTGTTGATACTGAAGGGGTAACAGGGTACCTCTGTTTATTGGAACTCCCACTGGCAGTGACCTGTGAAGATTTGCCTTTTGGGTTGGTTAGATGCAGCCACTACAGGCTCAAAGCAGCACCTGGGGCAGAGTGACAGACATTGTACTATCAGCAGCCATTCTGAGTAACCTGTCCTCCTGGTCTTGTGTCTAAACTCAGTTTGTTACCTAATCCAGCTGCTTTTCACATTGATTTGTCATCATTATCTTCACACGTCTGAGGACAGAACCTGATTAAGCTCTATCACCACTAGCTCCTTTTATTTTTGTTTTGTAATGACTAGTTATAATTTATAATGACTAAATAAAATTTGCAATGATTAATATGTCATTCCTTTAAAACCATCAGTTTTTCAAAGCTATCTGTGTATCTACCTATTGTCAGAAAAATAGCTAAAATTCCTATTGGGACTCAAAAGCGATAAAAATCCAACAGAAAAAAAATCTATCAACAGGCTTAATAAGGTGGCTTAATGGCCTCAAACTGCTTTCAGAATATTTTAAATTTAATTAGCATTTTTGAAAACAGAGATGTTCAGCATGGCATAACTTTCTTTTCAGCTGAAAAAAAAAAAAAACCAAAAAACCAAAGTTAGAAATTGATCTTTGCCCTACATGTTGACACAGCATTGTCTGCTGGTCTGAAAATCCTTCAATGGCACTGGAATGACTGAAGCATCTCTAAGACCAACACTTTTTTCCTGCAAGACAATGATGTTAGAGGTTTATAAAGAATTGCTCTTGCAATATTGTTTCTTTCACCAGTGCTGTGGAACTGGGATATCTGTAGGTTGCCGTCTGACAGTTCATTTCTGGATGGCAATTATACCTTTTTCATTACATTTAAGAGCTTTGCTACAGATGAGTAGCATACGGTATTGGCTAAGGAGATGAGACTTTAATGAGATATAGAACATGCCAACAAAATGCATGTTAAATTGCAATGACATGCTTGTGTTGGTAGCATGTCATGTTGTGAAATTAAATTCCTGACAAGACAATGGAAAACAATGCACTTCAGCAAGCCTGTAGTCACCCAGCTTGTCCTCCAGTTGGTCCAGGAGACAGGGCAAGTGGAGGCTGCTGGGAGGGAGGAGGGTGGGATTGGGTTCTTTCCCTGTTCTGCTGTACAATTTCATAAAATAATTTCATCCTTTTCCTCTGATTTTGCACAAGGATGTAAAGAGGCACAGTATCACTTACTTGAAGTTGCAAATATGAGTGGTGTTACAGAAGAATCTCCCAAAAAGTCTTGCATCTGTCTTAGACACACAGATTTTCAAACAGCTAAAAACCAAAACCAATCTACAATAGACCGTGAGTGATATGTGACTTGCTGTAACCTGGGGCCATGCATAGCATTTAATTAGCACCACTGAAAAGTTTCCATCTGGGAATACAAAAACCAGTCTTCTCTTCAGCTCAAGCAGTGGCTGTTGAGCCTGCAGGAGGAAACAGATAGCAGCACCCCTGAGTATCTCTGATGCTTTGACTTCTGTGCCTGGACTCCCAAATCACCCATTTTTTGTAAGGAAGAGTAAAAGTAATAACACTAATAATATTGTTGTGAGTAGCTCACAAGGTTTGGAAGGGTTTGGTAACATCATTACTCTGTCTTGGGAGAGATTAAAGAAATTAAATGTTAGGTTTCTAGCCAAGAAATACAGATCCAACAGACATAACCTAGGCTGGCATCATTTGATGGGTAAAATGAAGCTATAAGTGTTCCATTAAGCTTGTTCCTCTTGGGTCCCTCTAACAGTCCCCAAGCTTCCTCCCCTAAATGCAGAGAAATACATGTTAGAAAAGTAAGGCATGTAAACATCTTGTTTTGCTACCATGCCTTGGTAAAACAGCCCATTAATTAAAAATTGCAGCTTTAATCCCTCAGTCTTCCCAAGGCATCCTGAGTTTCATGGTGCAAATGTATTTTTCAGGAAAAAACCCAAACATTTTATCTCTTTATGAAGAGTTTATTCATGTTTGTTTCATCTTGACAAAATTTGGAAAGCAAAAGATAAGGAAAGCTTGTAGTCCAAGTTACTGAGAAATTGCATTTTTTCTGGCAGAAGAATTGTCTGGGAAATACCCCTACATTTAACTAGAAATAACCTCTGAAATATTCGATCATTTCTGACTTATAAGGATATCTAGACCTCTTTGTGAACTTCATGGGTTTTTTTTTTTTTTATATCTGTTGTAGAACTTAAACTAAAATCTAACGTTATGTGAAATTTTACTTTTTAGAACAGATCTGAACCAGAGAGAATCATTACAATTCCAGTTGTAGTATACTTGAGGGGAAAAAAAATAGAAATCTGATGAATAGCTGTGGCATCATCCATAACACACATCTAAGCTACGTGAACTGCAGGTGAGTGCAGATGTTCTTAAGACATCTTTAAAGTAGATTACTCTGGCAATTCAGCTTCAGGAGCTGAATGAACATTAGCTAGCCAGATGCCAAAGTGAGTTTTGCACCACACTGATCTCCAGGATGGCCTTCAGCAGCCAGACAGCTACACCATGTCCCATGGTGGCTGTGTAGGCACATTTGTGCACTACACTGTGTCTTTTGCTAGTGACATATTCTGTTAGCTGCTTCTTGAGAGACAGGAATCTCTGTCTCCATGCTACCAGCAGGAAAAACTTTCTTGTACTTGGCAGAGCAAAAGGACAATGGTAACATCCTACAGTAGTGATGGAGCACAAGGAAAAATCAGTTTATGTGTGAGCGGAGGAATTTCAGGGTTTGGTTTGCATGATTCTGCTGAGATCTGGAGGCTGGATTCACACACGATGGGCAGCCTCCTCTCCTGAGCTGTGTGCACTTAGTGAGCTGCCTGAGCACACTTTCCCTGCCAAGGCTCCACTGTGGCTGTGCTGCCATGGGAAGACTGGGTAGGAAGCAGGACAGGCAGTCTGAGCCCCAGGAGCTGTTGGATTGAGCTCATCCCCAACCCAGCTGACATTATCTCCTTGTGGAGACTTGGGGCCCAGAGAACACCCTTGCTATTTCCTACATGTAAGTTGTTTTTAAAACTCCTTTGGACTCACGGTGCCTACGGTTTGTGCACTTGCTTTTGGCAGAGAGTTGTTAGGATCAATAAAGATTTGTGGAGACTTGCTGTTTCTATGCCAGCTACTTTCTACAAAATATTATTTTCCCCTCTTAAGGCAAAAAAAAAAAAAAAAAAAAANCCCGCAAAAGAAAAAAAAAAAAAAAAAAAAAAAAAAGTCTTTGAAAGCGTTCAGAGACCGAGGATCTGAGCCGAGGCCTGGGTGGATCTGACAGTGTGGGATGATGATTGGAGAGGGAGCTGAAATATCCAGCTCTGCAATTTTATTTGTACTTGCTCCCTTGTACTCCCTGTTCATACTTCTCCCTGCTGGCACACCCTTATTTATCTCTTACCTTGAGCCAAAGATATTGTGCTATTTTGAGAGAGATTTTCCGAAGGAACTGCAGCGTCTCCTTGGGATGATGGATCCTGGTAAAAAGATTCTTTTGTTCATTTGGTTATGCACAAAGCATCATCTGTTTTCTCCTAATAGGTTTTTCTTCTAGGCAAATGTCTTTTAACAATGAGAATTAGAAACAAATTATATTCAGCTATTCAGACCTTGCAAGGAAAGCACAAGGACTGCCAGACTTATGCCTTTGCCTTTTTCCTTGTTTGAGAAGCAGGCTAAAGGACAAATGCTGCACTGTGCTCTCTGCTCCCAAGTACATGAATGGTAATTTTATGTATATGCTATAGATATTTTTTTTAAAATATCTGCTGTAACCTGCATAACACATATATGTATATTTTGTTTGTAAAGGTTCCAGTGTTATCAAGAAAATAAAGTGATGGTAACAGGCTTTTTTTTCTGTCCATTTAGCCATTGCATTGCAGGAAAGGAAAGATTGTATATCTGGGTGATTTTTCTCTACAGCGAACAGTTGCTCTTCAATTATTTTCTCACTGTCTTTATCAGGGCTATTTCATCCTCAGATGTTTTTGCAGGATGGGGATTGTGCATCTATACTATGGGAACATGATTATCCATGAGTGTGGTACCTGGACAGTGATGTGCTCAGAAATTAATTTTACTTTTTATTACAGAGAAGGACAAAGAAGAACAAAACTTTGGGAAAGAGTTTCCCTCATTAAATATTTACCATATCAGCTCCAGATTCAGGAAAGGTAAGCTCTGAGTCATTACTTTTTATTTTTAGTATCCTATCTACTTGGAAATGAATGGAACGCAATAACCTTCAAATCCCTTCAGAAGTTGTGAGTTGCATGAAATCATTTATTTGAAAAGCACAAGATAATGGACGGTGTATTGGATTGGCCAGGTTCTGATAGCAGGGAGGGCTGCAGGGGTGGCTGCTGTGAGAAGCTGCCGAAGTTTCCCCCGTGAGTGACAGAGCCAACACCAGGTGGCTCCAGGACGGACCTGCCACTGGTCAAGGCTCAGCCCACCAGTGACAGTGATCGTGCCTTGGGGATATCACGTTTAAGGAAGGGGGGAAATGTGCAGTGACAGCCAGAGAGGGGAGTGAGAATGTATGAGAGGAATAGCTCTGCAGCCACCCAGGTCAGTGCAGAAGGAGGGGCAGGAGCTGCTCCCGGTGCCGGAGCTGAGGTTCCCCTGCAGCCCCTGGTGAGACAGCTGTGCCCTTGCAGCCCAGGGAGGTCACAGGGGAGCAGAGATCCACCTGCAGCCCAGGGAGGATCCAGTCTAGAACAGGAGCATGCCTGGAGGAAGCTGTGACTTCATGGGAAGTTCATACTGGAGCAGAGTCCTGGCAGTGACCTGAGACCTCCACAGGCGCCCCATGGTGGGGCAATACATTCCTGAAGGGCTGTAGCCCATGGGAAGGATCCACACTGGAAGAGTTTGTGCAGAACTGCAGCCCATGGGAAGGACTCACTTTGGAGAAGGTTATGGAGGACTCTCTCCTATGGGAGGGACCCCATGCTGGAACAGGGAGAGTGTGAGGATTCCTTCCTCCTGAGGAGGAAGGAGTGGCAGAGATGTGATAAACAGATTTCAGACTCCATTCCCTGTCCCCCTGCACTGCTGGAGGGGAGAAGGTTGAGAAAGTTGGGAGTGAAGGTGAGCCTGGAAACAAGGGAGGGGTCGGGGGGAACATATTTTAAGATTTATGCTTTATTTTTCATTATCTTACTCTGATTTGATTGGCAATAAATCAAACCAATCTTCCCAAGTCGAGTCTGTTTTGCCCATGTCAGTAATCAATTTGTGATCTCTCCCTGTCCTCATACCAACCCATGAAACTCTAGGAGTATTTTCTCTCCCCTGTCTGTGTGAGGAGGGGAGAGAAAGAGTGGCTTTAGTGTGAAACAATGTCCTGGAGCCCAGGCATGGTCAACCCAAAACAGAGTTGTTGGCTGGGAAATGTAAGGCACCTTATTCCTGCAAATACCCATTTTTTTTTTTTTACTCCGCTTTTCCCATGTTTAAAATTAGAACTCAAGAGAGAAGAATATAGATTGATTTTGTGAAATTGTTTTGTGTTATGTTAATTTTAAATGATCAGTTAGCACAGCAGTAATGATCACAGAGGACTGTTCTTTTGAAACAAAGATAACATATCATTGATCTGATGCTTCAAAATTCATCAGAGACTTTTAAGGCCACAAGAGAGTGTTTTGATGAGGCCTGACTTCTTGCACAAGAGAAGCAAAGAGAATTTCACTAACAATTCCTGCAGAAGTTGTGCTTCTGGACAAACACAGTACTTTGATTTGTAGGGGCTCCTTAAAGTGAAAATAAGGCTTTCTGCCCCAGACTTTTATGTTCACTAGACATTTTTAACTTCTTTTCAAAGCACAGCTGAATATTTAATTTCATTTTATCTCTGACTTGAGGTATATATTAAAATCATGAGTGGATTTCTGGAAGTGAGTGAAAGACACAAGTCATCTGTGAACATTTGAGTAAGAAAACTGAGCCAAAAAACATGATAAAATGATGAAGTAGCATCAACCCATTGTAAATTTAAAAAACCATGCCACATAAATAAATGAGAAGAAAGGAAAAACGGCTAAAGTCATAATGCAGTGAAACACTAAAGCATGCCTGGGACTGTAAATAACATGAGAAGTTTCACCAAAGGCAATGAGTGTTAAAAGTTTCAGAAGAAATAGGCATGCCTCTATGTGCTTTAATAGATTGAAATTGAAGTGCCGAGTCACAATCATTAATTTCTTTTAGCAAGGAGATAGAACAAAGTTTATGAGACTCTCAGTAAAATAAATTACAAAACAGAAAGAACTATAAGAAAAAACTCTTTTCAACAATGATGTTCATACTGTTAGCTAAGGATCAACCTCAAATGAGGTTCCCACTGTGCAGTGTAATGCACCTCAGGAAGCACTAGGTGCTACTGGCTCTGCAGAACATTCAAGCTGAAGAAAGCACCATTTTCAAGAAAACACTCTCTTCCATTATTTTATTGTCTGCCATTTTATTTCCTCTTGTTTTACTCTTGATTCTGTTTTCAGTTATATTGTTTTCCTCCCAATGCAGAAGCCTTTGGTTTGCATTTCTCTGCACCCAGAACCACCCCTGAGGAAAATAGGGCAGCAGCCCTGCAGGTGAGATGTACCATAACATCTTTTCAAGGACTGAAGTTCTTTATTTTTGAAGAAGCCAAAGTACATAATTGAACAGAGTTGCCATGATTAAAATGCAATTAAGGTTGTGAAGCCCTTGAGCATCTTAAATTGTGGCACGATACAATATTTATCAGGCTTCAGAACACATAATCACATCTTTGGCCATCCAGCCATGTTTTGCTTTTTCCCTACGCAAGATTAACCCTCTATCACAGCTTGCTGCAGCTAAACTTATCACTTCTGGATATGACACCTTAATAATTCTGAGGTGGAAGAGTAAGGACTAGAATTGCACAGAAGACAAGCAAATGAAGTGACAAGAAAACACCCATGCTTAAGCATTCATTTAAAAAGATGCTTTTTTTTTTTTTTTAACTGTTAGTGAATAATAGGGCTAATACAAAATTCTGACAGCCATAAACCTATTGAATAATTCTGATACTGCACTCTACAGGTGACTCACAAGCAATAAATTGAATGATGTTAGTTTTATGCAAGAAATAATCTTTTAAAAGTTAGTAAAAGGCAAATGTATAATTCATATGGTTAATATTTGAGGTATTTTGAAGGTAAGTTCACACATTTCTTGTGTCTACATACACATGGTTTAAAAAAAATAAAAGAAATAAATGACCTTCAGTTAAAAACTTGGCCACTGTTTCAAATTCTACTTCTAAATTTGACTTTGTCATGTCTGCTTATTAAGGATATAATTCATCGCCTGGGAATCTGCTCTGAAATACCAGTATCTATCATAAATGCTCAACAGTTTTTCAATGTATCTGCTTTCAGACATTGGCACAGGATCAGCTTCCATGACTAGGTCAAATTCAGGTGTTGCCAGATGACACCGTGGGCTCTAATGGCTACTTTGTGAATCTACTGAAGAACTAAATGACTGTTGTTCAAAAGATTTATGTTTATTTTGGTTTTTTTGGTCACATTTTAGAAGTAGAGCCAAGAAGATCTTGTGACCTGTACCTAAATCAGAACAAAAGGTTGCCACCCTTACACACAGAGAGCCTTAATTAGCTGTTAAAAATGCTATATTAGTGTTAAAAGTGTTGTTTTGTTTGTTTTTCCAGAGGGGAAGACTTGCTCTGGAAGGGAAAGAAATATAGCCACCATATATTTTCCTTAGAAATAACTGCCTGTGAGCAGAGCAGATTTTTACCTTTAGAAACTTATTAATGTTTAACAGATTTTTGCCTGTTGTGATATTATTTATTATACCTTCATTCATACAGTAAAGTCTGTACTCATCAGTTAGGTGTTGGAAAGGCTGTCTGTCTGTCCAGACAAAAGAGATCAAACCCAAAACTCCTTCCACATTCAAAAGAAGGTATTTAAAATAGAGCAATTTACCCAATAGCTCAGCAGACGGAGGACTAGAGTGCTACTGTGTTTTAGAGCTGAAGACTCAGCTTCCAGTGTTTCCAGTACAATTACCACAATTTCCAAAAAGTAGCTGCAGCAGCAATAGAAAAGAGAATTGTACCTGTTTTAAACCACCTTAAAACTGAAAATTTGCTTGGTTGGAGAGGCAAAAAGATCTCATAAAATGAGATTGTAAAAAGTCATCCCAATTTCTATCTAATCCTGCCCTTGCTGCTTCCTGTTTTCATTACCCATCTTCACACTGCCCTTTGGAGAGCAACATGAACCTCTTGCCTCTTTCCCTGCCCTCACGTTCTTCCTCCACAGGAAGGTGGAGGTGGCTCAGCCACCACTGTGGGAGTTCCACAGGTTCTCCAGGCAGTGCTTTCCAACCCTTGTGCTAAAAGCAGGGGGCAGATAGAAATCTTCCCATGTTAGAGACATACTTGGGAACCATTTGGAGCTATCATCAAGGAGCAGCTTAAGAGGTGGACAAAGCATATGAAGGGATGTGAGGAGAGTAAATGCTACGTGGCTACACAGCTGAGGAATGATTGTTTCTGAAGGGGGTGGGCTTGATAATACCAATCACTTTGTTCTGTGTCTGCAATGCAGAAGTTCCTCTGTGCTAATCTTGGCACTGACATTGAAATTGATGTGTGGCCTTTAGGTAAGTCACTTAATCAATGTGTTTGTAAAATGAGGATAATAACATTTATTTGCCTGCCTGAGATGGATGCAGTAAGGACAGACTAGTTAATGCTGTGAAATGCTATTTACTAGTAATTGCAAGTACTATTATGCTGTGGACTTAAACCCCTCCTTGACTGGTAATTGAAATAGCTGAAGGACCAAATAAAAGTCAGAAATGTAAAGGTGACAGAGGCTTCAGCTCAGGTGCAGCTGGTTAATCTGCTTCCTTTTCATGGAGGTAATTATGCTTTAACTGAGGCAATATACATCAAAAATGTCTCGAGCATGTACCTGCTCTTGCTCAGAAACAGAATGAGAGAAAATATTATGGGATTCATATTTGAGTCACTGGGTAATGTGCCATTGATAATGGGTCAAGGGAGGAGCTGGGTGTAACACAGAAAAATATGTGTTCAAGCCTCTGTTCTGGGATGCAGGTGCACTCAGGTGTCCTGAGAGCAGGATGAGTAGTGTAGATAAGACAGAATTAGATGCGTCATTACCATTTTCAACCCAATTAACATCCCCGCTCTTCAGGATTAAATGAAGGGACCCAAACAGCTCCAATAGCTGCTCCAGCCCTTGCCATGAGATGGCTGGAGGAGATTAAGACGGAGGACAGTGCAGAGGCTGAATTATAAAGAAGGACTTGATGTTGGACCTGTTGGTATAATCCTTGTTCTCCTCTCGGGATGATGGTTTGTTCTCGGGAGGGTCTTTAGGCTGGTTCTACGCCCCTGGGGGAGGACCAAGGCTGCCAGTCAGGCCAAATTTCTAGAAGGTTCCCCCGTTGGCGTCGAGTAATTGGTTCTTATTTGATTGATGTGTTTTCCCCCCCCCGCAAGTGTGACGTGGTTGGTTAATGATGTTGTAATGCTTAATTTCATTGGTTCCCTTGGTTGACCCCTCCCTGGTTCTATCTGTGTATAAAAGATCCTGTCTGCTTGGAAATCGGCGGAGATCTTTCCTCACCCTCACCTGGAATAAACCTGTTTGCCTACCCTTCTCGGTCTCCCTCTCTCTCTCGCCACTCCTCTCTCCCTCGAAAGCCACAAGCCGCCTGCCTGTGTTCGGTATCATTGGAGGTGTCGACACCCAGCGGAAGGGTGCTTCCTTTGGGACCCAGCGGACTCGAGGCGCGAGGTCCCCTAGTAGGATCCGTCCTTCAGACGCGGAGCCTGTTCGCCCTTGCCAGCGGTCACAGGGTCCGATCCCTGGAAGCGGCGTCCCCCCCTCTGCTCGGAGGCTTTCCACCTCTTGGATTATAAACTGTGCTTGGCTAGGGGACGCGGCAATTAAATAAGGTCTGTACCTTGCCTTTTGGCATGGCAGGCTAAAAAAAACCCTAATGTCCTGAGGGTGAGCAGAATGAATAATGTTGTACAGCAGCATGAAGCAGATTAGGAAATGAATTACAGTAAACTGGCTTATCTCTGAGCTGTGCTTTGAGAACTCTTCTGAGGGTTCAGACTGGCCCCCCTTCTCCCACAGATGTTTCTTTGAGAAGGCAGGAACATAAGATGGCTGCCTTGTAGAACTAAAGAACCAGGTCCTCCAAAAAAAATTTCTTTTTGCCATCTGTAATACTATTAAGAATCATCCTGTTACAAACAATCATGTCTGGTTGATGCAGTAGTTAAAATAAGCTTAGGCTTAGGTTTCTCTAACAGCTAATAAAGGAGTTTGATCCTTCTTTATGTTGAATGAAAGCTAACCAACAGGGTAAGTGCCTCTGATTTGACTGGAACTTGGGGAAATAACTGCTTCAGGAATGTTATATATATCTCACTTCAGCTGCTTAATATTTTCATGGTGAATTTGCTTGAAATATATCAAGGAAGCAGGGACTCAGGCTGTGATTGGCAATACTTCCAAGAATAAATCAAGAGTTATAAAAAAAGAGGTGGTGGAATTGTTAACTGATGAATGACTTAACTTTGCCCTTCTCCATTTTACAGCCTTGTTTTCTGGTTTTAAGTTTTACAATCCAAACTTGGGGCAAACCCAGCCAGGTGGCTGCATCTACAGAGCAGCAGTGTAAAACACCCAGGGGCACCCATGGCTCTTGGCAATACTGCTTGGCATACTGTTGGCAGGATGGCTTCCTGCATGTGTTGCAGTGGATAAACTTTCCACCAAGCTACATAAGGAGAAATATTTTGCTTTCTTCTGTAAAACAGTTCTTGGGGAGATTTCAAGTCACCGCACAGTGGCATAGTACCCAGGAGAACTGTCACACAGGGCAAATCATCCTTTAGCTTCTTGTGTTAATAAGGTTAGAAACAGAGAGGAGCCTCTTTGGGGCTCATCAAAACCTGCTAGCTGTAGGACACTCAAAGTAGGAAAAATCAAATGTACCGAAAGCCAGGCATTAAAGGGATACACTTATGAGAAAGAGATTTCTATTCAGAAATAAAGAATATGGGATGTCGTAGGCTCCTCAGGTTCAAAGAGGGCGTCTTGGGGGAGTTCTGCTACAGTAATACGTGGGCAGAGCCCTGCCACTCAGAAAGACTGCACTGAAGAGATTAGACAGAGGCAAGGTCCAGCAACTGCTCTGGTCCCATGGGAGACAGTACCACTGGATATAAAGGCACTGCTGTCTGCCAGTCATCAGGGAATGCTTAGAAACATTGCTGGAAATATTTTGTCAAATTGTTGAAAGAACATGCTAAGTAAGTTAATGTTCCTTGTGGGTTTTGATAATCATAGCCTTACAGAAAAATACCTCAAAATGGCATTTCAATATCCATGTCAAAATGTCTAGCTGTGGCAGTGTGCTAGGTACTCACAGGTAACAGGAGTATCATGCAAGTTCAATTGAAACAAGACAAAGGCACTCAATTTTCCAGATATGAATTCTAGTCCCAGATTGTCGTGGTCCCTTCCAACCCAGGCCATTCTATCACTCTATGATTATCTGTGGATTACGTACAGATCAAATCTAATGCACAGACAAGATTTTAAATTCACAGAAAAAAACTTTAAACAACTGGGGGAAAAGTTTCTAAAAGAATACCGTTTTGTATTTCCCATCAATACCAGAGTGAACACTGTTAAGTACCTAAATAATCAGGTACTATTTCTTGTTAGTTTTATGCTAAAAAATTGGCCAAGTTCCAATAAGATACAGCAAATTTTATTTCATAATATTTCCTCTAGTACCATGTGCTTTGAATGTGCACTGAAATATTTCTTCTATACTTTGTTGCTGTGTGATGATGATGGTCATGACGGAGATGCCTGTTCTATTGAAAAAATCCTACAGATGGACTGCCCACCTTATTAGGAACAGTGAATCCTTTCCTGGATTTTAGGCAAGCATTGTCACTACCCAGTGCTCAGCAGCTTCTTGTTTGCCTTGCCTCTCTGACAGTTATCCCACAAGTGACACAGCTGGCACTTCACAAACTCTGGACATCCATCTATATACACATAGAGAAAATCAGGATCTTATTTCAACAGCTGAAAGGAAAATCAAACAAGGCTGCATACACTACTAGTTTTTTAGGATGTATTTGGAGGTGCCAAGAGGATGGAGCCAGGCTCTTTGGTGGTACTAAGCAAAAGGACAAAAGGCAAAGGGCAGAAAATGGTGTACAAGGAAGTTCCACCTGAATATGAGGAAGATATTTACAGTGACCGTGCACTGGAACAGGTTGCCCAGGGAGGTTGTGGATCTCCCTCACTGGAGATATACCAGAAGTATCTTTGATGAGCTCTAGGGTGATCCTGCTTGAGCAAGGAGGCTGGATAAGATGACCCACTGTGCTCCCTTCCAACCTGACCCACTCTGTGATATTTTTACTCACCATCCACTGCACTCCTGGAGGTGAGTCAAAGAGCTCTGGTAGATAGGGAAAAGATGGCATTGTAGCCACATCTTAAACTGTGGTTACACAGTGACTCTCCCTCATGCTGGGGCAGGGAATATGGGAAAGGGCAAGGGCAGTCCTGTGGAACTGAAGAGACACAGATCTGGTAGTGCACATTCAGATCTGGTGATGTCCATTCAGATCTGATGACATATGTATTCTCCAGCCCTTCCTCTTTAACAATAGTTTTCCACATTTACTGTAGGAGCAAAGGAGTGTTTTGGCCCTGCCTCCAGGCCACAGATGTCCCTGGCACCACTCACCTCAAATTCTTAAGTTCAAGCACACTGGTAAGTTTTCCTACTACTGTTTTCTGCCATGAGTGGCATTGTTGTAAAGTCAGTAATTCAGCACCTGGAATTGAGGTTGAGAAGAGCAGTGGATTGTCTCATCTGAGCTTACCGACTAAGAAGTCCTGTGCTCAATTGAAATTCTCTCTAAAAAGAAATAGATGCTGACTTGTTTAGAATAGAAATGTATATTTAAAAAAAATCTTGCTTCATTTCCCATGTTTTTACTTCATTGGACCTAGTTATTCCAGGTGAGTGACAGTTTTAACCAACAAGAAACTCTGTTTTCATTGATACAGCGGCAAGGTATGTCATTCTGCCATCAAAGACACATTCACTGAATGTTGTGGTAATTAATATGTACATTAGAAAAGGAGACACTGCATCCACCTTTAATGAGCTATTCTTAGCAACCCCTTACAGGAGAAGAAGATTTAACCTTACCCTGTCAAACTTAAAGAGACAGATCAAAAGTGTTACAAGAGGAGGAATTCCAAGTCATCTCAATTATGTGGCACCACATGAAATAATCATATTTGGTTACCCTTCAGAAAGATATGTTCTTGAGGGGTAACTTTTATGTACTGCTCCTCCAAACATGGCCACACTCTGAGAGTGTTGCTTTTGATTTTTAAATACCTCACACACCTATAAGCCCTGCATGTTGTCTCTAACGATGAATGACAGTATTATATTTACAAGCAGATTCTTGATTCATTCTTGAAAGATTTTTTTTCCCTTAACTATCCTGGTTCACAGTGTAAGACAAAAAGAAATTAAAGGCTTTATTGAATCTTCTCTAACATGGAAAATTATCAGAGAAGATTTTATACTTTTTACTAATGGAGATAATACACAATGCAAAAGAATTTTTTAAAAGAATGAAAAGAATAAAACTAATCAAATCTCCTTCAGTTAATTTGCAAACTTGCACTCAAAGCACTATGTAAAATATATTAACCTTAAAGTCATAATGAACCCAGTCTAAACTCAGAAAAAGACTTGTTTTCATGTTTCTGAGTATGGAATAAGTTATAAAATTAATTTAATTTAGTACAGAACTCACCTCAGTTCCTCAGTATTGGAAAAGGTCTCGATGTTTATGAAAAATGGAACGCTGGTATAAAAATGAAATCATGTGAACAAGCAGGATGGACACCAAAAGCTGAAATACTTCAGTTTATTCTAAAAATGAAAAAAACAGGGCAGGACATTTCACTGTTTCACATTAAATTTGCAAAACATTTCTAGATTTAAGAAAAACAGAGACAAGAGGTGATTGCCTCTTTTTGGCATTAATAGGAATATCTATACTTCATGGCATAGAAAGGAAATTAGAGAACCAGGAAACATATGGCATAGTTATTTTTCTGTTGCTGGCAGTGTTGGTTTTTGTTTTTACAGTTATGAATACTTGTGCCTTCCTTTTGCAGGAAAGGAATGGCTCCTTGTGCAACTCCTTGCAAAACCAGGGTAAAATTTTGATGACACTTGCAGCTCAAATTTCACAGTCATGTCCCTTCACCAACATGCAATGACATTGTGGAGAAACCATCATGCCAATCTCATTCATTGAGATGCTGCTTAATTTTCTTCCACGTAACTCTGAATTCCTTAGGGATGGCAATGCCACACGACTTACTGTAAAGCAATGGGAAAAAAAAAATCAATGTTAAGTCAAAAAATAACTGGAAAAGAGAGAGGGATAAAATAAACTTAACCCAGAAGTATTACTTTTGTATATTAAAAATTTAATAAAGGCAGTATTTCTAAAAACAGAGCTAGCATGAAAGCTCCTAAACCACAAAAACAATTATACTGGAGAAGTCAGCTGAAAAGCTTTATTTCAAGCAATGAAATACAACTCAGACACAGAGCTCTTAACAAGTCTTCATGTAAATCTTATTCAGAGATGCAAGTAACCCAGCAACTTGGACATAAACCTGAAAAAATCCCAGTATTAATCACTTGTAGTAGTGCTAGAGTGGTTTCAACCTACCAGAGCACACATTTTTGGCAAGCACAGAGACAAGACTGAGAACAAGTCCATCCATTGAAAAATGCAAAGAATGTGTATGATATTTTAAAGTGCTAAGAAATTAATAAGAAATGAACAGCTGGTCTTGCTTTATCCTCACTTTTAGGGTGTCTAATACATGTCCTCATTTATCAGCCCTTTTAAGTGTTAGGTATATCAGATTACTTAAGTCTGATATTCACAGTGAGTATCTTTTAATGGCATGATTGGAATAATGATTTGATTGTACAGAAGGTTATGTTCCTTGAGACTCAAGGGTTCCTGAATGACAGCAAAGTAGTCACAATTCACAGAAATTACATATATGTACAAAAATCAGTCCAGTGAAGATGTGAGTCTATTTTGAAATGACAATTAAATAAAATGAAAGGAAATAGAACACGGAAGTAAGAAGATAAATGAGTATTTGGCACTACGTAACACAAATGACACAAAGAAAATTTTGGTGGATACAGCTAAATTGTGTGCTTTTCAGTTAGACACACAAAGTAAGAGAAGCTAAAACATCCTATGCAACATGATACAGCTAATACTTGCCCTTAGGTCCTGCAGAGGAAGGTTTTCTGTTCAGAGGACGGTCCAGATTTAGAGAATGACTCAGCTCCCTTTGTAAATGCTCCTTGTGCATGTGCTGAATCAGATGACAACACAGGAGTTGCTGAGGAGACAGCTGAAGGAGTCTTAGGTCAAGAAGAAACAGATGATTAATGAAATTTAAGAGTAATTCAGTATTTTAACTGTGTACAGCTGAAACAGTGGAAGGAGGAAATAGAACAAATGATTCTAACAGCATGGACAATTATCTTATGAATTAAGAAATCTCTTTATTTGCATAAATTAATTCCTTAGCCATAAACAGTAAAAGAACCAGATAATGACAACCAGAAAAATTTCACAAGAGGACTTAGTCTAGTTTATGAGACTAAGCTTTAATGAGGGTAAGACATGAAAAGACTTTCGAAAAGATTGCTACTTTATAGTGTACTGCTCCTACTAGAGAGTACTATTATGGCTACTCCTTGACTACTATCAGCCTGACCAACCAGAGACAGTGAACTGTGTCACTGATTAAAAAAATGTTGAATTTATAGAAGGTTGGTATTAAGTCAAAAATATATATCTATAGCAATATAGATATATAACAATGTATATAACAATCATATTATATATATAACAATGTATTATATATCTATAATAAGATATATAACAACCTATAACAATATAAATCTGTAATGATAATTTTGCCTGGAACATTGTGTTATGAGATTCTGTGATGGCACAAAGCAAATGGCAGATGGGTTCCAGAGACTCAGAATACCTACTGGTCCATGAGTTCTCCTTTATCCCACCATAACTATTCATATTTCAAATTCTTTGAGGTAAAAGAGCTGGAATAAAAGAAGACATAAAAATATTTGTAATTTTTTACCAGGACATAACATTTTGAATACTTAAGTATTTCTACTGCATATTTATCAACAGTTGGCTAATGTAAGACTAGTGCACAATGAGCTGATTTGCTCATGGCCCCAAAAGCCATGCATATAAGGTTTTTCTGTAACATCTGTTGGGATTTCAACATAAATTTTGTAAATTCTACAAAAGCAGAATAAATTGGAAGCAATATTGGGTTTAAATTTTTTATGTTTTATATTGACAAACTACTGAATTGCAGACAGGCTGTAAAACAGGCCTTTGAACAGTATAAACATTCATGATGTCTTCCACTTATAGATGCTTTTCTTGAGTAGCTCAATGACAAATTTGAACTTAACAATGCAGTGACCTCCAGTTTTATACAGCTCTGCTGACTGTGCATTTCAGCAAAACTACTGTGATTTTGAAAAATCAACCTGTCTCTAACCTGTCTCCTGGATTCTTCACTAAGGAATCAGAGATTTATATTGCTGAAACTACTGATTTTAGTAAAGTAAATGGTTGAGTGATAGAGGAAAAAAATTTCAGAGGATGGTAGAAATCTGAGAGCCCTGGAGTAAAGATATTGTGCAATATTCAAGCTGGCTGTGAACAAGAAAGAGAGAAGCAGATGGTGTAAGGAAAAGGTTTAAAAATAAAAGCAAACATACCCAAGGCTGAGGAATTAGAATCCCCCAACATGAACACCACTGTTCTTGTGAAGGCCTTGGGGCTGATGACTTATAAAGCAAGTCCTGTTTTCTTGTCTGCATCAGGAAGACTGACAAGCTCAGGACTTAGAGGCACACTAAGAACATTAGAAAAGTGAGGCTTTTCTGAATTTATCAGATAATTTATACTGTTAGAATATTTACTGGACTAAAAGTAAATTATTAGCAATGTGTATATGGTGTAGAAAAGAAGATTTTCAGTGTAACAAACCAGGGGAAGACCTGGGCAAACCTGTCTGTGAACCCTTCTAGCTGGGCTGGTGAACCACCAAGGCTCTGCAAAAACTTTTGTAGGAGGAAGCCTACAGTCATCCTAGAAGACTGGGAATGAATGCAGCAGAATTGTGCAGTCCTGTGTTCTGGCAATTATCCCATTTAATGTAAAATAAAAGAATTTTGGGCAACCCAGGTGCTTCAGGGTCACTAGCGATCCAAGGAAAGCAGAGAAACAGCAGCTACATCAATTTATGATCTGGCTATGACTCACTCCAGCCAAACCTTGCCCTGGTAAGTGGCAGGTTTTGTGAGGGACAAAGGAAACTTTGTTGGAAATCTGAGAGGAGGAGAAAACAGATGGCAGAGCAAGCTGTTGATAGGTGGACATTGAATGGAAGCTGATACTTGCTTTAAAAGCCTCTGATCATGTTCCTGTGTGATCAGAGATCTCTGTCTCTGCCCCTTTCTCATGACCCAGCCTACTAGAGACAGTTTTTGTTATGGCTTTACCTGTGAAGAACAAAATCAGGCAGACTGGTAGGGGAATCAAGGAAGGAGAAAACCAAATCCAACCTTTTACTACACATGCCCATTCTGCTCCTAGAAATACCTGTCCTCCTTTCTTTTTGTAGAAGAAATGGCTGAGCTGAGGGAATGGCACATTCAGCAGGGACTAAGGCTTGGAGATGCAGATTCTTGCAAACCAGCTGTTCCTGCAGTAACAACTGCCTGCTGTGAGTGGATGTGTAACACTGTGAGTTTGAAAAGGAGGCCCAGAATTTGACAGATTGTATCATCTGGGGATGGATCACAATCCAAAAAAAGCAGATGCATATTAGGAAAAATTACAGAAAAAGCTGTCAGTCTCTGTTTGAAGTTTATGTGGTTGAGACAGGCAAGCATTGAATTATGACCAGGGTGTATTTTAAGACTTGTAGTGGATGTCCTGGATACAGAAATGCATTCAGTTTTAGGGCCTGTAGACACTGGAACAGTACAGAATGAGCTAGCAAGCCATATAAGGGAAGGAGAGATCTAGGGGACACTAAATAATAGTGAGCAAGAAAAACAAACAAAAAGGCCATCAGAGTGCATGACTCAGATGCTGTAAAAACTGCTTTTTCTTTTTGTCAGCATTCACTCTCATATAACCTTCTCTGGCAAAAGGGGGATGACAAAGTGAAAAGAGGCAGAAAAGTAGTCCATGCGCATATGCAATGGTAGGAAATGGTGCAGTAAGGAAATAGTCAGACCTAGAACGAACACACACAGAAGAAGCAACAGAAGAAAACTGGGGAAGGAGTGCAACCCTGGAACTAGCAGATCATTAACTGAAGAGTGCCATGAGGAAAAGTCCAATTAATTGCTTATGCCCCACCTTTACAGACACCAAGGTGAACCTCCCCACTTGGGGATAGCCTGCCTTCCTGGTGGAACTACGGGAGAAGCGGAAAATGAAGAGCCTGGATGCTGCCTGAGAAGAGAATATAATGCAGAAAGAAACAAAGAAGCTGGATATTCACATAGGAGAATTCTGAACTGCTGTGAGCAGGGTGACTGCTGATGTGTGGTGATGCCCTGCTGCAGGAGCTGATGGTACAAGCGTGACGAAACCTGCACCGAGTGGCTGCTTAAGCTAAAATGAGATTGGACACCAATATTAACTATTTTTTTTGAGTAGGATTAGGTAACAGAATACAAAATCCAGAGAGAATTTTGAGAGATAAACAGAAGGCTCAGATACATCAAAAAGGGAGGGTGTTTGAGGAAAACTGACTGAGAGCCATCAGCAGTTAAACTATTCTAATGGAAGTGAGACTGCATGAACTTGGAAAACCAAAATTTACCCATATAATACATGCTTGTAATTAATACATTACCAGTGAAGATTGCTATTTGGATTAAAATATAAATATTTAGCTGATTGTTTCAATGAGTTGTCATCTAATAAAAGTTACCTAATAATATGAAGAAAATTTTTTACTAAGTAGTAATGAAGTAGTTGTTTTATTAGTACATAGTCCAACATAAAATATTCAGGAAACAGAAATGCATCTGACAATCCTGTATGTCCTCAGAAACTCATACTGAGGGAGATGCTGGGTGCCTGGGTAACTAAAATATCTATTAATTATATTGTCTCTTTTTATTTCCCACAGATAATGCAATCCCTTCCAAATGTACTCACACTGTGTATCACTTAGTTTTTGTTACTGCATAATTTTATTAAGCTGCCTACATATAGAAAAAAGTGAAAGTCATACCCCTTTTCTTTTAACTGAAATACCATGGCTGATTTTAAAAACTGTGCATGATATAAACCTTTCTATTAAGAGAAAAAGGATCCAACCTAAAGGATTTATCTCTAAGCAAGAAAAAACCTGTGTGAAGACAGATTAGTTCTTCCTAATCCTTGAATATTGATGTTCCTAACAAAAATGTCTGTGTGTATATATTTGTCTTGGATGAAGATTTCTATGTTTATAGAAATGTAGAGTTTTGAGTGTTCTAAGAGGAAAAGGTGAATCACTGAGGCATAAAATTTTTTCTATGAAAAATTGTATTGCATACAATATAATCACCGATGGCAACGGATTGCACATCTGTAAGTGCAGCTCTGTATCATTGGGATTGTGGAGGCTTCACCTTCCGTTATTGTACTGGGGATATTCTAAGATACAAAATAGTGAAAACTATAGGTTCCTAAACTGATAGGAAATCAAAATGCGACTTATAGTACATAACCTTAAGTGATTATTCAATTAATTCAGGTGAATTTGGAGATCTAGAGGTATAGCATTTCTGAGATGAGAGATGAAGATGGGTAATTGAACGTGACAGATGTTCTTCATAGTGTCTTTAGGCAGATTCCAGAAAAATCAATGGCTCAAGACGTGCATTACGTATGTAAGGAAATTAGTTTTCCATGTTTTGATAAATGCTCAGAACAGAATTTGACAAAGATGTAATTATGAAATAGCTCCAGTCATTGTGCAATTATCTGTTGGATCCAGTTATGTTTGCATACATTCAGAAATCACTGTGCACCATCTAAGAGTGAGTAAAATGCACATTGACAGGAAGATATGAAATGTAAAGATACAAATAATGCCTTTACTTTAAAAGTAGGACTGTGGTCTCTAACATCTACAAAAACCTGAGCTTAGCTTTACACCTTACAGTTGTAATTTTAGTTGCTCAGTGGTTGTATAATTATACATAACTATACTCTCAGACCCTTTTGTGTGCTAAAGCATTTTCTGTATAACAAGTGTGCATTGCATATATGTATATATAAATGCATTATTAATGAGGGTGTTTGGTTTGTTGCTTTTTTTCCCAAATGAATCCAATATTTTGAAAAATGATACTGTTAAAATATTCATTGGACTAACAAGAAGTTCTTAGTTCCATATTTGGTGTTTTCTTTTGACTATAGAAAGATTTTGAGTGCAGAGCTGAGGATCTGGTCCCTGTCCCATCTTTCTGTTCATTCAACACACTGGTGGTTGCACCTGAGAATCAATTGGGTCAAATGCCACTGACTGCCATTAAAAAGTAAACCAGAACTAATACAGACAAGATCTAAAAGGCTCTCTGTGGAAAGCATTTTGGACTTCCAAAAGTTCTTCATTTCACACACAGTTTGCACCAGATTCATCTGCTTTCCTGCAGTGAACTTGGGATAGACTTGAATTCATGAATACAACTGAGTTACTATTCTGCTTTTTGAAAACTAATACAGTTCCATATATACTAATGAATTTATATTGACAGAGCTGTCAGAGCATTAGCAGCATGCATCTCCTCCTTTCTTCTCACCTCACCTGACCTCCCAGAGGATTAGATGTGTTACCCTCTGAACGATTATCTGGCAACCTCACTTTCTCTTCTGAGTAAAAGGCCAGGCAGCCTAAATGCCTGTAAGTGTTTCAGGGAGGTGTGTGGGACTATGCAACCAAGAAACACCCAAGGTAAGATCATTCCTAAGGGGTTTTAGGAAAGACCTGACAATGAACAGCAAGCAAGCAAAATTGCTGCTGATGCTGTGGGGTTTCATTCTCAGTTCTAAGTGTGTTGGATATAAAGCATTCAATATTAGGAGAGTGTTAATAAGTTGCTTGTTTAATAGTAATATATTGTTACAAAAGCAGCTGCCATAATAGCAAGAATGTTCCTCAGGGGTAACTATATGGAGAGCTCAAGATACTTATTTTCTAAGTGTTACAGATAAACACACATTGGTAAGACAGAGGTGACAGCGACCAAGTGTTGTGGTATGGCATTTAGGAGAGAGTCCAGAATGTCTTATGGTCTTCCTCAATGCATAAACACATATGCAAACAACAGGAAACAGCAGTCCTATGAGTTATAGAAAGTTGTCACTATTGGCAGTAATTACTTCTGAGAAATATAGAAGGCATACAACCAACAGAGTATCTACAACATCAAAGTATTATGAAGTTCCTGAAGGTTTTATTTATATTTTGTATATGTGAAGTGTTTCACAAATTCTTACCTGATTTTTTTAGTAAGACTCAAAGACATTTTCACAACAAATATTATTCTACATCTGTGGGTATTTCAAAATTGGTATCACACTTTGAAGTGTCTTGAGTAATGTGTAAACAACTTTGAAAGATATTTACATTTTTTGATATTCTGTTATACAAAATAAGGACAACAAAGCATAATCACACTGCAATATTGTGAAAGCAAGAAGCAGTCATTATTTAGGACTTTCACGTTGTTGGAATGTGTTTTTATTTTGCTCTGAATGGTAAGTGAAAATGGCATTCTCAACGACTGTGCTTACTGGAATCTTACAACCCTGAAACTGGCTTTTAGTGTTTCAGCTTGTTTATTTGTTTTTGATCTTCGAAGATGTGTTGTTATGTAAAGCTCCTGAAACCATGACAGGGCAAAGGTAATACATCAAATACCTCAATACCCTATTTTCCTTATAAACCCCAACTCTAAAATTTCTAAGCCTATGAACTAATTAATAGATATATCAATGGATACTTGGAATGTTTGATGCAATTTTCAAAGATACGTGGTTTGTTCTTCCTATGTAATCAAACAGCTCAACCCTTGCTCAAGTACAGTTTTAATTATGGAACACTGACATGATGCTTAGCAGCAGCTGTGCAACACTGACCATTTCTTTTCTCCCATGTTATGTCTCACCTTGGCGAATCCAAAGATAGGGATAAGTGTCATGGGATTACAGGATAGCTTGTCTGGGAAGGGACCTTTAAAGGTCACCGCTACAACCACCCTGCAATGAGCTACAGCTCCACAACCAATGCTTGACCTCTCTGAGAAGACTACTGAGATAAAGGACAATTATTTTTTTTAAGGGGGGCATTTGCACTGGATCTGGATTTTGAACTCCACTTTGTGTTAGGTACTGAATGTGCAGAAACCAGTCCAAGAGTGGGAAGTTTCAATGGGTACTGTAACATGCTCAGATGTCTGACACCTCTTTAAAGGGTAAGGGATCCTTCAGGAATCCATTCTTCTGGAATACTGAAGTATAAATCTTTTGAACAGCTGTCTCTGTCCATAGAAACACCTTTTCTTGATAGTTTGCATTATGAGATCCAGTATAGGCACAAGTGACAGTTTGTCAGTCCTTGCCTATGGATTACCTCTCATCTTAAGTCATGGAAAGGTGCAATGGCAATAAAAAATACATACATCTCCCTACATGCAAACAAGTAAAGTGGGCCAACTGTAACTAGATGTAAAAAGACTTTCAGGAAAAGGAATTGGGAGGAGTTTTGCCCAGACTGAAATGATAAAAAGTCTTGATATAGCCTTTAAGTATTGAATGGAACCAAATGAAGGGCATGCCTTGTGACTTGTCCCTTTGAGAGACAAGCAATTCTTAAATGATCTCAACACAGAGTTAAAAAATATCCTGCTGCCTTTGGTACCTGCCATCTCTTCTCAGACAGGTTAAACTGTGGGATTGGGCAGTCTATATTAGCTGCAGAGCAGAAGGCTGTACCCCAATGACAATGCAGACAGGCCTGGAAGCATCTTACAGAGCCAGGCCAGGACCAGGGCCCAGGTCTGCTCTAAGTCACTTGGTTTAGGAGAACCTGGAGCTCAGGAATTTGTGCTGTAAGAGCCAGTCAAGGCCAGAGACCTCACAGATCCATTCTGGCTGAAATGTGAACAGAGATACTACTGATGAGGAAGAATCTGAACCAGTGCCTTAATGACAAAAAAAGGATTTTTAAACTTAGTTCCTATGGTTTATCATCTCTGCCATATTCTGCAAAATAAGTGCAAAATATTAGTGAATCAAAATGGAGGTGCTGCATGGTAGGAGCAGCCATTTTTCTCTCCAAAATTTAGATTTATCTTTGAACATTGCATATTAAAAAAAATCTAAATTGATTTTATTATTTTAATAATACCATTACTGCTCAGTATCACTATGCAAAATTTTAAAGTATACATAACTTAACCATGAACATCCTTTAAAAGACAACTTTAGATTAATTGGTACACTCCAGCCTCACTGGTAACTGGGAGCCGGACACATGCGTTAGACACCATTCTTATATGAACCACTGCTGTGTACATAAAAAAGCAGCTATTCCCAACAGTCCTCCTCTTTCTGTTTCTACTGGCAGCAGCAGCTGGCAGCTTTGTATCCATCCCTGCCAAATGCACAAAGACACATTCAGCTGTTGGGACAATATTCATTGTCTGAGCTGCTGGTTTTGCCTCCAGGTAGAGGACTAAATGGCAGTGTCCTGAGAGCCAGCCTCAGATCATGGTGGGAATACCAGGATCATGGTGTAATCAATGATCAAAATAACATATGCCTTAGTATCTTGGAGTTACTTGTGACAAAGCAGGCAGATGAAATCATGCCCAAGTTGCAAAATGAAACATGAGTAGATACAAACGGTATGCTTGTTCATCTCCTGGTTCACAGAGTGTTAATTACATCTTTGGGGCTTTGTCTGTTATAGGGACAGGGGCTATCTGCAGAATTTAACTTCCTGAAGTTCAAGGTTGCTTGTATATGAGGTTGGATGCTATGTCATTTCTACCTAAAATGACAGTTAGAAGGGGTCCCTGTCTCCAGGGAGGAGGCTATGTGTAGCTACACTCCTACACAAATTGCTAATGCTCATTTATAGATGTTTCTCTTGTGTTCGTGTTTAAAAGCTATTAACAATGCTGTGAACTTGGTCAAGCTTCCTGACAATTAATAAAACAAACAAACAAAAAAGTGCTAAGGAGTGAAACTCCTGTTTCCAGTGCTCGTGAATTCAAAGGCCGCAGGAATTGCTCTCCCACCTCCACTTCAAACAGCAGGTGCCCTCTCCAGTACTAAACACCTGGAAGCCCCAAAGCAGCAGCACATGTAACATGCAACTATTGTAAAAAAACCCCAGTTTCCTGGCTCTTGATAATAAGCTGGAAATTCTCTTCTCCTTTTAGTTGACTGAGCTAGTTAAGTGTGAGAGTAAGGGTGACCCATTTGCAGAAGAACACGCACACAGTATGAGGAAAGAAGCAAAAAGACGGTGGTAAGAGTTGTTAAACTCAGGTACTGAAATCACTGCCACACAGAAAGTTTTGAGAAGCCTGGGCAATTTAAAAACAGTTTTTCAGTCTCCAGTGACTGAAGAAATTGTGGCCACTGTGAAAAAAAAGAAATTTTGATCCGTCAGAGCTGGATATGACAAGTAGTTCTGATACAGCATAGATGCTACTTGTTTCAATAACCAAACCAAAACTCCTTGGGCCTCCTGTTGGGGCAACTGCTCGAGCTAAGAGTATGACTATTGCCCTACAAAGTCTTAGGACAGAATACTTGTTGCACTCCACGAGGAAAAAAAGGAACAAAGGAACTTGGATTTTTGCCTGCGTAGCTAGAAACTGCTAGAAGGAAGGAAAAGTGTACATGCACTGTTGATGAAACAAATCATTACAGAAACTTTCACTCTAGCCAGTTTTGGGTGAAGTAATAACACTAACAGTTTTAGTGTTCATCACACACCGTGCTGTTAGTTATCTGGCAGACAGGAAGGAGAAACAGCAATTAAATTCAGAGGAAGCCAAGGTAGGGGGGATGAGTCAAACTGAGGACAACAATTTTGGAGATGGTTGTGGGAACAAGTTAAGGTATCTAGAAACTGGAAAGTTTATAAGCTGTGGCTGAAAAGCATTCAAAAGAGACCTCTAAATAAACTTTCTCACTACATGTCTAAACAAAGCAAAATTGCTGGACCTTAAATAAAAGTGCTCAATGCTGGCCTAGAGGCATGGTCCGGCTGGTGATTAGTTGCCTTGGATATTTGGTGGCCTATCCAAAAACGAGACGTGCTGATATTAGGTCAAAAACTTCCACAGCAATCTACCTGTGCTATTCAGCGTTTAGAGCTGCACTAGGATCAGTTGAACTAATCTTACCACGTTTGGAAATTTTTATGTGTCTGATAAAGCAACGTTTTGCAGTACAGGCTCGGTGTTTATGAGAACTCACGGATGTCCCCAGAGTCTTGTTTTGCTGAGCTGTCTGTGAGCACGCCAGCACCCTATCAAACAGTCGAGAAATTTATTCCAGCACTCATGATGATGCCAAATCTGCTCTGGGGAGGGTGTTGATGTTGGCTGGGGTGTGCGGTGGGCTTTATGTGTGTGGGAACGCGGAGTTCACCCGGCAGCTGACACGCTGAAAAAGACATCAAAGAGCCACTAAGAAAACAAACTGGGGGACTGCCGAGCCACGGCAGGCAGACATCCCCCTCCTGCCGGGCGGCTCGGCTCCCGCAGATGCTTTTTTCTTTTTTTCTTTTTTTTTGGTCACAGATTTTTTTATTTTCTCTGCTGTCACCCCACGCCGCTCGGAGACTGGCGCTTCTCGCACACCGCCCGCGGCTCCTTCCCGCCCCGCGGGCAGCGACCCGGGGCTGTCGGACCGAACCCATCGCCGAGGGGAGGCCGGGCCGGGCCGGGCAGCCCCGGCACCCCCTCCCGC
>VXAC01002373.1:570355-602442 GCA_013399225.1 Rhipidura dahli
GTTCCAGCCTGCCTGCCGTGGGCAGGGACACTTTCACTTGTCCAGGTTGCTTAGCTCTGCATCCAGCCTGGCTTTGAACACTTAGATGGATGGGGCAGCCACAACTTCACTGGTAACCTGTTCCAGTGCCTCACCACCCTTACAGGAAAGAATTTTTCCCTAATATCTAATCTAAACCTACTCTTAGCACGAACCCCTTTCCCCTTGACCTGTCTCTACATGTAACTAGTGTATCCCCATCTTTCCTGTAAGTTCCCTTTAGCTACTGTAAGGCTGCCATTAGGTCACCCCTAAGCCTTCTATTTTGCAGGCTGCACGATCCCAGTTCTCTCAGCCTTTCTTCATAGGAGAGGTGCTTCATCAATTTGGTGGCCTCCTCTGGACTCATTCCAAAAGGTCAATGCCCTTCCTGTGTCGGGGATCCCAGAGATGGATGCAGTCAGGCCGTGAGGTTGATGCACTGAGTTGCTGTCACTAACAAAAGTATTTTTCTGTTTGTGTGTAAATAAACTGCTCCTGAATCTCGTCTTTCTGGAGAATTTTCCTGCATGTTTTGAGGTATCCCTGAACTGCCAGCTCAGCTGTTCAACAGACCTGCAGTGTGTGAAGTAGTAGAGCGTGCGTTAGGTTGGTGCCGGGTTGCCGGTCCGAGCATCCCTTTTTTTGTGCCTCTCGCTGAGAACCGTGACACCAACCCTCTGTCCAGGGCTTGGGTGAGAGCCTGCTAGCTGCAGCCTGGGCAGAGGAGGCCTGCATCCTGCAGAGCCAGGCTGCTGGCCTGGAAAAGCTGCTGAAACCTCACCCGCCGGTTGCACACAGCCATTGGGAGCTTTTATGCTGCACATTTATATGTTGTGTTTCACTAGTGGTCCTCTGGCAATAAAAATAATTGTAGTAGTGACCAATGCACTGCGTCCCACAAGTCTTGAAAAGTCTCTGTGTGTGAGGGATGTAAGAGGAAATATAAATTTTTTTTTTTAAGTCTTTGCCTTTTTTTTTTTTTCCTTTTTGTATTACTATGTTTGATGTGTTTTAATATTACCGGGTGTCCTGTTGGGCTCTGGCATTGAATAATGGTAAGTCTAGATCTTGTAAAATAGGATTAAGGGTTGAGTAAACTATTAGGCTGACTTGCAGAGCATTTTCTCAAACTAATCTCTTAATGACAGAACAACTGAGAGTTTTGTACAATGGCTTCTGACAGGCTCCTGGCCATGCATTGCAGTTCTGTAAAACACCTTATTATTTTCAGCAGGGAGCCAGGGTGTAGAAATTAATAAATGAGCAGATCTGGCTCTTAATAAAAGTATTCATTAAAACATTTGGGCTTCCTGAGTGTGCCCATCATCAAAACGGGCGTATTGTGGTTAATGGTGTCTGTATTTATGAGGATAGAATGACTGTACTGAGTACAGTGAGTTTGCAAAACTTTTGTGTCCTTCTCAGGTTTGTGCACCTGGAGCGTAGAATTTCAGATGGTCCTATCTGTATCTTGTCACTCCATCTGTTCTGGCTCCTGGACCTCCAACTGATCACTTGCCACAGAATTATTGTGAAAACATGTATACTGTTAATTAATTTAAAAGAATAAAGGAAAACTTTTTTGCCAGTCTGTGATAAACTGGATGTTTTATTCTAAGCCCAAAGAAGCAGCAGAAGGATGGTAGAGGGTACCAAGGAGGAGGAATTCTAAGCACAGGGAAATGCGTGTTGGTGTCTGCATGTAGTGCTCATTGCGCTTTCTGTTAATTTGTGATCCAGTCTGTATTTAATGCTTCAGGTGTGTTCTATCAAGAATGCCCAGGAGAAAGGAGTTCTGCAGCCTGATTACTGTTTGTGTGAAGATCCAGTTCTTTAGGGCCTTCACTATATGGGATTTGCTTACTTGATGTCCAGTTCCTGTGCTAGGGGAAGTGGAGAACAGCCCTGCACAGCTGTGTGCACTGTGTCTGAAATCCTGAGCCGTGTGGAACTATGTGATCTTTCCTCCAGCCTGAAGGATGCTGATGGATTTCACTGGTGGTTGCATGACCCATCACTGTGATATGGCACTTGTTAAATAACCCAATGGATCTGGTTTTCTACTCCATACGTGATGCAGGAAAAGGCTGTGGTGAAGTGCTAGGCATATGTGCTGTTAAGCAAATCTATGTGTAAAGTGTTGGTTGATTGTCAGCTGCTTGCCATGGCCTCATCATAGGTGGGACAGGAGGATTGTCTCTATTAGCAATGATTTTACTTTTGTAGAGTAGGAAAACTGGGTAGACATCACATTTCTCAACTGCTGAACCAGTGGTAATCTGTTCATTACTCCTTCTGATGCTGCTGACTGACTTCCTCTAACTTTGCTCTTGATACTCCCTGCCCAGTGACATTTTTTTTCCCACTTGAATAGTTTAGACAACAACAGTATGTGTGGTCTCTCAGTTCAGAAAGTTGAGTTTTTCCTGATAAAGGGGCCAGGAGGCAGATTTGGTGCCTGGCACCCTGTAGCACTAAAAGTATTTTACTTGCTTGGATTAGAAAGCTTTGGGAAAGAATAAAAGTGAAAGAGACTTGTTCAAATGCAATATGCCTGGATGCATCTCCTGGAGTAGTCTGAATCTCTTCTTAGAGTTTACAGTGATATTGACCTTACTTAATATTAAACCAAATCATCATGGAGTGATGTAAATTGTATAGCTTGTAGTTATCATACTGTGTATTGCCTAAAGAAATACAAATTGAGGCTTTTGGCAGAGGATTAAGGATGCTTGGGAAATAAAGCTTTTAAACTTCTGTTGGTGGAGATCCTTGTATTATGCCTTGTGCAGTAACATGGGAAATAGTCCTCCCTTTATCTTGCTCAGTAAAAGTTCTTTTGTAGAAGTGATGGGAAATAAAAGTCTTAGGGCCTAATCTTGTTAGTGACATCAGCAAGTTGCTGAGCTACCCTTTGGGCTTGAGCCTATCTGCTCTCTTATCTGTGGCACCTTAGCATGGCCAGATGATTGTTAGTAAAGAACTTTGTAGCTGTGTACCTGTGACCGTGGTAGGCTGCTCAGGTGACTTGGTTATTCTCACACCCAAAGACTGACCATTTCTGGTGTTGGATTGGGCTGCTCAGGACCTTGCGGTCTTGTTCTAGGTCTCTGAGGATGTGTTTTCTCAGCCCCCTTGGGCAGCCTCTCCCTGTGTTTGCTACCCAAATTCTGGATATTTCTTTTTTAATATTGTAACTTAACTTGATGCAACTTTGTTGCTTCTGGTCTGTTTTCCCTGTTTCCCTTGGAGAACAGCCTGGCTCATTCTTTTCTTTAGGCCTTCCCAGCTAACTGTCCCTGTAGATAGCTTAGAACTGTGAGTGGATATGAGCAGCCCACACCTCCTCAAGTTAGCTTTTGCACATCTGTTCTGAAGAAACCCATCTCTCAGACCCTACCTGTGTGCCATAGTTAGTAGATAAGAGACCAGGAACAAAAAGCTGTCTTCTGGAGAGGCTCTAATGTGTTCCTGCTCATCTGTGCCTTGAGCAAGTGCAGTCCTCTCTTGTTGGGGTTCACATCTGCCTCTCCTACCCTGTGCTGTCCTCCTTCACCATCAGGATGGTGACCGAGTCTGCACAGCAGCATAGCTAATACTAAGATCTTTGTGCATTCTTTTGTTTATCCTTTCTCTCAGAGGGAGTGGGTTGCTGAAGGACAGACAGGCTTTAGTCACATCAGGCTGGATTCTGCAGTGTAGTATGATTATCCTGATTCACCTTGAGAATTGCTAGATTCATGATGAAATGAATTGTGGTGTTGCCTCAAGTTCTGAAAATTTTCCTCTTGCTTTCAAGGACTGTCTCCTTTAACCTCTTGTGAAGTGTAACTTTGTGCTTTAGACAACTGACTGCTTTTCCTCATTTTCATAAAGCCTCAGAAATGCTGAATGAGTTCTTTGATAGGAACAAAGGGTTTCTCTAAAGAAGTAATGCCTAAAATGTGATGGTAGGACCTAGTAATGCCCTAAGCATGGAGGATGGACTGACACAGGTAAATGAGTGACTAGGGGGAAGAAAGACTTCTAGTCACCTTCTCTTTTCAATACTTTGCCATGCCTGGGCATGTTGCAAATAGTGTTAATGGGGAAAATGGAAATCTGTAATTTTTTCCATTGATGAATGTCTGAATTTGATCATGAGTTGAGGAAGGAGTATCTTCTTTGGTTGTGGGGAAATCAGTGTATATAGAGTGACCTGCTTAGCCTTGACCCAAATACACACTATTCAGAGCTCTAAACAAGAATCTGCTTAAAAAAAATAAACAAAAAAATCCTCAAGTGATAGTGTTTGTGTAGGGTATCACTGTGCTACATTGTTTGACCATCTGGGGTATGTTTTCCCACAAGTATTTTGTTAAGTCTCAAGTGTTATTGAGACTAAAGACTTTGTATAATTTAGCATGTATTTTTGGTCTTTTACCTCTTAGAGCATAATTGGTTCAATTAAAACCATCAATGCCTGTGGTGTAATTTCATTTTATGGTATTACAAACTGGTGTTAGAAAGTGCTGCCTATTAGAATTTTCTGCTATAACAATGTGCATTGCTTATTATATTTTACTAGTCCATGCAACTGCCTCTGTAACCTACTGATTAAGTAGTCTTTGGTGAAAGCTTTTTTTGAAAAGTTCAATTTATAGAATAAATAAGAAAAATGGTACTGATATATCGCTTCGGTCTTTGTTCTCAAAGAAAAAATTATTTGTTCAGCTAGATAAAATGCTGCTGGTGGTGCTTGGCCATATGTATGCGTTGAGAGAAAGGGGTTCCATTCCTTCTGAAATGTTGGTGAGTTGGCCTAGATGGGAACATCTACTCAGTGGCTTTTGTAGCAATGTCAATTACCAAGATGTCCTGTCACTTGGTTCGTAGCTTTCTTGTAGTGTTCTTAGATCCCTCCATTCTTACAAAAGGGAAGAACTTGTCATTCTTCCTTTTTTATCTCCCGTTTTGTATCTGCTTAATATCAGTTTAATGCTGCTTTATGGTTATGATTATATTTTTAATATATTTTGAAGATGAACAGTAGTGGGTATCTGACTGAGATACTGAAAATGAAGAGGTGTTGAGTTGGGTGTGATAGGGCTGAGTAGGAAGGCAGCTGTTGGGGTCTAGCAGGCTTGGGAATGGCAGTTGAAGGGTGACTATGCTGGAATCCTATTTTTAGATTAAGATGGGGAGAGGACTGGAGTATGATCTGTCACGGAATTAACCCAACTATTATGTACCATCAGAAAAACTGGATTTTCCTTGTCTATTTTGACTCATACATACTGTTGTATTGGGTGTGCAGAATGAAATATTCATGGGGAACTGTGTCATATATATGGTCATATTTTTATTGGTTTTGGTGCCGTCCCATAAGTTCAGTATGATTCTAGAACCCTGCCAATTTGATGGAATATATCCTTCTGCTCTATGGTAGTCTGTAGCTCATGTGCATTTGGATTACTAACAGTGACAAGTGTAGCTGACTACCTCACTGGTGGCCTTAATTTCTAAGTGTGTGAGGAAGTACTCACATAGGCCAATGTACGTCTAGCATATGTGTGTCTGGGGTAGTCCTCATCAAAAGATTCAAATTGGAATTGTGTTAATAGCTGCCAGATTTATAAAAAGGCAGGGAAATATAAGAATGTAGGTATTGCTTTTTGTTAGCAGAGCAGTTGCCTCTGTATAAAAATTAAAACTTGTTATTCTCTGAAAAAATGAATTGAGGCCCCCTCAGCTCTGTTATGTAGTGTTGGCATACCTGAGCATCTTGGATCGACTCAGAGAATTTGCCTAAAATTCTAGAACATTTTTTTACATGACCAGGAATCTGATAACTGTTTCATTGTAATAGTGAGGAAAAGCTTTGTCTTGCTGAATACTTTACATTCAGGTATTTATGCATGTTTCTTCACTACTTCTAGGCTGTAAAGAAGGCATTCTTGTGGACGACTGTCTTAAATTGACATCCTATTTCGTGAAGATACTATCCTCCCCCTGTTCAATTTCAATATTTATGTATAGACACTTCTCTTTCAGGCTCCCTTTTACCTTTTATTTACTCCCCCTGTCTAATCCTAGCTGTTCTTCATCTTCTGCCTTCCACAAAAGAGAGCTCCTTTTGGCTTGTGCAGTGGCAGAGATCTAAAAGCTCTCACTCATGCTTCCGTTTGCTTTGTACTTTCTGAACCTTTGTTTCATACAGTTATTCATCAGGTTAAAAAGAAAATAATGTCTTCAGGCAAAGTGTCTAGTGCAACAAGATCAGGTCTTTGTATTTAAAATGTTTAAAACATAAGTTTTCTTCTGGAAAAAGAATATTCAGCAAAAAAAAAAAGTTTCTACCTAGAATATGGCTGCCTCTTCCCCAAGTATCTGACAGTTTGATGCTCTTATAGCACCTCATGTTAAAAAATTGAAGGACAGTTGTTAGAGATGAGTCCTGTTCATTCTAGAAAGAATAGGCCTCCAAGATGCTGCTCTTGGAAACATCTCATTAGAATGTTATCTGGGCATCATTTGCAATTAAAATTTAGTATAGGCTCTTGGTAAAATAGATGCCTGAAGACCTGTCAAAGGACCCAGGTCAATTTGTTCTGTTATGTGAACATGTTGAAAAAACTGTTCCACGAATCTGGGAATTTCTAAGGCTAAACTTATTTGAACTTACTCTCTTGGGTATACTTAACAACAAAAAAGCCTTACTGACAGTTTTAGTCGTTCAAGTCTGATTCCATTGATTGGTATTACTTGCAGGTAGCTCTAATGCTTTCTGTTGGACACCCTCCTTTTCTCTTTGAGGCTGTTCTTCAGGCATAGCATACTTTGCTTCCTTTGTATTCTTACTGTCCTGGTATGTTGCTTTGCCTCTCTTAGTGCTTAGAATGTCTGCCCCTGTGCTTAAGTGATGGAAAGAGAAAATATTTTCAAAGTGGAGCTTGAAGTTCCAGTAAGGGTGGACTTCTTCTGGAGAAGAAGTGCCACTGCTCAAACGTTATGCCAAGTTCAAAAAAACGTAGCCTAGATGTACAAAAGCAACTGAGTGATGCTTAGTTACACAAAAGTAACTGAGATGTGTATAGCTCATGGCATAGAAAATGTGAGTTTCAGCCCTTTTTGCCTGAACTAGTGTTGTGTTCATTGAGTGATTTTTGTGTTTTGCAGTCTTTAAAGGGAGGTTGGGGTCTGGGTTCTTGCACAAGTGGTTCAGGTATGACATGCCAAAGTAAGGATGCTGTCCTTTATGGTAGGAATAAAAAAGTGGAGGAATCTTGCCAAAGTATTATATTAGGAGAGTGTGGACTTCAAGCTTATCAGTATTTCTTCTTCAGTTTGTTTCACTCAAAACCAAACCCTACCTTTTCAGTCAAGAAAAGGCTTTTGGAAGGGTGGATAAGTTGACATACACAGACTACATTGATCTTGAATGGTGCTTACTAATTTACGTGATTGTAAGATAATTATTTCTCTATTTCTGGGTATTGTTTAGGGTCTGATTGTCATTTGTTCTCATCCTTCTCTTCAAGAGAGAGCTGTTAGAGAAGGTTCTTTAGGAGACATTGCCTTGGGACAAGTGAAAAATAAGCTTAGTGCTGATCACAGATGTAGGTAGTGTATTACAGTTAGCATGGGGGCTTTGTTTTCTCAAAAAAAAAAAAAAATTAAAAAAAAATATTAGATGGTGGATAAACTGTGCCAATGGTGTGCGGGTCATACTTCTGGTTTGAGAGCACTTTCTTTTTCATGATGTGTCCCTGAGAGGCAGGGTACATTTATGTACAGGATGTGTACCTCCAGGCATTCCCTGTGGTCACATGTGAATGCCTTGTCATCATCAGATCCATGTTTTTGGTTGTGTTAGCATTAGATAAGATGATTTGGAGGAAAGGCAGGAGAGCCAGGGGGAATTGTCTGAAAGACTCCTATTAAAATCATGCTGAGTTACTGTGTGTTGTAAATGAAAACATGCTGCACTACCACAACTGTTTGGAAATTGCCCATCTAGAATGTATTCACTGCATGAACATAAGAGTCAGCAGCTCATTTTAGCAGCTTTAGGGGGCATCCTGATTGTACTGTACCTGCTATCCCAGCAAAAAAAAAAAAAAAGAGTTTAATAAATTCTGTCTTGTGTGTCAGGCTTAAGCAAGTTAACATTATTTTTTGACACCTGTTAATAGTTAACATAATTGCTTGATAGCTGTTGTTGTATATATCCCCAGTATAAATGTTCCTGCTATGATAGGGATTGATAAGCTGTAAGGTAATGGATGCTTTCCATTCTAAGAAAAAAAAATACATTTCCATCATAACAAATTATGACTCTGATCACTTTCAGCAAGGTTTAATTAGACCTTAATAAACACTTCTTTCTTACAAGTGCTGTTCCTTTAGGAAATTGTTGAAGCTTTATAGAAATAGGGAATTTGCAATACTGCTTTGGTTGCCAGCTGTTTTGAGGAAATTTGGGCAGCATGTAAACACTTTCACAATGGGTTTGTGTTGTTGCACAAACAGTATGTAATGACTCCGTAGAAGTATTTGTGACATAGCAGATGTGATGGTTTAGGACAGGAGCTGGTACTGGGGTTCTCCAGAGCTTAGAGCTAAAGTTCTACTTTTTGAGAAGTAGAAATTAGAGAACAATCTATACTTGGTACATCAAGGTAAGACTTAAGGCAAGTAAATACTTTGTGCTGGTTCTCAAATCCTTTCTCAGTTTGTATGTTGGTGAGATTTGTCATCTTGTGTTATGTCCTCCCTGCAGTTGTCCTCACTTCCCGAAAACTTTTGACATTCCTAAGAGAAATACAGAAGGAATGGACAAAAATACTTCCTTGGTAAGAAAGGAAGGAACAGAGCTGAAAAAAGACAAGCTTTACAGCTTCAGGGGCTTTTTAAACTACAGCTTTCTTTGAGAATGTTAAAGCAGTGGAGAGAACAAGGTAGAGCTTCTGCATGCTGAATGAACCAGGTGATTTAAATCTACTGTCTGAGCAACCAAATCCTCTCTCTCAGCTGACGTGAACTCCCAAGCTTTAACTTAATCTTTGGAAAGCTCATGGATCATTGTATCTTTCAAGTTGAATAGATGGATATTGTTTTTAATAAAGTATTTCACTTCTGGGAAGTAAACAGTACGTGTCTAGTTCTGCCAATAGCATGGCCCTCTCTGAACATCTGTGTGAAACATAGTCTGCTGGAAAAAGTTTTTCATTTCCCTTTCAGTGGGGATCAGATGTCTTCTGTACATTTTCTATTGTCTCTTAAAGAGGAAGTTATTTAGAAAAATACAGCTTAAAAAAAAATCATTGTCAGAATATCATTAAATCTTTCATCTTGTAATTAGTCGTGGCTGTACTATCTTCTTCCTTTGGTCCAGCCTTTAGGAGCCTTAAATTGTTGTTCCAATTTGACAATGCTCTTTTTAGTTAAGGTGCTCTTTGTACCTGTGCTTCTGTTTTTCTTCAGCCCTTGTGTACTTTCTTGGTGCTGGTTATCAATTGTTTTGAGCAATGACTGGTACTTTTGGGTTACTGCACTAAGTTTAGCATGCACCATGAGTAGAAAAATAATCTCTCCTTTGGCAAGCCCCAGAGTGGTGGGAGAGAGGCTGAAGCAAAGCATGGCATTTGGGTTACACACTTTGGTCTGTGTCCATTGTCTAAGCAGCTTTTCCCCTTTCTTGGAGAGATCAAATCCAAAGAGGCGTTCCTGGCTGCTTTGTCAGGCCTCAGTGAGGGGGAAAGTCTAAAGTGATAAAGGGATTAAAAAGGTCAGTTGAGGTAGGAGTTTGATGCTGGTAAGAGTATCAGATCTGTGTTTTAACTCTTTGCTCCCTGCCCTGCCTCCACATGCAACCCCCAAACACAAACCTCCCCCCCTAAAAAGGGGAAGTAGATCACTCCAGCTGTTTTTAATCTGTGTGAAATTCAGGTTATTTGTATCTTAGCTGTTAGTGGTGTAGAGTTTGTTTTGAATGTGAAAGCTAGTTTTTCTTTTGTTTGCTATACAGCTTTTCATGTATTTTCCCCTAAGACCATAAAAATATCTTTACTAATTGCACTTTATGTGCTTAATGCATAAATGTATATGGACACAGCTTTTTTTGAGGAGTTTTAGCTAGTCTGTATGTGAATTCAGCCTCCGCTAGAGTTCACTGGTAAGTTTAACTATGGTTTGTGGATTTCATTGACTTAATCTATGGCATATTTGCTACAAGTTTTCGAATAAGAGTTCGTTAATTCTTGATAAGATAAACATCTGAAAGGTTTTTTCAAAATATTGCTGCTTTATTTTCATCCTGTTTACAACAATTGGAAAGTATTTAAGGAAAAAAAATCAGGCTTGTAGAAGTGTTCTTTAAATAGCATATTACTATTAAAAAATCTGCTTGCCTTGCAGTGTCATTTGAATGTGATTACAGTGATTAGTTCTTTCAGACAAAAATTTATAAACAAGCAGTGTTATCATTTAGAGATATTTACCAAATTTCTTCGCATTTTTTTTGTTTTATCAAAAAGTTTTGGACAGAAGAGCTTTTTTCTCTTTGCTACTTGTCCTAAAATAAATAAGTGTATGAGTTCCTAAATCAGATTATTTGCTACTTCACTTGAACACTGTAAATTCATGTAGTTAAAAACACTTCAAAGCTGAAGACTCCCCCTTCATCTCCCGCCTGTGGCCTTAGTTTTAGATGTCACACAGTTGAAGTGTATGTAGCTGTATGTAGGTGAATGTAGAACTTTTCCTCAAAAATTCAAAACCCTAATAATTAGTATGGTGCTGGGTTTTTTTTCTCTTTTTGGGAAAGAGTCCTTGGATCAAGATGTCCTTGTCTAACCAAGTAATGTATGAGATGTGTGCTGTTTTCATGTTGCTGTGGGAGATGATGGTTGAAAACCTCAAGTTTGCTGGAGGGCAGGACTAGGGGAAGTTGGAGAAGTTTATTACCAGCCTTAATATTGCCATGTACTGATATTACATGGGCACATTTAGCTTTGTTACTTGCATATAAATTCAACCCCCTTCATATCCCCAGAATTTGCCATGCAGTGAATGCTGGTTTATGGCAGGTATTCCAACTTGTAGGTATTTTGTTCCAGAGATAGGTGTGAACATGTTTTAGGACTGAAGATAGCACATAAAGCAGTTAAAAATTCACTTTGTCCTCACACACAGGCAGTGACTACTGCTCAAGCCTTAGGAACAACTCTAAACAGAGCAGGTGTCACTAGCTCTTCTTCTGTAAGGCTCCCAGTACAGTGGGTTTCAACACATTTCATGCATCTATTGCTGAAACTGTTTCTGTTAACTTTTTCAACTGAATAATAATTTCTTGGTACTGGTAATTCTTAAATGACAATGAAAGACTCAATTTATTAATCTGGTTGTTGAAAAATATGCTTTTTCTTCTGAGGAAAGCAATCCTCTGCTTCTTCTGTGAACTGATAATAGGATGAAAAAGTGTTGACAGTACAGAGCTTAACCTAGTCTTTTGCACCTTTAATAGGTACAAAGTGTCTATGGGTTCCAAATGAGTTGAATTAATACACTCAGTTTGTGGTTGGAGATATGTATATTTCAGCTGCAGTTTTTGAATTCAGGAAGAACAAGAAAAGTTTTACTAAAACCTTTAGGTGACTAAATACAACTAATGATTATGCACACTTGAAATTTTATTAAATTTGGATCAAAATAGGGCTTGGATGTCTACTATTCTAGCACAGCCAGTAAATCTGGAATGTTGTTACTGCACAATAACAATGACTGGATTAAAGTGTCTTTGCATTGTGAATAGGATCTCTTCTGGACCATGAAGTTATGGACTGAGTATTACAAGATAACAAACGATGTCTTTGAGTGTGACTATCAGGCATTCTGTATTTTGGCCAAGCGATTTGGCTTTTTGCTTAGCAGTAAGTAGCATAAGCAATGACATAAACAGACTTTCTTCTGCAGCAGGAGCAAATACTTATCTGAGATGGGGGCTGTTGAGTTGCAGAATAAGAAGTAAGGCATGACTTTCCCTAATATCATAAATAACATATTGCCATCAAAGTAGACAGACATCAGACTGAGCTTTCAGCAACAGTCAGGCTTGACTTGAGTGATTTCCAGCTTAAAATGGAGGTAGCTGTAAGTGGCAATTATGTCCATTAAGTGTCATTGTAGACCCTGTAGTGCCTTCTGGGGTGTAGGTTGGATAATAATTGCACTCCTTTCCTGACAGGGAAACCAAAAGAGGGAGTTATTGAAGTAGAAAGTCCACAGAAAGTAGTAAGTGTCCACAAAAGGACATGACCAATATAACATACAATATTGACAAAGTTTATGGTGTAAAAGCATGCTTTTCATAATAGAAACCATTGCTGGTGCCCAGTCCAACTGTGTTACAAAAGCTGTATTGATGAATTGTTTCATCTAATGGCATATCCACTAAAAACTTTTGCAGCAAGAAGGACATTACCAGTGGTGTTTGCAAATACATTGACAAGCATTTCTAATGTAAACCTGGTTTTAGAACAACAGTTTTCACATTTGGGAAGGTTAGAGACAGATCCTGGGTACACTTGCATAATTCCTTTAGGTGGTGCTGGGGCTGACTGAAGTACAAGGTCTGACACCACATTTGTGCAACTTGTGGACTTTACCGAGAAGAAACACACTGAACTTTAGGTATTTGACTCCACTGATTGCTGTGGGTTATCAGTTTCAAAGGCTGCTCTGGGTATTATTGACTCTTGTCAGCAGCCTCTGTACGTAATTGCTTGTTTAAATAACTGGAAAAATGCCACTGAGATTTCTCCACAGATAGGTTTTTATTAAATGCTTCATGACATTTGTCTAATACAAGCCATGTTTAGTCTGTGTGAAGGAAAGCAATGTGATAGTAGTAAACTGTGGTGGTTTTTGTATTTATTTTTTGATTTTTTTCCCCAAACTAAGGTTTGTCTGTCCAGTCCTTGCTTGTTTAAAAGATGTACTAAGTGTGTCAATATTTTTTTTTTTTTTTGCTGTTCCCTTATTCTGTTTCTTAAGTTTATCTTGGTTCTCTTTCCTAGGCTGTGTTGACTGTCTGCCAGGAACTGTGAGAAATTCAGGGATTTGTCAAAAGGGAGAAGGTTTTTAGCCTCTGGAACCTTTTCTGGCACTCATTCTGTCAATATTACTCTGTGATAGGTGTCAGACAACATGGTGCTTACAGCCATGTCTGGTACAATGCTGTTTAATGCAGACAATGCATCAATATTGTTGAGTTGAACAGGTATGAGTTTTATCCTTCGGTTTTCCTTGATGTGATGATGACTAGTTGAGAAAAAGTGGGAGAATTAAGACTAGAAGTGGTTTGTGCTGTGGTTTGGTTTTTGTTTGGTGTTTGTGGGGATTTTTTTTTATTTTATTTATTTTTGGTAGCATTACTCCTGGTGTTTTCAGTGAGTGCTGCTAGGTAGAGCAAGATAAGGCAGATCTGTATCAGAGAAACAATGGTAAAACATCTTTAAATTCCTAAATTGTTTACCACCTTTTTGGAGTGCTTGGAAGCTGACACTTGCTTTGTCGTGGCACAGAGAAACATAATTTTGACATGATGGCTCCAAACCAATGGCTCCAAGTGGCTTTGATGTTTCTGATCATGCAAAAGTGTATGTGGTGAGTAGGAGAAGTATAAGCTTTTGTTTTTCAAGGACTATAATTCTTGTGGTAAGGAAACTGTAATAGGAAAGTAGGCATAAACAGTATTTTGTGGCTGTTTTTTTAATGTCTTTGCTACTTTGCAATGGTGTATTTCCATAATATGTATCAGGTGTATGTGTATTTTTATTTTAATCTAGAAGGTGGTGTTTTTTTTAGTCTCTATCTGTAGTAGATTAGCTTTCTGAATCTATTTTGCTGAAGTTTTTGATTCTCAAATGTTAGTGCAAAGAAAGTACTCCATCCCCTGCAGCTTGTAAATTATTTTTCAGGCTTTCTAAAGCTTTGTGCAGAATGGGCTGACCAAGACTGGGGTTGCATGAACAGCTCTGTTGGAGAAGATAGGAGGGAATTGAAGAGTGCCGGTTAAGAGTTCTCTGGGTCTTGCTGTGCTTCATCAAGGTGGTGTTCCTGCTGTGGTTTGCTTTCCCCTTCAGAAGAGAAGAGGCACTGTAGAAACCTCCAAATTCAGTGGGGTGTGAGCTTTTACCTGGTAAAAATCTAATAGCCTGTAAGAAGTAAAGAGGCATCTAGAAAACAGGAGAGATGGCAGTGCTGTTGTGCATGTGCTTTTGGCAATGAATGTATCATTTGTTAGGCTAAAAGCTTTGGCTTAAAATTTTCTTTTCTCCTGCTGTTTCTATTGATACTCTTTCATCAACTGATCCACTTGTGAATTACAAAAGAAACCATGAGGAAATTGAAGCAAAGAGAAAATTGTGGTCTTGACAGATGGACTCAGGAAAGGTTCCTTTGTGATGTGGAGTAAAGTGGGGAGGTTTTACAGTGATAGGTCTTGCCAAATACAGATAGCATGTATGGCCTTAATTGAATGACAGAGCTGTTTATGAAACAATATTAAAATTGTGTATATCCCCAGCAAACAAGCTAGTCTGTTATAGCTGTGGTGTCAGATGTCAGATTGTAAATTTAGTGTTTCAAAACTTCTATTGATTTGGGGGCCTGGATAGGTGGTGACATGATGAGGATAAAATATTAGGATACTGTTACACATATTACCATAAGATTCTAATATACTTTGCTGCTTCTGCCATTCATAGTATAGCCAAAGGGAATTTGGGATTGAATGAATGTAGTGGGATTTCATACACTCACATGCATGTACACACACAGTGGCTGTTGTGGTATAGATTTGGATTCTTGTCTTATCTAATAACTTCACTCTGCTACTTTAAAAAACCTTCATTGCCTCAACAAGAATGAAATTAAAAGGTATGGGTGTTGTGCGTGCCAAGCAAACTTGGGAGCAGAAGGAGAAGAAAATAGGAAATGCAGACTTGCAGATATTCTCTAAAGTTTGTGATGAAACCTTGGGTTACATCTCTTTCAGAAAAAGTGTCCAGACTCTGCTGTGTTCTGTTTTCCAGGTATGAAGGAGAAGTGTGTGGTATGGGAGTTGCCTGGGTAGGGTTTTTTAATAGTAGTTAGGATGGTCATAAGATGACTGGAGCAAACAGGTCATAATTGCAACCTGTAGTGTTGCTTTTCATGATGGTTATTGCAGTGACATGGTAATTGCAGATCACATGAAATCTCAATAACTTTTGTGGTGGATTATTGCTTTTGCCTGCTCATTCCTTTGTGCTCTGCTGTGACAGCTGACAAGGGAGATGGCTAAATGCAGAGAGCTTAAATAATTGCATCATTGTATCATGTGTCTTTGTGAGCGTGATGGCTATCAACCTTCAGGTGAAATGATGGCATATTTCAGTGTAAGTCTTCACTAATTCTTACTGTTCTGATACTCTGGCTACATATCACTAAGAATTTTTTATTAGTAGATAAAATCACATAACTGCTTTTTGTTAAATTTTTGGAAATACAGCTAACTGTCAAATCTTAAAAGAATAGATTCTGCATTATTCCTGGTGCAATTTGTATTGGGTACAATTGTGTCAGTGCTCCAGGGAATGCTGTATATTACAGGAAATGCTTGTACCCTGCCAAAACCCAGCCAAACAAAAATCCTGCCATCCTGTATTTCTGACAACATACAAACCTTGTGATCACTATAAAGGTATATTGAATTTATCTAAGTATTATAAAAGGATAAAATATATGAACTTTTTGTGTGCTTTCAGTTCTTAACAAATATCTGCATCACATTTTCTGTTTGCTCTTTACATTAATTACCTCATTCCTGCCATGAGAACCATTTCCTTGTAAGCATTATTGTGTGCTTTTTACATAGGGAGCAATCTGGAGTATGTATTGCTGGTGTGCAAGGCAGCACTTTGTGGTCTTTGAGAAGTTTGGGATTCGGAGGCTGTTAATATAAATCTTTCTTTTGAAAAAATACAGCAGTTGAGTTATTTTGCAAGGTAGTGGAGGGAATTCACTCCATAGCATTAATTACAAAAGAAAGAAAAATATTTTAGAAAGATGGAAATTTGATAGCCAAATACCTAAGTACTTGATAGTTATCTAGAACAGGGTTTTTTTTAAATTGTTCCTGTAATGTGTGTGGTGTATTTGTGTTGTGAATGTTCAGAATAAAAGTACCTGTGGAACAAAATTTGTCTGATTCTGTGTCATTTGTCTTTCTGTGTCATTGTTATATTTTAATAACACTGAATTATTCAATTGGAATATCCTGCATACAACTAAAACTCTATGAAAACTCATGAACCAGTTGACCTTAGGGCTGAGGGAGTAGAGGATACTGTCAGTTTGTATGGGGCTGGTGGCATGGGATCATACAGCTCAGAAATAAAGGAGATTACAAGTGCAAATGAAAATTGTGGCAGCATTTGTTCTTCAGTCTTCAAATTTGTTAAAGAAAGGGGATTATTTGTCTTCTCCTCTATTCGAGGTGGGTTATTCATGGATTTGATGGGGGGGCACTGTGTGTGTGTTTTCTGTGACTTTTTGGGTGTGGGGTTTTATGGTTTTGTTTGTTTGTTCGTTTTTTTTCTTTCTAAATTGCTCTGTGAACTGTCCAAGGAGTGAGGATTTTCTGAACTCTAGCAGTAAGCAAAGTTTGAAGGTCACTGAATGGTCCTTGAATATCTGTCCTGGATGGAAATTAAAATTAGTTTTAGGTTTGTTTTTGTTCCTGGGAGAACAAACAAAATAGGAAATCAGTAATTAAATAGGCTGAGATACTTTCTTCTGTGTTCACCCCCGTAGCCTCTGCTTTCCCACCATCCTCTCATCAAAATCCAACCAACCAGCAACAAAAAACCCAACAAACAAAACCCTTTGGCAACTGGTTGCTACTTAGAGTTTATTCTTAAAGGAAAAATGGAGGGTGCCTGACACTGTAATTTGGTCTAGAAAAAGCTGACTGACTAGCAATGAGTCAAGATTTAGTTTTTAAGTTTAGACCTTGCATTCTGTTTGTTTTAGTAAAATATTATTGTATCATCTTCATTGACATTCATGTCATTCATTTGCTGGCATCTGCCTCTCCCATACTTTAAAAGCACTTACCTGTTTTGCTCAATAATTTAATATGTAAATAATGAGCTAATTAAAGAACAGCTTTTCCCTTCAAGATACCTTAAACATTTTACAGAAATGGTTTTGTTTTGTTTTTACAGGTTTGTTTTGTGTGTCTTGGCTATGTGTCAGCTATTTGAAATGCCAGATTCATAAAATGATGTTGTGGGCACTTGTACCTCTTTTGAGACCTATACAGAGAAAAGTTACCTTGTTACTTGGGGAGTTCAAAGCCTGCCTTTGCTCCAAACTGAGGGGAAGGGGAGGAGGAAGGTCTTGCTAAAAGGGAAAGTTGTGGGCAGGTCAGCTCCTGGCTGTGGGACCCTGCTTTTTGCTTGTCCTGGGCTTGGGATGTGCTGGGAGCCTGAGGAGCTAAGTGGGAGGGCTGGTGGGGAAGCTGAGCAGGTCTTGTGGGCAGCTGAAGGGTCTAATAGAACTCTAATAGAGTTGTGTAATGTGTGCATGCTGAAATTTGTGTTGGAGAACATGTGAGCCTCCCCCAGTATCAAGTGTTCCACCTAAGTGCCATGCAGATCTAGCAACTCTTTTAATACTGGAAAAGAGGGATGAATTACAGGCTCTTTAATGTTGTCCAGAACACTTTTTGTTCATATTGTTCATTACATATACTGACTGTGCCTTCATGAATCTTGTTTTTGTGGATTTTACCTCAGTAAGCAGCCTGAAAATTGATGCTTGATTAGGAATAATTGATAAACATAGGAAGCGTCTCTTAAGAAGTTGTCTGGTAAGTTGAAAATTTGGTTTTTTCAGCTGTGTTTCTTAAAATTATCAAATGGTTTTGGTTAGAAAAAACCTTAAAGATCATGCAGTTCCGACCCCACTGCCATGCACAGGGGTGCCTTCCGGTGCATGTGAAGGAAAAAAGAAGATTTGAATTCAAAACTTGCTTATTTTTCTCCTCCTCAAAGGATATGTACCTCTTGTCTTGGAAAGCTTAAATGAGCTTTTGCCCCATGTAGGACGTGAAATGCAACTGCAGTTCCAATCACTCACTCTGTGGCTTTTTAAATTTAAAAGAAATTAAGAGTTCATTTAGTGTACACATTTTTAAAGGCATTAAATGCCCAGCTCCTAAAAAAAAAAGTGAGAATAATTAGCAATTTTTCTGAGAGTAAATGAATGATAGACTGGAAGAATTCAGTCTTCCTTCAGATTTAAAATTAACACAGCTCTCTGCTGTGTAAGAGGCTACATAATATGTGGCGTTACACTAACTCTAGCCATCACACTGCAATGAAATCAAACTGTCTGACTCCCTCCTTGGTGATGTAGAGGTATGTTTTGTGCTTTGCAAAGAAAGACAGATGCTAAACTACTTTCAAGGTAGTAGCTGGGCTGTTTTGTCCATGGTTTTTTGTGTTTTAGCCTTGTGGAATTCCTGTGTGCATAGATACACAAAGAAAGAAAATTAATGCAAGTTTAGGGGAGGTGTTTGTGATTGCCAGTAATCCAAGATATATTAGAATGCTTTGGCATTTGCGGTGCTTGTAGTATTTCTGTCATGATCTACTTTGTTGGTTTTATATATCTTATGTTCTTTGTAGTGGTTTTTAATTTTTTAATATATTTTTAAAGCAGAACTATCTATCTACAGTAAATGGGAAGTACTAAATGTTCACAGAACAATTCTGGTTGAAGGGGACCTCTCAATGCTGCTTGTGTGTCAGCCTCCTGCTCAGGACTGGGTCGATGTTGAATTGGGACTGGATTGTTCAGGAATTTGTTTTCTTGTATGTCAAACCTACAGAAACAGAGATTCTGCTCCCTCTCTGGGGCATTGGTCCTGAGAGAATATTTATTTTCTTCTCTCTAGCTGGCACCCCCTGTCAATTTTTGCATATGTTTTACTTGCAAATCTTTCATCCTCTACCAGTTCAGATGACAATTGAAAAAGGCTTGTAACTGGCAGTGCATAAATTGTGCATGTTAGGAGGGAAAGAATAGATTATGCCTATAGATGGTAATGTATGTATAGCTTTGTAGAAGCTGAATGTGAGTTTAGGCTCTCCAAGAATAGAAGGAAAAGTTTAAGTATGGTTTTTTTGGGAGGGTTATATGCAGTTCACAGGTTATAGAGATTTATTTATGGAATAACGAATAGCCAAGCTACTCTGATGTAAAGAATACAATGTGATGAAAAATTAAACACATTAATTCTTTGCATAGCTAAAAATATTACTTTTCTACCTTGATGCTTTGGAAGCATTAGTATTACCAGCTTTATTCATATGTAGCTCACAAATGAAGAGATTAATTTGCTAAAAAAAACTGTGAATACTTGAAGTTTTGGCTCATGGTTTTTCTGCTTTGTTATTCCCTTGTGCTGGTGCATATCAAGTTGACCTTAAATAAGGAGGCTGTGCTGACTGAAGCTTTGGGACTAACCTGTTACCCTGCTTGGCTACAGTTTGTAGGCTTTTTTTTTGGCAGCTCTCCAGGCTGGGAATTGGAGCTAGTAGTATTTTTTAGGGTTAGTTGCAGTAAAAGAGATATTTTAGGTTTTGTTGTATGAGTTTCAGGTGGGAGAGGGGATGTAAGCAATCAGATTAGCAGATATTGATATACATATGTATATTTTTCAGTCAAGACTATAGTGCACTGCTTTTTCTATTTTATACTTTAAAAATAGACAGTTACTTTAAAATACAGCTTTTCAAGCAGGCCAGCCAGTACACGTTGTTTAAGTTCCTCTATGCAGAGTTAAAAAGCATACAAAGTAGTCACAAGAATATCATAATGAGTGGAGAATTACTAAAAATGGGAATTCTGTCCAACATATAATCCATTTACTATGTTGCTCAATTTATTTGCTGTTTAAATGTACCCATCTGAAGTGAGTGCTTAGTAATATTAATTTTCTACAAGAAATGTTTTGTATAAATAAAGCTTATGTCAAAATTTTTTATGAAAGATGTCTCTAACTTAAGTAGTTGTTTTAGAAGGTGCTTAAGCAGACAAGATAAATCTGAAATTTCAAAAACCAATTTTATCTATACTGTAAATAATTTTTTCAGCTTATATTTCTTAGCTCCTAATATTAGACAAGTGTTTATTCCATGACCTGTGTAGTTTTCCCAGTAGTACTTCACAGTAAGACTAATTCCACCTGCATGTGCAGGGTATCAGGATGACTAACCCTGGCAATACCAGGCTTCCTGAGGCTGTGGTTTTGCTTTTAATTGTTGCAAGTGGTTCCTGTGTGTCCCAAGTTACCTCATCACTTCAGATATTTAAAATTCTGCTGTAAACTTCACTTGCCTGTCTTGCTGTGCCTTGAGTCATTAAGAGAATTAAGTCTTGCATAGTAATGAAACGCTGGTTAATACTCTCTCCTGTCTTTTGTTTGTAATTTTCTTTAGTCATATCAATTCAAAACTTGAATCATCAGCTTTCTAATGTTGTGACAGACATGTCGCATTGTAGAGAAGATTCACGAGCTTGCAGGCTGCAAAGCAATGATGTCTCAGATTATTGGGCTGTCCCTAACATCGATACAGCTACAATCCCATCAGAAGAGAGATGCCTTGGAAGTTGTGCCAGAGCTTAAATCATGTGGAAGCGGCTATGTGGGATGAATCCAACAGCTGCTGGACAGTGTTTTTTCTGCAGTTACGTGCTTAACAAATTTGTGTGATGCAGCAAATCATACAGTTTTAGTCAGATTAGAGATTATGGCAAAGAGATACAATACCTTAGTGTTTCACAAGAGTAGCCAGACTATGTAACAGCTGAAGTCTTCTGTTTTCTATAAAGATTAAAATACTCAGTATAACAACTTGGAGAATCTGATGTTTACCTTTTTTTGAATAATACAAACTAGTTAATGACTAGTATTTCTTGTCTTGGTATTCATTCTAACTGAAGCCTGGAAAAAAGATGTTTAGACTGCACCTTGAAAATGCTTGGCCGTGACTGACATAAGCTATTGTATAAACTACTCACAGCAGCCCTTAACAGCAATACTTCCTTTCTGCTTGCTTGTCTTCTGTGGGAATAGACTTGATTGCCTGGGACTAGTTACAGACATTTCTCATGTACACAAGTTCTAATTGTACTTCCAGTACATAGAAGTAAATTATAAAGACTTGGCATTGTGGGCTGTGTAAATGTTTAAGAGTGCTTGGCTTCCCTTGTTGGTCCTGTCTGCAGTGAAAGCAGTTAAGAATTAAATTTAGAAAAGTCAGTGCTGTGAAGCCACTGCGGTGCTTCTTCTGAGGTGACCAGAGCTGGTGTGATAATGTTTTACTATCCTTCCCTCACCCCAAATATCCCAGATCTGATGTTCCAATCACTAGAGGTCTTCTACAAAGACTGCTTTTCCCAGGCATTACAGGGAACCCAGCAAGCAGAGGAGGAGTGCTGGGGGGAGTTGAATGTGTGGTCTGTGTGCACAGCCCCCACAGCTCCTGAGCCTGCAGAGACAACACTCCCTGATCAAACCAGTGATGACTGATCAAAGCTGGCATAATGGTCAGTAATAAAAGCAGTAGTCCTTCCTTCTCATTCCATGTTTAATACTTGTTTTTCTAGCTGTGATGCTGTGTAAAAAAATCTCACACAGGCTCTTCTTTCCTGGAGTACTGTGATGGTTTTTTTGTTACAATAAAATACAGAGGTAAATGAAAAGTGGATGATGACAAACACGTAAAGGCCAGGAAGAGACCTACAATGGCAGTATATTTGTGTGCATGACAGAGGGATTGGGAGTATATGTTTGTGCATGACAAAAAGAAAACAAATTATGTCTTTTAGATGATGCATGAGTACATGCACATTCTAAAACTAATAGGATGTAAGGGGTTATTTAATTAGGTGGAATAGTGTAGGTTTATGGAGAGGAAAATTGTTACAGGGAGAAAGGTTTGGAGAGGTAGTAAAGAAGCCAGGTGTTGCTGTAGGTACCTTTTCTCAAATTGTCTTTTTGACAGTCTCCTAAGATGGCTGTCCATTTAAATCTGTTTCAAGTTTGACAAAGAAACAACCCTGTAGTAAGGACAGGTTGTGTTTGCTTGATATTTATCAAGGATGAGAATTTTTATGTAAGTTTCTAACATATCTTTCTGATAGACACCAATACAATAATTTGAATACACAAGATGTTGATCTGATGCATGATATCATGACTCTAATTTCTGTAACATATTTTTAAGGGAGGTGAAATGATCAATGAAGCTGTAGCTAGAGCAGCTGAGCAGTTTTCTGTCAGGGAATTCAAATAACAATTCTTACTCTGTCATGTTCCCACCAAAGTGGGATGAGTGGCAAAGGTACTGAGAAATACCTGGTGGTTTTAAGCTTTTTTCTGTTTGGTAGACAAATGAAACTTTCAGTTTTAATTTTTTTTTGAGTTTATTTAGAAAGAGAAGTCTTTAGCCGTGTGCTGAGCTTCATTTGTTGCAGTTAATGTTACTTGCAGCTTTTCAATGTAGAAGTCGAACCGATGCAGCAGCCTTGAAATCCAAGTTTGAAAAGAAACCCATGTCTGCTCATGTTTGCTGCTGTGAAAAGCTAATAAAAATCCCAAACCCACAATATACAAGACAGCTTTAAACCAAAATTAAAGAGTTATTGAAGTCTATTATTTTGTCACTGTGCAGGGCTTTTACAATCCGTAGGAGGTGTGTGAGCTGGTTCTCACTGCACAAACAAATGTTCTAGAAATGGTACCAGCTGGTGCTTCCAGATTACTGAAGTCCTGCAAGAATTAATAACACTTGACCAACAAGATGGGAAATACAAATTATTTTTTAAAAAATTCTGTATTTTTCCCTGAAGCCTCTTGCACAGCTACTTTTTTTTTGACTCCAGCTTTGTAGTAGTGCTGTGGTAATCCCTGACTCTTTTCCCCAAACTAGACCTTGATTTCTATTAACACAAAGGTGGTCTGTTAGCGGTAATTGGCAGTGGAGTCAAATGGGAATTGATAAGGCATTGTTTACAGCTCCACTAAAATGAATTCTGGTAAATGAAACATCTGAGTTCTTTCCAGATTAAGATGCTTTTAAGCATATGTTGATATGATGAGTAGAAATAGAGTGTTGCAGTAATAAATATATGCTTAGAAAAGGAGCAATAAGCTGCTTTTAGCATGGGGAGAAAATCTAATCTATGGTTTCCAGTTAAATAGTACTGAACAACAAGAAGAATTTGTGAACTTAAAATAAAAATGCATTAGTAAACCAGATGAATTTTTGACTGTATTGTGTCCTTATTACAAGCAAATGAATAATTATATTGTTCCTGTAGGTTACCTGTGGATGTGATTAATGTTCAGTATTACATTTTCTAGTGCATTTTGGCAATATGGAAAGCTGAATGTTTAACAAGAACACAATTTCAAATTAAAGCAATAAATCAGAGTTAGTGAAACAAGGTGTGCAGTGTGCCCCACTCCTCAGCAGTCACTGAGAGAGAGCAGTGTCTTGTCCCACTACTTTTGGCAGCAGAAGCCTCTTTATCAGCTACTGTCTTTCCAGTCACGCTTGTGTTCACATCTTTGCTACATGCTCTGCTGATTACCTTGGAAAAGGGCAATGCTGTAACTGTTCAACTGACCTTTCAGTTTATTTTCTCTTGTGTAATATGAAACATGAGCTAACGCAGCCCTAGTCTACTGATTTCGAGAAAATCTGTCGCTGCATTTCTGTAGCTTTCTGCTCAGATGTGATGGGGTTTCTCTGTAGTTACATTAATTCCAGAAACTCCATCAAGCTCAGATATCATCACAACAGTGAAGCAAATTATTATAGCTAGAAGAGGGGCTTTAGTGTACAATTCATGCATAATAAAGACTGCTTAGCAGAGGAATAGTGGGACAATGACTATTAAATGAAGAAATCCTATACCTAAATAAATGAAATTGTGCTGCTGGTAAATTTGTCTCCTTACATGCAGAGAAAAAATATATAGAACTCTCATTATTTTGTAATTGCTGTCTTATTTAGCCTGTTTCCTCATGATGGGGAAGCTGTCTTGAGTGTTTAGTCAGATACAGAATGTACATAGCTGTGCCATTCCAGGAGGTTGTAATACAGCTTAGTATTGTCAGGTTTGGGTGTTTGTCTGTGTTGTTTTTTTGTGGTTTTTTTTTTTTTTTTTCCATTTTTCTTTGTTTGGGTTTCTTTGTCTTATTTTGTTCCTTGAGGAGTATGTGCTTTAGTTCAGTTTTTTTATAAATTACTATGTACCTTTTATTCCATTAGAGGGTTAAAGTAAATGGCCTTCTTGCAGGAAGTGTTGATACATGCACACTTCTTTCTTCTCCTCTCCTGGCATTGGTGTCTCTAAGTAGTTTGCCTGGCTGCTGATGGAAAGAAAATGCCTCTTGGTCCTTCTAAACACTAGTAATTTGTTACACTTACCCTGTGATGGGCATCTCTGTGTTTCTAATAAACTGAAGTGGGTGAGAGATGAACGAGAGTGTGTATAAGAGAGCCTCTAAATATTGGCCAGGGAGAGCTGGGTGGGGAGCAGGATTGCTTTTAGGATTGGGATTGGTTTAGATAAGCCACTGGAGGAATTGTTAATGCAATCATTTATTAAGTTTGCATTTAGTACTTTTTATAATCTCTTCTGCACTTGGTTCTGAATTGAGAACTCTGTGTGTTCATTCTGAAGCTGATGGCAAAAATATTACAGCTGTCAAATTCTGCTAAAGCCACTAAGTTACCTTAATGGTTAAAGCAGGGAAGATGTTGCTGGTCAGCTACAAATAATCTTCTTGCTAAAATACTATGGAGTGATATTTATCTGTATTAGACCTTGTGGTTTAATCTCTGCTAGACATTGCTGGTAGGATGTCAAGAAAATCTGTAGTTTCTCTTTTTCTGCCCATTTTTTGTCATGCTTCTACGTATTAGACTTTTTATTAGGGCTTGGCTTGCATGTCATTGTACTTTAAATTACTTGGAGAAGAGGTGATGCTGAATCAGATGCCTTGTCTTGTGTTGATGGCTTTCAACAGAGCAAGTGATTATGCATTATTTATCCCAAGCAAATATTTTTTAATTTTTGATGCTGCACTTAGTTTGAGATGTGAACTACATTAGTGTTCTATGCATAAATGCTTTACCTCAGCTTTCTGAATCATGACACATCCAAAGAGAACTGGGAGTTATTCATTATCTGCCAAGCAGAGAAAATTTGGAAAAGCTTTTTTTTTGAAGTTTTTGCTTTTCTTGCTCACTCTTACAAGTTCTCTGCTGGATGGTCTCCTAGTAGCTAGTAAAAAACCACATTTTTGGTAGGAATTACAGCAGAAGTGGTTTAACTGTGTAAGTTCCTTGTTGGAATATCTATATCCTCAATTTACTTGGATAATTGTTGATTTTATTACTCCTGAAAAGGAGCTTAATATCATTGGCCAACCTGCAGAAACATTAGTTTTCAGCTAAAAGTGTGGTTTAAATTGCCCCTGATGTTGTAGAGAGGCAAATGGCTTTGTATTGAACAATTCTGTGAATGGAGCAATTAGAATGTTTGGGAAATTCAGATTTAGCTACAGAAAGACTTCTTAAGATCATGGTTTCAAAATCATGTAACAACTTTACTTTTAACCTGCAGAAACACAAAATTTGGTGTCCATCTGGATCTTTATAATCATCATCCTCTTCTATCCTGTTCTTCTAAAGCCTCTCATAATTGTTTAAATGTTGCATGTTGTTGATGTTCCTTAATCTATTTCAATGTGTATTAAAAAAAATTGTCTGGACAGGACTTGTCTATGCAGCAAGTCCAAGTCAATCAGTTACAATATAAAATTGGTAAAAGTTAAAAATACAGTAAATCTGTTGTTTTGAAGTGGTCATACCTACCCAAGATTTACTGTGCCTTTTCTTCCTATTTTCCTTAAGTGTGATTACTCTGTGTAGTATTCTGAATAGCTAAATAAAAAGTGCATAACAGAGGGTAGAGAAAAGAATGAAGTAAAACCCAAGGCTCCTGTTTTGGTATATTTTCACTAGTGATAAATGAAATTGAAGAAGCTGCAAACAGGAATTTGCTTCTATTGCATAATTCTAGTTCAGCGTGGTCTGGTCCCTTCCTGCCTGGGCTGCAGACATTTGCTTTGGGAAGAGCTTTATCTCTCCTACTTTGGTCTTCCTTCAGTCCATAGCTTTCTAACCTGCAGAATGCCCAGAGCTTGGGGGAATAACTGGTTACAGAGTAAAGGGGAAGATGAGAACCAGGGCCTCACTAATCTGAGCAGGGACTCTGTGCTGGCTTTGGTGTCAGTGAAAGTCTTTGTAGCTGCATCTTCAAAGGCATTGCAGCAGTATAAGAAAAAGGTGGTTTGTGAACAACCTCGTAAAGCTATGGACTTTGGCTTTGTCTTTAACACTGACATTAATTTCAATGTTTATATTTGCTGGAAAATTGAGGTTTTGGTTACAGAGAGTACCTCACAGAGTATTTTCTTTCATAACCTATTCCCTTTGGTATCTTCAGAACTGGGCTTTCCATATGGATACCACATACCATTATCAAAGTCTCTCTTACTTGCTTTCATCTTTTGAATAAATTAGCATTAACACTGGGCCAATACTGTAGAAATAAACTGTGACAAAAAAGCTGATGTGGAAAAAAATCTGAAAGATGAATGGCTACTAAAATCAGTATCATAAGCAGAAGAGGGGCTAAAATCATTAATTTCACTGTTGTTGCCACAGGTCTTACAATAAGCTGACTGACTGTTCTATAAACTGCAATAACAACAGCCTTGTAAAAAAGCATGAGTATGGGCATAAAGATGTCTTGAAGTTTTGCAGCTATCTTGGAGTTCAGCACCAGCCTCTTTAAATGAGAGTATCTTGTGCTCTGCCAAGGCCTTTTTGGTTATATTAGTTTCTGTTTAGGTTACTGTGATGCCTGAGAAACTAAAGCTAATCTGGTTAAATCTAAAAGTTTAAAATACTATGATACCTCTTTGTTATTTTACGAGGTGTCCTGGAAGGAGTTAGTGCCTCTTCTGCTTGGAAGAATAAAGATGTGAAAGCTTTATGTGGAGCTCTAACTCAATGTTTTGACTTACCATCAGACTCTTCAATAATCTGCCAAAGGTCTTATTTCAGTAAAGCAGTCGACTTTGGGGAGGAAGGAGAAGCTTAGCTTTATTTTTCTTATACTCCATATTGAGGCTACCAACTTTAATATATGCTTGAAGCTTTTTAAATGCATTCAATAGCTGAATTAAATCAGTGGTCATAGGAACTTCAGAACCAGGGGTCCTTGTTTATCAAAGTTATGAAATAAATAGAACACTGTTTTTTGTTTGAGTAAGGCTGTGTAGTTTTGCATTAAGCTGAGAACTCTTTACTTCTCCTGTATAAATTTTAGATATATAGGTATCCATAACACAAAATATTTGAGGGTGTTTCAGGGGTAGAAGTGTGAGGAATGAGTGCTTACCTGACATGCCAATTCTTGAAGTGGCTGCTGATGTATAATTGTCTTTACATGTTCACTTGAAAGCTTATTTCATTGGCAAGATACTTGTTTTCTGGATAGCCATTATACTAATTCATGTTTGATGTTTTAATCCTGCTTCTATGGAAAGTCAGCCAATTCCTACACTTCTATTGTAAGGCTTTAAACAAAGCTGCATATAAAGCATGGGGTTTAAAGCAATGCTGTGTTACAAATTAAGAATGTAACAATGGGAAAAGACTGTGGTGACCGTGTTTCAGATGAAGTTTACGATTACCAGTGTTTCACAGTGACATAATGATGGGGAGGGGAAAAAAATGTTGGTGTAAAAGCGTTTGGTAACAGTGTAGTTCTTTGTTTCAATCTCTAGGTGTTTGTGTTGGGGAAATGCTAAGACTGAAGCCTTTCCAGTAAGTCTGAGGAAAACAGTTTCAGTGTTTCAGTTTTAAGAAACGCGGGTCAATTAACGGAGGTGAGATGAATGAATATGGGACTTGGAAAACTTGCTTTTTCCTAAAAACTCCAGGAACCAGGGATACACCAGAAGCAGCCCCCTTCTGCTGCCTGCACTTGGCAGCTGTACCTGTAGTAAGGGACTTCACGTGCAGCTTCTGTCAGTCACTTCAGACCCTCTGTACCTGATGTTCTATGGATCCTCTTGTTTGCTCTATTTAGGTTTTTTTTTCTCCCAAAGGTAATGGTTGTACTTTCCAAGTCACAGTTGGGTACAGTTTTTACCTTGTAATCCCCATCAGTGTCAATGTCAATGTTAATGCCAGGAAATTGAAAAATCCTAAGAGACTTTGAAGTCAGCTTTTAGGCTCTGAGAACTTCAGAAGTATGAAGACAGAAGTCAGTCTTTTGTTGTGCCTTATAGCTCTAGATGCTAAGGCTGACTGTTTCCATGCACAGAATTTTGAGATTTTAATTTTTGAAATGCATTCATAGTCTGTCATAAGTCACACAAGTATATAAATGCATTAGTGAACATGACATAACTTTCAGTGTTGAAGAGGAGATCACAAAATGTAGTCTTAATCAAATGTTTGTCTCTGGTTTTAAGACTTGTATGCTATTATTGAACAATATAAATACCTGAAATTGGTCGAACAAAAAAAAAAAAAAAATCCTGTCATTTTCTATGTGTAATCCTGCAGGTTTGCTTTGGAAGATAAAAAAACCCCAAAGTATTTAACAAGCCTTAGTAATGTAGAAATGAAAGGCAAAATATCTGGGAAAGCAAAACCTTAAATTTCCCTAAATCTGGACATGAGCATGTCCTTAACTTGTTTCTTTGCTTCAAAGGAGCAACAGGGTACAGCTGCTGCTTTACAAGAGCTTTCTGCTGTTTTACAAGGCCTTCTATGACAAGCAATGTTGTTCTGTGTCCAGGTGTATTTCATCTCCTGAGATAAGTTTTTGAAATAGTTCACAGCAAAATTAATTGACCCACTTCGAGAGTTGGTAGGTTTTTTTAGTGAATTTTGAGCAAACTACAATTCCTGACTGGATAATCTCAGGAGGTGGTTAAAGAAAAAATGCTTTCTAGATTATGATTTTAAATCAATCGCAGAGAACACTAGTTGTTGCAAAAATCTTTATTTCTGCAATGTGATGCAGTACTAATAATACCTGAATTCATATGGTCTTTTACAAGCAGCGTGCTTTTGTACAAATTGAAGGAGCATTCTTACTCAATGTACATGATGCTGTGTTGCCTGTTCCAAATCTGTCCTATATAAAAAGCCATTATTGTAATAATATGTTATACATCCTCGCTCAACAATTCTTCTAATCTGTTCCCTTTCTTGCCTCCTCTACCTCTCCCCTCAAAAAGAATTTATTGAGCACTTAATCTTGCTCACCACTCTTTGCCAAGTGGGGAAAGAGTAGTCTTTATTTACAGTAATACTGATGATCATTTCATCTATTAAATGCCATGGTCTCTTTGTGTCATGGTTTGCTTAAACTCTGAATTGACTGGAACACAAAAATTCAAGCAGTGAGTGTATTCTTAGTACTTTAATGCCAAAAATCAAGAGCTTATGATGTGTGTATTACTGTCAGTGATTTTTCCTAAGGACACAGAATCACATAGCTGCCTTCTGAAAATCTGTTTTCATCCATCCCACATTCATATCCTGAATTTGTTGGACGTTTCTGTCATTGGAATGAGATGAATGGGTTTGATTCCTAGGGAGGGGTCATGTTGAGGGAGAGGAGTAGGCCACTGGCATGCGTTGCACCTGTAGGTGATGCCAATTGCATCATACCCTTTTCTGCACTGAGATTTCAGTCCTTCTTTATGTTCTGCTGTTCCTCTCTAGTAATATTCATTTCCTTCTTCTGCAGCCTTCAAGGGTTTGTGACTGACTTTTTTAGAAGTGAAGCTCACCACTTTTTGCTCACTGTGGGAAATGCCATATCCAACTAATCATGTTCTTAAAACTGTGAAAAAATATTTGTGCACAAGTGGGGAGGAAAATAATAACTTTGATTCTTCCTTGTCCGTTTTACCTGTGTCAGGCTCATTGCTTCAATTAGATCTTCTCTGAAATTACAGCAGCTGCCTATAGTAAAACAGATCCTGCTTCAGCCACAGGGGGATAAAGTGGAAACAATGCATGTGGCAGGCAGCAATTTTGAAAAAGTTTGTGTATGGTGAAGAAATAGGGATGGCAGATAACACTCCAGATATACTTCTTGTTATATATTTTTTCCCCTAACCAATTAAATATATATACACACACACAAAAAGTAAATCTATATGTACTTAACTGTATTTCTTGTACCTTAACATATTTTAAAGTATGACTTAAATTTCAAAGCTGTAGTAGTTGTTTTTTTTTTTTTTTTTCCCCCTAAGGAGAACCCTTCCAAAATAATTTGAATTTACCATATGATATATGTTAGGTTTCTGAGACTGTTTATGACTTGCTCTGTTTCTGTATTTAAGCTTTATATAAATCTTTGCGATTGCAGTTGTTTAAAATGTAAGTCAGTCAACTGAGTTTGTATATGTATATAATACACTTATAGTTGGAAATCTGAGAAAATATTCTCCCTCAAGCACATAAATGAAATTGATAATCAGAGCAGTAGGAGTTAGTAATGCACTTCTGAGGATTATTCCCATGAGCGAAGTTTAAAGGAATAATGCAGGTGGATGGGCAAAAATAGTTATGAGTGTATGTGCTGCAGTGTATCCTGGAGGGATTTTTCAGATCTTTCTCCTTTTAAAGATGACCATCAATCTTAATAATAAAATAATAAAAACTTGCTGGGAGATTACCCTTGCAAGTAGTCATAGTACTCTAAATTAATACAGGTAATGCTATTTACCTTAGCTGGCAATTAGACATTTTAATCTTCTACTTTGAACTAATTAAGGGCCAAAAAAATCAAAACTTTACAACAGATCACAGAGTTCTAAGTCCTCTGAAACTGCATGCAGACCACTGCTTCTTTTTCCTTAACCAAAAAGGTGTTGTTCCATAGTGCCAGTTTAGTATTTCTACTTTCTAGTGCAAAATACTGGAGGAAGTGTAATAAGGCAGACAAGTTTTGTTTTGCTGGGGTTTTACTGGTTTCTGTGAACTTCAGAAGATTCCTTATCATTTATGGTAACACAAACACATTCCAGTTTACCTTGGGAGTGTCATATTTAAAACAAACAAACAAAAAACCTGCTGTATATTGTTTAAATGCTCAGCTGCATCTTTTAGCTGTGCTTCTGCACAAAATAGCTCATAATTTAGGGGTCAAAGTTGTTTGTCTTGTTTCTATTGTACCCCTGATGTTACCATCAATTCCAGAAACGTACTTGCAGAAAATATAGCAAGATATGGCAAAAAAACTCTAGGCTGTTACTCGCAAAGTTTATGTTACAGGTTTTGGGCATTTCAATTCCTACTTGTCTAAGTAGGGTATGGTCCAAATAATTACTTTGATGAAGCTGTAATTTTTTCCAAATTGTTGCAGTGTCAGGGACTGACTGCAAAATCTTGCTGATCGTCTCTGTAAAGAGGTCGCCTAATGAGCCCCTTCCAGCAAGGACCAGTCCATGCTGACGTGCTGTACTGCACACTTTTCAATGGCCTGAGATTGTCTGTCTGTTAAAACTGGCTGTGAGAGATGTGGCAGGCCTATCCAGCTCTCCCTAGGAGGCTTATGTCTGATTTTAATAAGATGGAGGGAAAAGTGCTGGGCTGTTCAGAGTGTGAAGTTCTCCCGTTGTGTAGTAATACTGGGATTTCTTGGCTGCCAATCAGGAGTTGTAGTTTTAGACTGAAAGTGCAAAATGTTCCCGTAAAGTAGAGAAAACAGTGGCAGACACAAAGATTGCAACTTTAGACTGTGTGACAACCCTGGAGAAATTCTGTGGTTTGTATTTGATTTTTTTTCTCTATTTCTGTAGAGGGCAGTGAATCTCATGTTAGTGTGTTTCATTTAATTTTTTTTTTTTT
>VXAC01002373.1:612104-675617 GCA_013399225.1 Rhipidura dahli
TTTTTTTTTTTTTTTTAATTGTTTTAGGCTTTTTCTGCCCTACCACTTTAGTTGTGCTTTCCATGGTCAAATTTAGACAAAGGTATGTGTCTGTCACTGATGCTCAAAATACATTATTGTCCAGCAGGCTTGTGAAGGAGGGACTGCCTGTCTGCACGTGAAACAAATTTGCTTAGGAGTATCCTTAAAAAAAAAAGACCAAATATTTAGAAACTTGATTCCTGAGTGTATGTAGACATAACTGATGGTATGTAGTAATAATTGATGGCTCCATCCATATGGAGCTACTCCCAGCCCCATCTGTAGCTCTGCTAATGATCTTTCTTGACACTTTGTTTTTGTCCTGTGATGCCTTCAGGACTGAATCTAACACTTCAGAATGTGTACTTGTAGTCAGATGATGGGACAAAGAGAAAAAACCAAAAAGGTCTCTAGTTAAAGTAGTTCAAAGATGGTTTATCACAAAAGCTATTGGATTATTCACATGGTAGGCATGTACCTTACCCTCATGCTGATCTTATCCTCTCCCATTCCACTGATGGGTTCAGGAAACTTCTGCTTTTCTCTAAGTTTTCCTTGAGCTACATGGTTCTGTTAGTTTATGATTGTTCATAAATGTCTGTGGGTTTGGGAACATGAGGACTTGTGTGTTAGAGAACAGTTGTGCAGTTCTTTGTTCATGTAGAAGCTGAGATATCGGACTGTCTGCAGATGGAAATTGCTGTGCAGATTGCAGAGGTAATGTTGAAATACACAGGTACTGGTGTCTGCACTAGACTAGGCAACAGACATCTTTCTAGTAATGAAAGTAGTTCCCATTTTTCTTTACTAAAGAAGCATAAGGTGATCCCAGCTTTAAAAGTTAAAATAGTCAAGTTCAGACATTATTGTGGTGATTAATCTGTAGGAGGAAGAAATGTCTCCTCCAGAAGGTCCTCATCTTTAGCTTCTGTCTGTGCAGTTTTGATCTAAACTTCTACACAGGCAAATGCCAAGTTCTGGAATGGTAACAAGGTCATTTCTTTTAAATAAGTAATATCTAAGCCAGAATGGGAAATGGATGGAGTGTAGTTGCTGACACTAATTTAGATCAGGTCAAAAAATATTTTTGTAGGAAAATAAATGAGGAGCAGAGGTCAAACGTTTGCCTGTTTTCAATAGTAGCAGGCTGTCTACTCTAGCTCTTCAGGCAGTCTTCTCATAAGTAAATGTAAACACTGAAGAAAATGAGTAATTAAAAAACCTTCTGTAAATCTTCTGACACTTGTGTGTGTGAAGAGATGGATGCTTATGACAGTTGAGTGACTCCCTCATGGATTTTGACATCCATCTACAGAATAAGGTTACCTGCTAGAAAAGGGCATCTTTTTTCTTTCTCCCATGGATCAGGTTGGAGCTTAGAGTGAGTTAAGTGAACAAATATAGTTGCTGTTGTGTTAGTATAGTATTGGCTTTTAAGCTTCTGGCAGATGTCAAGGTGAGCACAGATTAAAACCCAAAACCAAATTTTATTCCTTAATAAGTAAAGCCTCGTTACCTCCATTTATTTGTAATGGGGTAGTTTGAAACTTATTTTCCTTAACCATCAGCATGTTTGTCATTCTACAGTGATAGCAGTCGGGATGCAAGTACTTGTCTCTTGTGGTAGAAAATGACTGATTTTTTCCTTCATTGTTGGTATTAATTACCTTTTTACAGGACACAGCAAGCTCTTAAAAAAATTATCATGGGTAGACTTTTATAGCAAGTCTCATCCTGTGTGGTCGTATTAATGCAGGAGTTTAATCAGTGTTCCACTTTGTCCTTTTATTGTTTATTTCTAAATGATTTTTCCAACTGCTTAAATGTACCTGTAAATTAAGTTTACACTGTAGTTGGCAAGATCCTAATTTTGAAATAGCGTCAGTGGAATTTAGGCATGGGGATAGTACTGGTAAATATTGAGATCTTAGTGTCTGCATTGGGGAACTTAATACTCTTTACAGGAAATGCCAAGGAACAACACAGAAAATGGAAAACAATTGGCAAATTGAATCCTATAATGACTCAAACCTAGTTGAAAATAATTTCCAAATTCATGGTCAAGTTCTAAAATATTTTTGCAATCTAAAGAAGAATAGATGGCAAGATCAGTACTTAAAAAAATATTGGCATTAATGATAGAGCTACCTGCTGCTCTGGAATGTAGAATAGGAAGAGAATCAGTATAGCAGAACTACTGAATTTTCTTTTCTGAGCTGGAGAGGATATTTTAAAATAGAGGATATATTAAAGTATTGTTCATCTTTCTAGTAATGACAATTAGTATGTGATTCCGAAATTATTACCAGAACAATAAGTTTTTAGATTAATAAACTCATCTGACACTGTAGTTAACAATGTGCTGGGTAGGTGCATTAATCTATATATGTAACTAAATATCTAATAACTAAATAAATAACTAAATATCACTTGTATATTCATGAAATGTAGTTCATACTTTTCATGGAAAGAACACCTCAGAAAGTGGCATAAACTTTTTAAGAACTCTGCTTTTCATTATTTGCTGAGTCTTTATCCTTTTCTTCTTCACATGTCAGTGTGTATATATGTATATATATTTTATGTATTTAAATGGAGTCGTTTATAGTTTTTTGAGGGACTATCTTGTACTGTAATGAGGTGATTAGATTTGATATCTTGTGCACTTGTTAACACAGTATTTTTCTACTGATAGCCTTTCTTGCATGTGTTGAGTGGTTTCAGTGATTGCTGAACAGCAGTTACAGGTACAAGACTGGGGCAAGCATGAACAACACAATTATTTCATTGGTTTGTACAAAGTGCTTTCAACGTTCACTACAATTGGTTTTAATAGTTTTCCAGTCCAAATGTATTACCCTTTTTAATATTCAAGTGTGCTAAGGAAGAACTACATTGAGTCAGAACATTAACAGTTTATTAATCATGATTAAAAGTACCTAAAAGTACATTTGTATTCATGAAATGCTTGCTTAAGGAAAGCTGATTGTGAAGAATAGTTTTAAAACTTAATCCTTACACTGTATCCTGTACTTCATAGTAGATCTGCATACTCTGTGTTTAACTTGTAAACCTTGAAAACGTATCAAATATGGTGAGCAGGTAGGTTAATCTGTGTCAGGGAACAACTGCTAGTAAAATTCACCAAGTGTAATTACTGTCACTGATGGAATGGATGGTGGTGTAGCTGACCCTACTGATCACGAGGTGCAACAGCGCAGTACCAGACTGGTGTGGAGTTTGAGTCTCATGCACTTCAAGCAGTCTGAAGTCAAAAACGTGTTTATAATGAGAATGTGAAAAACCAGGAAGTCTTTTAATAATGGCAGGCTGGTGGCTGGGGTTCTAGGGACAGAGATGTTAAAGATGTGACGGACTTTCAGGGTTATAAGATGTAAATATAAACATGGAATACCTGGTTAGAAGGGAACTCAAGGATCCTCTGGTCCAGCTATTCTTGGCAAAACAAGGGCATCGTCACGACGGCCCAGCACCTTGTCTGGCAGTACCTGGAGTGTCCAACCTTGGGGAATCCAGCACTTTCCTGGGGAGATTGTTCTCACTGTGAGATAAGTTACGTGCAGTCAGGCGGCTTTTAGAAAGGGAGTCTTGGCTACCCTGAGCAGAGGTGCTAAACTTGATTTCCAGCTTTCCAGGAAAGCTTCCTAAAGAAATGTTTGCTGTTTCCTTACATGTATACATGGAAATACTTTATCCTAGTTTTTACCTTAGCTTGGGGTAAGAGGGACTATCCTTGCTCAGTCTGCTAAGTTCTGCCTCACTTAAATGGTCAGTAGGATGCAAAAAACCACAAGCCAAAAAACAATCACCATGTCTGCCAAGTTGAACAGTGAATGAAACAAGTGTTTTGCAGCATCATGGTGCCTAACCTATGTGCAAGAAGAAACAGACATGGCATTCCTGGGATTTTGAACCTTACAGCACAGGATTGAAGTCATGTACCATATACATTTCTAGATGTAAGTCATGCTGAAGGGAAGTAGAGCATTAATTCTGTGGCAGTACCCTTCATGTTTCACCGTGTGATAGTGAGCCATGACCCTTCAGCAAGTTATTGTAGACTTCTTTGGGTTGCAGATGAGGTTTGCCAGCAGGAAGAGTTGTTATCTCATTGGGAGGCAAATGATCTCTTGATGTTGCCTGTTTGGATTTAGTAAACAATTTGCAACTCCTCATGGGCTCATAGGCGAGGTTGTAGCACTGCTGAACCATTGTTATGTAGTGGACTTTTGTTCTTTGAAGCCTTTGTTGCAGACTGAGTTCAGTACTTGAGAATATTCTTGTTCAGTTATTTTGGCAGGCTTAGTTCTCCTGTGACTTGAAGATTGCACAATTCTCTGGTAGGAGGTTTCACTATTTAAAAATACTTTAAATACCTTACTTTTTAGTTTATCCATACAGAAGACTAATTGTTTCAATTACTATTAGTTGTAGGTTTAAGCAAAATGCAATTTTTTTTCCTTGAGGAAAACAGGGAGACATCTTCAAGAAGAAGAGTGGGTCTTGAAACAGAATTTGAGAGTCTATATTAAGAATATATGTACATGGCTGTGATTCTTATGGGAATTGTTTTTATTTGGAGGACAGGATCACTTTCTAAGGACAGATCCTGACATTTTCTGCACCAGCAGCAAGGTACATTATGCAGGAGTTGTCCTTGATACAAATGCTTTATAGTTGAGGATAAGTAATACTTGATGCTTGGGTGCCCCATTATGTACTTCATCAGCTTCTTTTCTACTAGAAAGAATTTAGGCTTGAAACAACTCTAATAAAGTACACTTACTGTATGTGTATTGTATATGTAATGTGCTTTGTTATTATGGTTGCTTTTCAAACCATGCTCTTTTACCCAAAGCCTCTTAAATAAGAGACCAACAGAATACATACAAGAATGCTTTCATACTGTGCATACAAATTTTTATAGTCTTTCATCTTCATCACTGTTCTCATAGTAACTTGTTTCTGATAAAGTCATAGCAGGGGAAATATTTTTTGAACTGTGTGTTTTAGAGATTCCAGTTTTCCTTTGATTTATTAATTTTATTTTGGAAAAAGGTTTTAAAAATCAGGATTCTAGACTGAAAGAAAAGTTTGAATGCTTTCCCTCAGTACAGATGTGTTTTCCCTTAGTGAAAATAAACTGGCTGTCCCTCATACCTCATAATTCCACCTCTGTGTAGGTAACAGTTACAAATCCATGTATTTGGATGATTAAGTGAAGTATTTTCTATACTCTTGACTGTTAAAATCAACTGGGAATGTTTCTGTGTGATGTTGCTTTCATTTTTAACAACTGTCCTATGGTTTCCTGGATTTTGACAGTTTGATTTTCCTATAGTATTTTTATCTGCATAGATATTTTTTAATACTAGGCTACTGGCTCCATCTTTTGAATTACTTTTTAATTCAAATACATAATACAGTGTTTTCTCTATTTTTTTTTTGTTAATTCTAGTTTCTCTTCATTTTCTAAGAGAATCACAGAAATAGAAAAAGGAGAAAAAGCTTTCATTTTGTGCCTGATCTAATAAACTAGTTAAAGATGCTCAGAAGTTCTTCAGTGCAATTGAAGTACTGAAATCACAAATGGAACTGCATCTCCCTCTTTTGGAAAATCGAGGCATGACTTCATGACTTGGCTTAGAAGATAGGCTTTTGACTCTTTCCTACCTTTATTGTATTTTATTTTTAGTTTACTTTCTTTCCCTGAGGGAGAAGGAAAGGGGAAAGAAGGGGGAATTGTGAACAAATATTTAATATCCATAATAAGTTTATGTTGTAGTAGCTGATGTTGTGATATATTTACAGAGCAAATAAATCTCCAGTGATTTCTGAATGGCACAGATTTGTCAGCAGAACTTTGTTAAACATGTAAACCACCTGAAAAGTACTATTAGGTCTGATAACTAAGGAATATTTTTTTCAATATTTGATTTAAATGCTTGTCCCTTTAGCAGGTTTCTTTTCCAGGACACTGTAAGGAAGAAAAAGAGCAAACCAGACAGCTTTATATCAGCTGACTTAGTTTTGACAGCAATCATAAAATGATGAGGAAAATAAAGATGAGGGAAGGAATAATGTGACTAGTGTTCTATTACTTTTTCTTTCCAGTGTAACCAATTTGCAATTTAGGAAGGAGAACAGCCTGGAAGAAGCAACATGCTGTCCATTCTTTCCAAAACTTCATTTCAAGGTTTATACTCAATTCACTGTAAGGAAATAACTTCAGTGACTACAAGCACCTCGACAAATACACTCGATTTCTTGCTTATTTGGAACAGTATGAATGGAGTATGGTAAAGTTTTTCAGGGGAAGTTCAGTTCTGGAAAGATCTCCCATTTTCCATGCCTCTTGTCCCAGAGGTTCATTTGGGAGGGTACTCCTAAACTAGGGGAAGTGTTGAAGAGGTTCTGATTCCTTTACTTCCTTGCTGCCTCCCCTGAGCTTTGTTACAGGGCTATGCAGGAGCAAGAAGGGCAAGGTGGATAAGCTGTGTTTGCTTCTTTATTTCCTGCTTTCTATTTCTGAGGCTATTAAAATGAAAAATCTGTCTGGCCTCTAAAATCTGTTAGGTTGAGTGAGACAATCACAGAATGGTGCTCTTTACCATGCTGTTTGATTCCAAATTTTTTATCAGGCTTTGTATTTTTACCTAGAGCTTCTTTAAAGCAAACTGTCAGACAAGAAACTATAGATTTCAGTCCTGGGCTCTGCAGCAGGTTGCTCTGTGTTATCACAAAGTGTTCTGCTGTGCTCCCATGCATTAAGAACCAAACCTAGCAAAATGCTGCCTCTATGCTCTAGTGCTTCTCTTACAAACCAGTACTGACCTGTAGAAAGAAAGGAGTAGTTGCTTTGTTTTCCTCTGTGTTTGTGAGGTGGTGATGTGATTTTATTTGCTGTTGTAAATGACCTCAGTGTACACTGTCCACTGGCAAAAGATGATCAGAACTGTGCATTCTATCCTGGGTGCTAAAGTCAGGATTGATAATTTTTGAGGACAGGCAGGGGTGTACAGGGAAGTGTGCTTTCAGCTGATAGATTGTGGCAAGGTGGGGGTCAGTCTCTTCTCCCAGGTAAGGAGTGACAGGACAAAGAAGAATGTCCCCAAGTTGTGCCAGAAGAGGTGTAGATTGGATATTAGGAAAAATTTCTTCACTGGAAGAGTGGTCATGCATTGGAACAGGGAAGTCATGGAGTTGCCATCCCCAGAAGTTTTGGATATGACACTCTGGGACATGGTTTAGTTGTGAGCATGGTGGTGCTGGGTTAACAGTTGGACTTGATATTTTCCAACCTAAACAATTCTATGATTCTGTTTCTGGAAGAACTCAAGGGTGTTGAGAAAAGGATGTACAATTTCAAGAAAAAGAGAATAGCAGGATTGTATTGGTGTCTTGAATGCAGGACCTGTCTTTGAAACTGAACAGCATTTATGAAATAAAATCTAAGACCGAGTTTTCTTACAGCAGCAATGTGTCCAAAGTATATTGGGTCAAAATCTTTTGTATTCTTGTAAATTTGTAGTGCTTTCTTGTGGTTACCCTATTTATCTACAGCCAACATAAAAAGGTAAGCTTTTATTTTCTACAGTGCTATACTAAAGAATTCTTGATATTCAAGCAGTTGTTTTCAGCCTTCATTTACTTATAGAACAACTGAGGGAGGGAAATACCTTAATACTAAATTTCTAGTAAATTTTATGTAGTAGAAAAACCTTATGTTATCACAGCATCAAATATAAACTTCCTAGGGAGTCTTTAAGGGTTTATCCTTCCCATGTTTTATGTTTTGGCTTGAACTTGCTTTTAAATCAGATACATGTTATTGAAATGAGATGATGTTTCCACCTGTATTCCTGTAGCTTTTATATTTAGATAATTTTATGTCAAAAATGAATAGATCTGAAGCTCATGAAATACTATAGATCGTAAAATGCTGAAATAATAGCTTATTGCCCTTACATAACAACTTACTGACATTTCCATATTTATATTAAAGCTAGTCCACTCTCATTTTATTAGCTATTGTTGATTTGATGGCCAATTTAATTTCATCATTGAATTAAAAGCCACATATACCAAGAATCATTCTAAATGCTTTCAAGCTATTAAAGTAATGAAATAATAATACAGTGTTTCGGAGCAATTTATTGGCTTACATATATTCATCAGTTAGTTATCATTTCCTCATTTTCCTTTCCCCAACTTGAGTATAAATGATAAACCACTATATAACAAATTTCTCAAACAGCAGAAATATGTCTAAATTCTTTATATATGTACATATATATATTTAAGAACTAGTCCAGAAGATTATAATTTTAAATAAAAAAAAATCTAAAAAATAATGAATGGCAGCATGGCTTTTTATTTCTGATGTTTGACCCTGTCTCCTAATTAATGAAAACAGAGGCAGATGCCTTATGGGAGCACATCATAATTAAATTAAATGCTCATATATGGATTTGAAGTCTGCTTTAGATGCAGGAACTGAAAATTAAAGGAGTGGTTGCTGAGCAGAGGGTTTGTCTGATCTTGTGCAACTGTTCCTTGAATTATTCTCTCACACTGTTCTGGAGATCTGTGTATGTGTACACTGGAAGTTGGGGGTAGCCAAATGGAGCTGATGTGAAGAGAAGATGAAGTTAGGCAAACACGAAGAAAAAAAAGGGATATTCATAAACATATGAATTTTAAATTTTTTAGTTTGTGTCCTGTTACAGCAGAGTTTCATGTCATAACAATAGCACAGCCACATTAAGCTCCATTTTTGCAGGTGGATTTAGGTTTTAGCTGAATTTGTATTGGTGACAAAGCTTTTAAATTTTTTTTGAACCTTTCATACTTTTTATCATTAGAGATCGTGTAAGAAAAACTGTGTGGTGTCTGTTTTTAAAAAGCCAGCAGATCTCACTGAGTCACAGTAGGTTGAAAATTGCCTGACCGTAAGCACAGAGTTTTCCTTTAAATGCCCCAAGACATCCAGAAGGAGTTGGTGGATGTACTGTGGGTGGTATAAAAGGCCTGTGTTATTTTGGAAAGGCAGAATAATGGGATACCCAAGAGTCTGAAATGCCTGAAAAATCAAGGCCTCTCAATCTCACTTGTCCTGTACTGGCAGCATCATTACATTAAATGAGACCTATTTCAGCTTCTGAATTGCTCCTATGTGTTATTGCCTTTTCTTTATTATACTGGACTGACCTCAGAGTGATGGTTTCCCCTTAACTGTAATAAACTGCTTTTGAGAGTTATAAACATCATCAAACAGACTCATAACCCCTATATTTAGTTTTATCCTACAGCTTACTCCCCATCTCATGAATTTCCTGTCCTCTAGTGGACAGACATGGAACACGTTGTCACTTTGGTACTGATGTTGTGAGAAATAGGTCCTGCTTTATCTTCCTGCAGTCCAGCATTTGGAAAATTGAAATGCACTTTTGCAGACCAGTTTTTACCTACCTTAAAAGTCAGCCTTTGTTGGTTTTGTTTTCTCTGACTACTGCCATACATTTGTTTTTCTACCGTTTTTTATTCAGATCCGAAAGTTCTTCAAAATTAATCACTTAGTAGCACTGATACTGTAAAACTCAGGTTTAAGAGCGTGTTTTTTCTATGTTGGGTGTACTCATCTGTGAAATCCACTGCACTTATTACAGTGGTTTGGGATGCTAAACTTCCAGGTGCTGAACAATTCAGACAGAAACCTTGAAAATACACCCAGCATCCCTATAATGGAAAATGAATACTGAACATAAATTTTTAACCTCTGCATACAAAAGATGTACAGTGTAGGTTAATGTCTTCACTTATGTTGTTTTGCAGTTGTACTTATAGAAATTGTGTGTCTGTGCCGTGTCCATTTTTAGAGCAAATTGGCTTTTTAATGTCAGGTTTTGAAGGACGTTTTCATTCTGTCTTTCTGATGCTTGTTTGTGTCAGACCATTTATTTACATATATTTATATCTCACTTGTAAGCCAGAATCGTGTCACATTCAAAGGTCTCATGAAGGATTTTGAATGTTTACCAGTAGGGGAGGTGTGGGGTAAACCCTAAACTATTTAGGTGAGCTGTTTGCAAAGTCGATGTAGGCAAATCCAGCATTACTTTGAATTTCCTACTTCCTTTCTTCTGTTAGAAGTTTTCCAATGGGAAAGCTATCTTGGAGACTCAGTGGAATAGGAGAAAAAACCTCTTTTAAATAGAATTCTATACAGTGCTGTTTTAACATACTTCCCTCCCTTCACACACACACACAAAATCATGTTGTCCATGTATTATGCAGCTTGGTAATGTATTATTTTATCTCATGTTTCAAAGAAGTGGTTACTGTAGATGGTGGCAAGTTGTTTACCTCTGTTGTTTTGTCTTTGTTTCATTCTGTCTAAATTTGGGCAGTGCAAATGAAACTGTTTTGAGATCCAGGTTTCTTTCTTCTTAATCAGTTTTCCCTAATTTTTAACAATTTGCGAAGGAAGTATTAGTTTGTGTCAGAAACTTGGGTTTCCTTTCTTCCCCCTGCACTTTTCCTCTTGTTGGAGTGTTTTCTGTAATAATAGGAACAGAAATACAGGGGCTATTTTTACCTAGGATTTTCTTTAACTAAAGTCTAAATAAGTGTAAAACAGGTTGCTTGTGTTGAGAGGCTAAGCTTTTGTCGGTTTGCTTGATTCACTTGACATGTGTTTCATGCTGTAGTAGTATCTATTTTAATAGATTTATTTAATGGAGGGTCTAGTTTTTATGTCAAATAGTGAGATGTGCCTCCTCATAGACACTGAGGAATGATCATGGCCTCTAGAAAATGATGTAGGTAAATCCGAAGGCCAGCTTGAAGAAGCCTGATTTAATGTACATCATGGCTTTATATATGTTCTATGGAAAACAATTTTTTGAGTTAATTAGAAAATGTAAAGTCAGATATAAAGTGTTGATGAACTAAGTAGTAGCTAGTTAGGTTGCAAATTTTATGAGTATTTTTCTACCCATTTCAAACTAATTTGGAGGAAAAGTACAGTATCTGTTAAACAGATTTCTAGGTACTATGTCAAAAGGACTGTAATGATTATATTCAGTATTCCTTAATGCATGTAAAACATGTAACAGCATATTCAGTGTACACATAGCAGCTAATTTTTGTGTCTGGACACTGCAGAGAAGGGACTGCAAATCATAATTTGGGGTGAGCGGAGCAAGAGTTTTTACCTGTCTTTGTTTTATATGTGCTTTATATTTTTACTCCTTTTATTACAACTTTTACTTATATGTAATTGTTTCAAGAAATAGCAAAGCAAATATGGGAATTAAAGCTGTCAGACTGTTTGCAGTAGAGTAATTTTTGTCAATCTTGAGCTGAATTGCTATTGGTTTTGTGGTGCCATTCAGCTTTTCCCGTTTTTTCTTTTTTTTTTTTTTGCTCTTGCTTCAGCTAAGCATGATGGTGTGAGAGTTCTGTCTCAAGAAACTTCTGAAAACATTATCTGAAGTATTTTTTATTTCTGACTTTGTTAATAAACTTTATGCAATATCAGGGGAGAGGAATAAGATGAGTACAGACCTTGATAATTAAGCCTAGGAGAGACTCTGTAAATGGTATATACATAAAATTAAGAAAGGTATTAAACAAGCATAGGAACTAAGAATTGAAACTGTCAGGGATCACTTGATAGATCTGTAAGGACTTGGTGTTGATTATATTTCTGCAAACCAGAGAAGGAAAGGATTCAACTTTACCAGCTCTAGTGTTGTAATCATTGTTTTTCTTGACTCTGCTCTCTCTATGCACAGCCCACGATACTCAAAAATTGCAGCAACAAATGAGCAAATTTGAGGTTTCTTCTGTAGGGGTGAGGTTGATTTATGACCATGGCTGGATATATTTGAAAAACGTTTCTTAAGACCACTTACACTGTAAAGTAAGCAACAAATAAGTTTTATGATTACTTGTTTAAAGTAGTGCTCCTCCGCTTTTTGAGATTTTTCTGATATTTGCGTGGTTAAATTTCATGACTTCTGTTGTTGGATAAATATATCCTTTTCTTTTGAGCATGGGAGTTTTCTTATATCTTTGCATAATAGAACTGAAAGTAACGTTTTAAAACAAATCAACCCAAAAATTTAGATTCTGAGCCTAAAAACAAAGCAGACTCTTCTGCTTTGAACAGTTTGACTGTTCAAGTGTGTAAAACCAACCCTTTGAGTGGTAGATCTCCACCATTTTTTTATGGCTCTGCATCATTACTGTCATAATATACAACAAATAAATGAATGTATTTCTCGGAAATTTTAGTTTTATTTATTAAAATTCTGTATGTGAAAGTTGGTAGAAACTTGTATGACTTCCTGTAAGTCTCTCAGTTCCTGAAAAGTGTAATCATTAAACTTGGCTTTGTAAGTGTTTTGAATAAATGCAAAACTAGTACTTGAACAAAATGACTCCCAAATAAATGGTAAATCAAATGCACTGGTGTCTCACAAATGAGGGGAAATATGGTCAATTTAAGTCACTACAGAACAACAGAAGTTCTTATACTTTGTCAGAAGGGTGGTGCACAGAGATTGGTTGTGCAGTGTATCTGTAGAAGTGTTAGTTGAAAAAATGAAATAACTGGTTGGTCAATTAAATGGTTTTTTAATATCTTTTTTTCCCCAACCTTTTCATTGCTTAATGGTTTAAATTAAAGACTGTGCATGACTAGATTAATATACCATAATACAGAAATTTACTTTTTCTCCCTCCAGTATCATCTTTGAATTAAACCAGTACCACAGCTAATTAATGTTCTGAATGTAGATTAATTACTTTACATTTCTTAAATGTGCCCACCCTTCATAAGCCTGTCTAGTATGAATTACACTAAAATACTAGAAAAAAGGCATGTCAACATGAGTAGGTTATTATATGCAGTAATCGTCTTATTTCTATGATGGGTAAATTGAGACAAAATAATAAAAGAAGCAATAGCATCATCAGAAGTGTGATATGAGAAAGAGGAGATAAGTTTTATTATTTTAAGAGTAATTTGCAAATTGTCAATGCTCTATCAGCAAGGAGGATCTTCACAGTATTAATGTAATTTGCAGAAATACTCTTTGGGTCAGCTTTGCTAGTGTAGTTAACAATAAATTTTCCATGCAGCTGTACAGTCTTTGCAGTAACTTTCTCAGCTTTTTCTGAGGAGGTTTTTGGTATCAATTTTTCCATCTTATGAAACCTATTTTGAATTGTTGGCGTTAATACTATGTACTGAGGCACAGCAATCATACTTCCCTTGCCTTACTCTGTCAACTTCCATTAACCTTCTGTGTATACATATTTTCCTCTTTGTTGGTCTAGATGACTTTTAAAAGGTCCCTTTCAACTGAAGTATGCCACGATTCTGTGATCTTGTCCTTCTTCCATGGTTGGGTTAAGGGTACAGATAATCTATCAAAACAGAGAAAGGCACTTGCCAGAAGTGAAAAGGCAATTCTTTGGTAATTTCATCTTCAAGACTACCTGTTAGGAATTAAGAGCAAAGACAATTCACTTTTTTAAACCAAAAAANAAACAAAACAAAACAGATGGAGACAAAAACTCAACCCCCTTCCCTTTTCATTTGAAGCTTCTTATAATTTAATGGTTTTTATATTAAAAAAAAAATCCCCGTAAAACCAACAGCCAAATGAAAAAGTCTCAGTCATCAATTTATTTAAAAAAGCAGAATTGAGAATTCTGTGCCTTCACTTGCTTGTACATTTCTAGGTTTTAGATTTGCAAACCATCTGTGTTACTGTTTTAGGGGCACCCAAGATACCAAGCAAAGCCACAGTGGTGCTGTTCGTTCTGTGCTGAGGAGAGGGAAGGTGGGATGGGGTGGGAGGAGGTGAGAGAGGTGGAACTTTTTCTTCATCTTGACCCAAAAGCTGTCCTGTGCTGTTTGTGTGACCTGTTGTTCCAGTCTATGTGACATTGTTAAGGACTCACAGAGCATGGAAAAGAAGATGAAATTAAGATATTAAAATTGCCTTACTAGATTGTTTGTTTGCCAAGTTAAACAAATCACACTTCTCATCCTAATGGCATTATTAGTGCATGTCTATTTAAATTTATGAGACCATGGAAAGGAAATAGCAATGACAGGGATAATTAGGGAACCTAAGAGTAATCCATTTGGGAAGGCTTCTTCTCTCATTACTTGTATAAAGCTTGTATATATTCTCACCTTTCAGCTCCTGCTGGTGAACATCACTCCTGTCTGACATGTCTGGTTTACTGTCCCCTTGCAAATCATCTCTGCGAGCAGGGTTGTTCTTCCTTCTCTTGACTTGCATTGTGTGTTTGTGGGTTCTTTAAATTAAGTTTCTGTGTAGCCTACTATTTCATTCCCTGCTATGTCTTGCATAGAAGGTGTCCTGTGAGTTATAAGTGACTGCCTGCATTTGTTGTGTTATTTTATAGGTGGTGATTCGTGCTCAAAACGGCGCCCTCCTCTATCGTATTTCACCCTGGGCAAGATATGTGGTCCGTGATGAAGACAAAGTGAATTATGATTGGGTTCACTGGAATCCACCACAGTCATACATAGTAAGGCTTCAATATTATTTTCAAGAGGTCTATCATGTTATCTTTGTATCCCTGTTTGGAAGAAAATAAAAGGAGATAGCAAACTAGTTAAAACAGCTACCTGAGAAATGAAGGGCTTTTATTCATGGCTTTGACAGAAATAAGAGTCTTTAATAATGGATGGTTTTGAGCTTCTTTTTCAGCCTCCTGTAGAGTGTATCTTAAGAAAAAATATTAATGTGGTATTTTAAACTTGGTTTCCCACCTGTTAGGCAAGATTGACAAGTATTCTGGGACAAGATGGCTGTTCGTGGTAGGGGGGAGAACAGGGAATTATCAGTACTGGATTTAAGGACTGGTTATCTGCAAATGCAAGGTTCAGTACTCAACATTGTTAATATTGTATGAAGTAAAAAAAAAACTTTCAAAAATAAGGTGCCCACACTCCAGTCAAACCCTAGTTTCTTTGTATCAGGAAAATCCTGTAACTGAATTTAAAGCCCTCATACTTCTCATGCACTGCTGTAAGGGAGAGAACTCTTTGCATGATATGTGAAAAAAACCCTAGGAGAACATCTGGAAACTTTGGACTGTCTGAGTAATGTTGTTTCATATTAAACTTTTTGATGTTTTCCTTGAAAAATGGTATGCAGTGGTTTATATTAGACATGCTGTAGTCTCTATTTTGAGTTAAATTTTAGTACCCCTTCAAATTATGAAGCAAGTGCTTCACAGAGAAAAGGTTACTGACATGAAAAATATTTTCTTAAAAAATAGATAACATAATGTACAGTAACTCTTATTAAAATCTGTAGTCTTTATCAGTTTAGTGGCTTACTCTATATATGATGCTGTGTGACACCTCAGTCCCCTGTAAGAAAAGGGATGGGGAGGTATTTGGAAATGATGACCTAGAGTGAAAAGGAGGCCAGAACAGTTGGGTGAAGACAAGGCCTTACAGGGGAAAAAAAAGTACTTTTATGAATAGTAGAGGTGGAAATAAAACAGAGGTAACAAGCCTCAACCAAAAGTTTTGTTCTTCACATTGTTTCTTTAATTTCTGTTCACATGTGTATTCAACCAGTTTTGTTCTACTTTTTCAAAATTTCACCTGAATAATAAACTAAAAAATAGGATATTAACTTCAATGGCCACTATATTCTTCACATATTTTCACCCATCTAGAAATGCTGTGTACTCATCTCAAGATTTGGGATTTTAAAATTACATTTTAATCCTAAATTATTGAAGTATAGGTGATACTGTGCTGTAGAACTGTATTCTTGAGGAGTAAAATATTTATTAATTTCAGTTAAGAGAAGGCTGAGTGATTTCACGTATCTACAAAAAGCAGATATGCTTAAAAAATAAAATCCTTACTCTATTCTCTATCTTCAAACAAGCTTCGTAGTAATTCAGAAGGACTCCTAAGCTGTTCCTAATGACAACTCTTTGTTTTTTTGTTTTTTGTTTTTTTTTCTTACAGCATAAGAATCCTTCCCCCAAGAGATTAAAAAGCCTAAGAATCTATGAATCACATGTGGGAATTGCTTCCCCAGAAGGGAAAGTAGCTTCTTATAAAAACTTCACATACAATGTACTACCTAGAATAAAGGATCTTGGTAAGCAATGCCAGAAATGTTTGCAGAGGTAATTTTTACGTGCCTGTGCTCTTGTTAGAAAACTGTCACATATCTACAGGATTTTTTTGCATTTTCCAACTACACATACTATAAAAATAGAGTTTATAGTGTGTGAGCAAAAAATTAACAAGTGAAATCTATGGAGAACAAAGACTGAAATAGGATATGTGAATCAAAATGCATTCCAGATTTTTAAGTAAAATATGATTGTTAAAGCCTAGGTGAGTATAACCAGGCAATTTGCTTTTGGCATGGTTTGCTTTCAGCTTGAAAACGGATCTGTTTTTATGATAGTCTTCAGAAAAGACTTCATCCTTAATTGGTTCTACTAATGTAAAACTTAGTTCTAAGGAAAGACAAAAGAAGTACCTGGTTATTTTTTCTTTGTTTTTCCAGAATAAACCTGCTAGACATTTTTTTTATCCCTGAACAGTAGCTCTGAAGTATCAGAACAAGGAAGCTTTAAATGTGAAAAATCATCTTCAGGAAAAGAACTTCTAGTTTTGGAGAGGATATGTGAAAGAGCTGGTACCATGATCTCAGGAAACACAGTAAAATTGTTCACCTCAGTTTCTCTTAAATTATTTTTCCCATGGTGTCTTCGCACTGTTTCTGTTATGGGCAATGTTTGAACTTACTGGCTTTTACTACCTTGTGATGAAATATATATTTTACACTCTGCTGTGAAATAATCATGGCATTCATAGCTGAAACCTCTGTAAATGGTGGCTATGTTTGTGTTTGATTTTTTTATTTTATTTATCAGAGTGCCGGAAGAAGACATGTTCCTGTAGCTTTATGTGTTGAGTCAGTGTTTTGTGGCTTTTGACTTTCAATAAAGTTGAGCTTGCAGGTGAGATGAGGGAGTTTGCACATCTGGAAGTCCATAACAAAAAGTAAATTTGGGTTTTATATTACATATCTGTGACACCTTACTGCAAAGGAATTTCACTTTTCCCAGGAAGATAATAGAATTTACAGAATTAGGAAAGCATTCTGTTTTGCCTACAAATTTCTTTTTTGTGGAGAAATGTAATGAAAAGTCTGATTCACCAAATAATAAAAGCAGTATCAATATGAGGAAGGGTATACAGAAATGATAACAAACTTTCCTTCTGGTTTACATTAAGTAAACATTGTGGAAATTAAACATTTTTAAAATATATTTGTAAGGTCTGTTAGATTAATTTTTGGAATGTCTTACTTCTTAGGACAAGCTTAAACACATCACTGTTTGAGAACTGTAATGTATTATTAGTTTGTAGAAATATGTGCATGACAAATAGCCAAATAAATAGCAAGCAAATTGAATGAGATTAATTTGATGCAGTGTTGCTGTTTATTTATAAAAATGCTGTAAATAAAAATAAGTACAATGAGCTTGAGTTATAAACCAGCAATGAGTCTGACAAATTGCTGAGCTTGTGCCAACTGTCTTCTAATAATACCTCTGGTTTTAAGTATCACAGCGATAAAAAAACATGGGAAGAATAAAAAATCCCACAGCATCTTGTTGAAACTAAGGAATGAGGCAAAGATTTTCTTCAAACTAATACAGAGATGGTGGTGTTGTGAGTCTCAACAGCCTGTAGATAAAACCTGATTCTTTAGAGTTCCCTTCCCTGAGAATGCACTGAACTATCGTAGGTGATATGACACAGTGTCCCTCAGCCCTCCTGGGCTGCCTTGGTTCTCGGTTGAACTCGGAATAAAAGCTTGTTACACTTGTGTTTCCTCCTTTTGGAAGACTCTTGTAGAGGGAGTATATAACTATTAAAGTTGGAAAAAGTGGTGTGGAAGGGATAAAAAGAGACTTCATATGTCATGAAGTTATAGTATTGTCTCTAAGCTGGAGAGATGTGAGTCTGACAGATGGACCATTGGTGGATAAGGAGTTGGCAGGATGCTCACACTTAAGAGTTTCAGTCAATGGCTTGATGTCCAAGTGGAGACCAGGGATGGAGTGGCTTCAGACTGAAGGAGGGTGTATTTAGATTGGACATTAGGAAAAAACTTCTCCTGTGAGAGTGGTGAGGTGCTGGAGCAGGTTGCTCAGAGAAGTTTTGGATGTCCCATCCCTGGAAGGCGTGTTGACCAACCTGGTGTAGTGGAAGGTGTCCCTGCCCATGGCAGAGGAGTGGGAACTAGAGGATCTTTCAGTTCCCTTCCAATCCAAACCATCCTGTGATTCTATCATAGCATGTGTAGCCAGTGACTAACCCTGCACTACCCAACTGCAAGTGTCAGAAGTGAAGCAGAAGTTCAGGACATGCAGGTTGCCATAACTACTATTCTGAAGTTAAGTAAAGATTACATACATTTCTGTCTACATCTAGGAGATTCAATACGTGTAGATCACTTGACACCTTGACTGTTTCATTTGTAATGGAGATCATATAAATATAAAATATTAGGTAGAATTTCTTCTTGAAAGTTACTGAATCTTCAGTTGCTAACCATTAGGGTCAGAGGCAGCTAAAATGAGAGAAGGCTGGAATGGATATGTTACAGGTGTTGAATACTCCTTTAACTGTTCTTAAGGCATTTGTTTGTTATATTTGTTTTTATATTGTAGGCTATAACTGTGTCCAGCTGATGGCTATTATGGAACATGCATATTATGCCAGTTTTGGTTATCAGGTCACAAGTTTCTTTGCAGCATCAAGGTAGGTTTAAGTGCTCCAGCATCTTCTCTGTTCTTTTCCCTTTCTTCCCATCCACTGAAGTCAGTATTGCCTTGCAGGTGTGTGTTTGTAGCAAAGTGTATAATGGGAAGCAATGGCTTAGGTGTTTGCTCTAAGTTCCTCTTAAATGTGGAATCAATTTGGCACAGCGATCAGCTGCTCTGTGAAACACTTTGGATAGGATACAGACAAAAAGTTTATAAGTAACTTCAGCTGCCATAGCATATTCTGGGTAATCCACCTTCAGCAGTCTTTATGCATGGGTTTGGGGTTGTGGAATTCTTGGCAGAAACAAACAGGACATGTAGGACTTTCTTTTATGACAAACATAAGTGTACACTGTTCATAATGAACTTGATTAAAATCATGGCTCTGTGTGTTCTGTGGGAACCTGTTCCCAGGCTTGTAACGGATTGTACTTAGATATGAGACATAGGGTGAAAATAGATGAAAAATGAATTCAGGTAGCTGTTAAGAAAATCATGATAAGCCTGGAAGTAGTGATTTTTTTCCTTTTAAAGTTTTTTGTATTAATCTTAGAGCAGCTTAAGTGACTGAATTCAGATAGTAAGTTTTTAACTGGCTTAATTAGTTGAAAACATATGTGTCAGGCACAGGAGACAAAAATCTTGATTTAAAAATAAGAAACTGGTGTAGTATCTAAATCAAATAACTAAGCAGGAAAACAGCAAATGGTGTATTTTGTGGATCTACATTTACTTTTGAAATCATTGTGTTACTTTAACCCAGCAATATGAATTTATTTTTGTCCCTTACAAACTAAGGAAGTGTCCCTTACAAACTAAGGAAGAAATAGCAGCTTCAGGTTGTATCTCTTCTCTTTTATACTGAATTTGATATATTATTAAAAAGGGAAAAATAAAACTGAATCTATTTCTGCAAAACATTGTGTGGACGATGGAATTTTTGTAAAGAGAAATGGTTTGAAATGTTAGTTTGTAAGCCATAGCTGCTGCTTTAGGGGCTGAAAAAATACCCACTGTATATCTGTAAAGTGACTTTGATGACCATGATGCCTGTGAAGTGCTGATTGTACCACGTTGCACTTTCACAGCCGGTACGGGACTCCAGACGACCTGAAGGAAATGATTGACGTTGCCCACTCAATGGGCATCACAGTCCTGCTGGACGTGGTGCACAGCCACGCCTCGAAGAACTCCGAAGATGGTCTCAACCAGTTTGATGGTACAGATTCTTGTTTCTTCCATTCTGGCTACAGAGGCAATCACCAGCTCTGGGACAGCAGGCTCTTTGACTATGCAAAGTGAGTATAAAATGTTGCTATTTTGTACCAGTTCTATTAAAACTACACTCCTTGCTCCTTGCCAAACTGTTGAAGTCATTTGGATTGTTCAACAGTTGCAGTATGTGGAGGTAAATTCCTCTACTTGCCTAAATGCTTAAAATCTAACACTAATTGATACTATTTCAATTTTGTTGTTTTCCTGTCAACCGTGGCTGCCTATGTGCAAGTTATATACCATGTGCATTGTATGTATTATATAATGGTGTAGTAACTTTTATTTTAAAGTATATTTCTATATAAATACCAATTTACATATATGTTATATAGGAATATATAATTGTGTGTTTTATGCATAATAGAATATTAATATTTTCCTGCTATATAGTATATTGTATATATATAATAGATAATGTTTCTATATAAAAAATGAAATAAGAAAAGCTGATGAGAACTTATAAACTCTGGAAATTAATTGCCAAACTGCCAGGTTGTTGAAATGCAGGAAATGTTTCCCCTCAGGACAGCTAATTCCATTTCAAAGAGCTTCTGGAGGTCAACCAACAGTTAATAGGGGGTCATTTTCAGTAGACAGTCCTAGAGACTCAGTTTGGTCAAGCTTAATTAAGCAATATAAATATAGTGTGTGTCAAAGCATGTATTAATGCCAGGTGATTATTAGTGTTTAATATTGTTTACTCTGTATTCTCTGAGGTATTGGAGGCAAGGAGATTGATCTTGTTTGCTGAATGTTCCAGTGGTTTAAATGGAGAAACAGGCACAAGCAGCCAGCTTATTTCAGTTTCCTTCTCACATTTTTCCCTGTTTGTTCATCCCTGAACCACCTTGATTCCTCCCTTGCTTGTCTTTGTTTCCCTAAACATTCCACAATAAGTTTTGTGTAACTTCACAGTCTCCTTAAAGCATGTCTTAATAAACTCTGTACAGAATCAATCACTTATTCCAGGATAAATTCTCTTATTTACCCCCTTGAGATGCATTATAATCTTGTGGGAGCTTCTTCATCAATTACAAAGTTCTGTTTTAACCCTTTCAAGGTTACATTTGTATGGTTCCTATGGTGGCTCATCCTTCAGCAACTGTAGAGTTCTTGTCTCTTGTTAAACTGTTAGTTCTTAACTTTTATGCCTCAGGTTCAATTTCCTTTTTCTCCTGTTTTTTTCCTTTGCTTGCATTGAATTGCCATGGACTGGATGGATACAGTTACATTGCACTATTACAAAAGTCATGTCACATAGCATAGGACAATTGTTTGATGGGACTCAGTGTCAAATAAACCAAGTAGCCAGTGTGAAAACTGATTTATGCACTTCAATACTTAGTAGGATGAGCTGTTCTTTATTTACTTGCTATTTGGGACAATTTAATGGATTATTTCAGAAGGAGTTTCTAGATTGTGATGTAATTATAAGAAATCAATTTTTGTCCTTCTTATTGACCTTTAAATTCATATTCAAATAAATTGCATTTCAAATAATCTTAAAGCTTTAATATCAATATGATAGCACTGCACATTCTATTTCATTTGATGGTTATGAATAATCAGCAAGTGTTGAGTACCAATATCTCTAGTGAGAAAATAGAATGCAGGTTTAGACCTTTCTCTGTTCCAAGCAGAGCAAAGTTCTTCCTTCTGGGAAAGAAAGTGCTGCTAAGTGTTTGGGAGGATTTATAAATGAGAGAAACAACAAACTCATTTTGTGGTAGCACTTGGCAGTATTAAGCATCTCTTCAGAAGTGCAGAGCTGCCTCCTTGGCTCAGTTTGGTCAGTGATAAGTACCTGTACTGTGGAATTTCTTTTCATGCTATGGCATTGGAATAGGTGCCAGACTGAATACTGGAAAGGGGAAGTGAAAGAGCTGTGAGAGGAAGAGATGAGATTAGGGAATAGCAAAGACCAGAGAAACTGAAACTCTTCACTGGATGACTGAGGGTCCTTCAAATATAATTTCCCATCCCCTGTCCTCTTGCGATATTCAACAACAAATTTGGGGTTCTATTGTTAAAGATTTGTGGAAACCCTTCCTTTCCCTTCAAGCATAGCAAGCTGTGAACTTTTTCTAGTCGTTAAGGCTTTCTGTCATCCTAATACCTGAGACAGTAAATATTCTGTATGTGTTTATAGTCAAGTTTTAAGGCTGAAAAGATATAATTCTCATGTGTATTGTAAGTTTCACAAAACTGATTAAAAAGTAGCTTTCATTTTTTTCCCTATTCTTTGTGTGTGCAGGTCCCAAGGAAAATTGTGAAATAATCAAACTGACCATTCATTGAAAATGTTTGATTTGTTTTTTTGGGGTTTTTTTCCCCATTTAGTCTATATTGGCATGCTGACATATATTGACATATATATGACATATATATGACATATATTGACAGCTTTCTATCCTGTACAGAGCTTGTACTAAATGCCTTTCCTCCTGTAGTGGGAAGAACTGTTAAATCTACAGGTACTTAAATATCAAATGCAAAGAATGCTCAATTCACTTTGGAATTGAGAGAAACTAATTCTCTACCTTGAAAGACATTAAGGAACAATTGCTTTATCAGTTTAGTCTGTCTACATTTTCTTTGAAAGCCAAGATGTAAGTAAGTTTATCTCGCAGCATTTGCAAGATTGTTCAGTTGTCTGTGAAGGGGACTGTGAATACTTGCTGTAACAGAATGTGGCAAAAGATCTATATCCATGCCAAAAAATTATATCCCTTATGTATTTAAATACTATTTTCTAGTAAAATTCATGTAAGTAGAGAGTAACTCTAAGAAAAGCAATAGTAAAACTGTTCAGAAGACAACCTGGATATTGGCTCTTGCACCACAGTGCTACTTGAAAAGATGAAGGCATGTTTTGTATTTAATTTTTTTATCCATATTTATACAAGTGTTGTATGGACAGGGAGATTTTCTGTAAATTTTGAACAGCATTTTAAAATTATGCTGTTCATGATGTTGTCACTGGAGAATAAAAACTCAGTTTAATTGAAATGAGAACTTGAGGGTAAGATAACTGGCTAATAGAAAAATACATTTTGCATTACTTTTTTTCAATAAAAACATGCAAACTGTGCTTTAGAAACCAACCAAAGATATTCAGAACTAAATTTTTATTTTAATAATTTTCAGAGCTCTTACACATTCTTTTAATCTTTTGAAAATCTAGATCCTGAGTGGTTTTTTCCCCTCAAATATGTTAATTTTGTGACTCTTCTCCATTATTTCCATCCTGCCTGGCTGTATCTGTGTCCACCCCCTGTTTCCCTCAGCAACCAAACCAAAAACCAGAATCCCAACGCTTCAGTGAGATTGCAGTTGATTTTAGTATTTTCTGTTGAGAAACAAACTTTTATATAATTTGCCTTGGTTCCTGTTAAAAATTGTGACTTTTCTAGCCCTGAATTCATGAGAGGGAAATGCTTTAGTATAAAAGGGGTGCCAGAAACTCCGGACCTGTACTCTAGTTGGCAATGTCTAGTTAATTTTGGAGGAAGTTAATGGTTTCCCACCTTTGGTAAAAATTCTACTTGTAATTAATTTTGCACAAGTGGAGTATGTCAAAGCTGCTACAAAGTATAACAATTTTTTCTTCCTGAAATCATATTCAAAGGTTATTCAGCTGCCAGGTTCATTAGAAGTGATGCTGTAGACTCTGGAGACCAGATGGGATCAGAACTGGAGTGATTGATTGTGTTTTAATTTAAATTCATTTCTCCAAATAGCAAATGTGTCTAAAATACTAATCAGGCAAAACAATTTAAAAATAATTGTCAACAAGCTATTACCTAGTAAAGATTTTCCCCACAGCACTACATAAATAGAATGTGTAAATGATGTTTCCTTTCTAGACTTGTTGAGGTCTGAGAGTATTGTTTTGACTTTTAAGGCTTTTCCTGTTTTTTCTTAGACTTTGTGGGATTCTAGTCTGTCTTAATCCAATTCTGAATGTCAGCAGGTGTACTGATATATTTCTGTGAGCCTTTAGAATATTGGTAGAAGTAAAATTCAGAAATCGTGTGATGCCTTAAGGTTTTTTTGGTTTGTTGTTTGCTTAGGGTTTTCTGGGGGGGGTTTGGTTTGGCTTGTTTTTTTAATACTATGACCCTTTTCACCTGAGCACTTAGGCAAAATTTTAAGTTATTTCACAGTGTAGGAGATGATTTTGGTATAAAAGTAAGAGGTAGGTTTACAATCCAGTTTTAATTTTAACTAGTCCAGCTTCCTTGGATGTAGCAGTATAATCAGTAAGAGATGACGTTGGTTACAAGGATTTAGGGCCAGCAGATGTCCCAGCATCTCCTTTGGGGCTTTTTTGAGGCCTTATTTTCAAGGCTTTTTAAGACTGGATGTTGTGTCCCTGTTTTGAAGGTTAAAAATCATCACTAAGCCATGTAATGGAAGAAATGTCTTATTTTATTTAGTTTTTTCTTTCTCCTTCATTTTTATGGAGTTTCAAGTGACATCGATGGCAAATGTGCCTTGAAGTGCTACAGGTAGGGTTAATGTATAGAAATACTTTGTCCCATGAGCCACAGTTTTTACATCAGGGCAACAGATGACTTGCTAGTCCCCTGCTGCCAGTCCAGATGTTCTCTCCAGCTCGGTCTTCTGAACTGCTGGTGGAACAGCTGATTATAGCTCCGCACTACTTTTTTTTTTTTTTTTTCTTTTTTTAATTCAGTTTTTCTTAAAGTGTGTTTTAAACCACCATAGCTCAGAAACTGCTTTCAACCTTGCTGTGAGTGCTGCAGAAACAGGGCAGCTGTTAATTTCTGAAGTTGGTGTGTTTGTTCTGCTGTAGGTGGCCTCTTCCCCAGCTTGTGCCTCCAGAGTGGGGTTGGTCACCTGAAACTTTTTTCCCTTGTCCTGTGGTGCACCCTTAGGTGGGTATCTCAGGTGCTCTCTTGCATCTAAAACATCCACCTGTGTTTGGATGCTGAGACAGTGGCCTTTTCTGCCACCCAGTGTTTAAATCCTGCATAAACCTTATGCTGTATTTTCTGGGGAGAAAAGGTCCACTGATTTTGCTTGACTTTGGGATCGGACTCTTTAAAGACATGTTTGTCTTCTGACATCTTCAGCAGCCTCTGAACACTAGCTCAGTGTTAGTTCTTCCTTGAACTTCCTTCCTGTTCTTCATCCAAATTGTTTTTCTTTCTTCTGATTGCCTACTTTGCCAGTTTTTATCTGCCACTGAGGAGATGACATTAGTAGGTGGAATGAATTGGAACATAAATCATTCAGAGTTTGGTTTTTGGTTAGCAGGGGTACCTGTCTGGGCTCACAATTCCCTAAATGTAGCTGTCCATAATATTTTTTTGGTTTTGTTTTCCTGTAATTCAGTGATGAATTCTAAATACCAGTGGAGATAAAGACTCATTGCCTTCTGTGGGAGCATCCCCATGGTGTGTAACAGTTTTCAAGATGAAATGGATGCATTGCTTCTCATTATTGCTTGCACCATTAGCATTTTAAATAGATGTAAGCTGATACTCTGTGCAGTGCCACAGTGTTAGAGATTCAGGTTCCTTGCCTAGGGCACTTAAGGAAAAATTGGCACATGAGCATGAGATACAGACTGCAGATAACACATTGTGTGTGATCTTGGCATCCACCTCAGGGGCCCTTTATTCACACATGTTTTAGAGTGCAAAGATCTGACTGCAAACTTCATGCACACAAAGGATAGGTAACATTTAAAAGCTGTTGGGACACTCATTACTTCTAAGGTGATGCCTGAACAGACTCTGCTGGTCAGGCAGGTGTCAGGTGGGAGAAAGGACACTGCCACTACTTGTCACAGACCCTTGATGGTACTGGATTATCCTGTTCACTGTTTTGTGCCTTTCCACATTCTTCCTTTTGAATCCTAGTGCTCCTAACAAACCTTTCTGTCTGTAACTTTACCTTTTTTACCTCGTCTACTTCTAACCTAAAGACTTTTTTCAATTTTCCCTCAGCTAAGGGATTTTCTTAGAAGCTTAAGCTATAAGCTTAAGGGACACAGTTTGGGACACAGGAAGATAGGGGACAGCAAGCAGGGGTAGCTTGCACATAATTTGTGAATCGTATCCAGTTGACTTCCCAGAGAGTAAGAACTGAAGTGTTCTCTTCTGCAGCTTCTGAGGATTTGGCAAGGTCCAGGTGACATTCTCCCAGCTGCCTTTAGGCAGTATTAAGGACATCCAATGCCATGCCATGGTTGTCACAAATATGTTTTCGCTGGGGAGAATCTTTGGCCATAGTTCCAGCTAGATCAAAGGTAATATAGTGAGAGTTGTCAATGAGAGATCCTCAGTCATGTGATGTCTGCATGGTATATTGTTGATTCTTGGGTAATTACAATAGAATGGGGATGCAAGTTGTGTTTCATTATGTAAAACATAAAGCTGTGCTGATTTTAATTCATTTCCTGCCAGTCTTCCTCTGCTAAATTAGTTTAGGAAAGCTCTGTATTTAAAGATCTTCATAATATGCATTGGAATTTCATTTGGCTGGCAAAGATTATTTCTTAATGACTGTTTTAAGGAAGCACTGCTTGCAGCACAATAGTGAGGTTTCTATTCTTCCCCCCACCCCTCATAAATGTAATTATTTTGATTAAAGATTCTTTAAAAACACTGTCTGCCTATGTTCCTTAGCACTCTGCTTCTAATAGACTGGACTTTGATGGTGACAGTATAAAAGTACTTTATAAAATTTAAATCTTAAAGTCTAGTACCTTCCATGCCTAAAAATCTTTGTTTCTTTTTGTTTTCTCCTCTTTTTAGTCATCATTGTGAATGCTAGTAAGTAAACACTTTCAAGTATGGGGAAATTGCAGTTTATAAATTGCCTTTTTTGAAGGGAATGATTACTGAAATCATTGACAGAAGGGATGATATATAGAAACTTACTGCAGTGTAATCAGAAAAATTGAAATAATAGTGCCAAAAAAAAAAGTTCCAGCCATGATCATATGATTTATAGCATATGCAGTCCGGAGCTGCTGTATAACTGCTTTATTTTTTAATTTTTAAAATTTTTAATTAAGAAAGCTGATTTGTTTTACTGTACTTTACTTTGGTATAACAGACTGTGAAGCTCTAAATTCATAGGTGCTCTAAAACTCAGTGCTTCACATAAGAACCCATGTAACTTTCTTTGAAGTGTCGAGTTTCTCAAATTAACCTCCAATGCAGCATTCACAGCTTTGTGTGAAGTTTCTAAAATGTAGCTGCAGTAAAAGTGGTACAGTGATAAAGCAAGATACTGGGATGTGAAGAAAGGCGCACTGAAAAAAATGCAGTCAGTAGTTCTAAATTTTGTCAGGTAGCACATTTTGAAATATAGAGGTCACCACTTGTAGCCAATTAAATTCAATCATATCATGAATAAATGCAGTCACACTTACCTGAAGCTGATTATGGTATTTCAATAAATATCTAAAATTATCCAAAATTTAACACACTACAGAGAATCATTTTGCATCAGTCTAAATGCAATAATGATCTTGCACTTAGTAATCCACATTGAATTGACAATTTACACAGTGTTCTTAAGTGATTACTGCAGCAGGTTACATCAGCAGCATCTGCTGTGAATAGAAGGTTGTGCTGGAGAAAAGGCTGATGGTTGTGTAAGTCTGAGAAGAATCCACAAATTAAATATGGGATGTTGACTTGCTTCTAATAGGGTTTCATCCCAAGAATATCAAGGTTGGAGGAAAATTAGGCATGGTACCACTCATAGCAGGGGAAGAAGATGGAAACATTAAGACAATTGTTTGGGTATTTTTGATTCTAGTATGTACCTGATGTATAATGCACAGATCCACTTGAAATCCATTTTTCTGAAAGCTCACTGGAGAGAGCAGAAAATAAATAACAACAGGGAACAAACCAATTAACAACTATGTCTACAAAGTAGAAAAATATCAAAATGCTGTAGCATTTCCAAAAGTCAGTACCATATGTATGGCCAACAGACCAGGAATAATCTGCAAATAATTATGTTGCTCTAATTTATTACTTACAGTCTTGAAATGGGATGTCATGTTTTCTTGAGGACACCATAAAGACAAAATTCCTGTCTGTAGGAGGTGGTTGAAAGTGGAGATGGAGAGAAATGCATGCAGCAGAGCTGGGCAGCCTGCTGCTTCAGGGAGTGCCAATCTCTGCCCAAACAAATTGCTTCCCACCTGTAGCCACTGAGATTCAGCTTGTGATGGGACTGTACTGGTGACAACATGCCAGAACTTAGGGAATATTTCTAAGGACTCACTCAGCTGTATATGATCTTCTCTGTAGGGGTTATTTAAATGCCAAAGTGACTTTGAAACTGATGTGTTATTGAGAGAAATTTTATGAGAGTTTATGCTAAAGAAATAGCAAGAAATTCTTGGTGAAATTGTAAAGATGAAAAAAAACTAACGGTTCTACTGTTCATGTTATAATAGTAATGGATGGACAGGGCACAGCTTTTGGTTCTGATCTGACTGATTTAGTTACAGCACAAGTCAGAAGAACTGGAATAATGTATCATGTCAAATGTGTCTTAATGAATAAGGAAGATACTGCATTAAAAGCTTTATCCCTGGAACAGAGCAAATTGTTCCAAACCAGGTCAAGAGGAAGAGTGGTTTGCGGGTTTTTGGGTCTTTTTTTTTTTTTTTTAAGCATTCTATATTTGCTTGGCTGTTGTCCCCATGCATTTGTTTTGGGCAGTTTCTCATTAAAAAACGTATCTTTATAGAATTCTTTCTAGTTTGCCATGAGAACTGCAATCAAGCACCTGTTTGTCCTGGTTCATCCCTGTGTCTCCTCTTTGATAACTCTGTACCCAATATTTGTATGTATCTATATTACAATTCCTTGTCAGCTCCTGAAAATTGGTATAAAGTTATTTGGAAAAAAAAAAGACATTAATTGCTGTAGTTATTACTTATTAGTTTAGATAGCTGACACAAGTTTTTCTAAGTTATTTTACTACAATTAACTTAATGAGTTTATTTCAGGGAGAGGGAAGCAAATATACAAGTAATACTTCGTAGACCTTAGTCCTCTTGATTTATTTAGTCTTCCTGCACAATAATTAAGTCCTGTCAACTGTAGTTTTAAGGATAGACACATGTGAGCAAATAAACAAGAATGAAAAAGCACATCCATAGTCACTACTCTGTGCTCTAGTAATTTTTTTCTGTAGGAGACGACTTAATTTGTTCAAGCAAAGAGCTGAGTATGAAGTTCTCTGAAGAATTATTAAGTAAAAGTATGGATTTTTTTGTATCTATAATATATTTAGATGTTGCACAAAGGGTGTTTAACTGAGTGTATTTATCAAAAGGCTTCACAATGAAGAGAAGAATGCTCTTTGCCATCTTTATTTCTATTCTTTATTCCTTTAAGATATGTGAAGAAAGTAATGACTTGTCACTTTCCTGATTAAATAAACACATTAGATCTCCTCTTCTTGGCTGCAGGGATTTATGTAAACACCACAGAATTTGTCATTTCATTATGTGAGTGAAGCCATATTCCTTGCTCCCTGTCAAAAAAAGAGTTAGACCCTACAGCCTGTGTTTTTCACCCGCAAAGCTTCAGAGATTGGCACTGTCCTTTACTGTTTTCTTCAGTGCTTTAGAGTGATCAACTTTTTCCCCTCTTGCTGACTGTTGTTTGGCAGCATTTTTATTGCACTGTAGCGCACCTTTGATCAGGGCATGATATTTCAGAACACAGTTTAGCACAGGCTCATTATTATTAGTAGTATATCTAAATTTTCTGAGAGTTCTCCATCAGAGTAATAGAGTGTATTGGTTTGAAAACAAACCAGTGGGAGGTCACAAGTCAAGATTGAAATTTATAGAAAAGGTAGAAACAAGCAAAATAATATAAGGAAAAAAGGTACAGATAAAGTTGGATACAACCTGATACCCTATTAGGGTGGNTTTTAACCTAGGACATAGAGAAATTGGTGTCTTTTGAGGAAAGCATCCATTTTTTATTAAACCACAGCTGCAAGTGAAATCATCTCTATGAGAACAGTGTTACATTTTCTGACCTTTTGCAAGCAGGTGGAGGCAGTGCCAAATTCCCCCTTGTCTTCCCTCCCTTCCTTTCTCCCCTGAAGGTAAAAAAAAAAAAAAAAGTGGAAAAAAAATTAAGTTATATTTTCATTTATTATGACACCAAGTTAGTCAGGCTGGCAAATAATTAGAATAAAAATAATAATCATAACAAATAAAATTTTTCACACAGAGGAAATATATATACTTCACTGTATTCAAGTGTCAAGTTTGTCTGAAAGAATGACATTTTGTGACTGTAAATGTAGCCACAGCTATGAGCCAAAAGCATTTCTTATTCTGAATTATGTCATTTAAATAGAACAGATTTCTTTTACTTTATTTAGTTTTAAATGGACTAAGCTTGGACATTCAGAATCAAGTTCTGAAAGTTGGTGTTTAAGGAACCAAATAGCATAATCTTTCAAAAAATGCTAAATATACAGTTGGTTTTAGGAATAACAAAGCGGTGAAATTCTTTTTTTCTCTTTGAAATTTAACTCTTGCCATTAAGATTCCTTAGATAGTTTCTGTGTTCAAAGAATTGGTGGATTGGAATAATTAGTCAGCCAAACACTGGAGAAAAAAAATATCCCAGAAGATTTCCACTGTTCTTTCTCCCCATTTTCTGATTTGAATGTTCAGTGTTTATTACCCTGTATTTCTAGACTATTCACTGTCCTGAAATCTGAAATTCTGTATTTTTCTTCCTACAAGTTAAGTGGGGGCTTTTAAGCACTCTAGGGTGGATGCTTAAGTCCCGTAGGTGATTCACAAAGTGAATGCTTTTTGGAGAGGAAAAAAAGTCAACTACAAAACACTAAAATTTGCATTATCAATGTTTTCAGGCTTCCTTTGCCACCACCTTCTTGGATAAGGGCATTGGAAAATATGAAAATCTACTTTGACTTTGTTATAAGAAATTCCAAGGTAATTATTTTGTCATTGGGTTAGTTGGGGAGGAAGCTGAAAGTCTGTCAGGAAATGGGCAAACTGAAAGAACTTTCAGCTGGATGTTATTTCCCACCCTTATCCAGTGTTGGCTAAAAAAGGTAGTGACTTACAGGAAATAGTGCAAAATAGCATTCTTATCCACTCATTGAATGTGTACTGGAAAGAGGGAAGGTTTTATAGGTCCCATCAACAGTTGCTCTTAGCACAGAACCATCCTTGCCCAGACTTGGAAAACAGAAACATTTGATGAGAGTCCGAGGCTTGAGCAACTCATTTGCCAGCAATGACAGACTGTCAATATATGCAGGGGCAAACTTGTTTTAAACTATTTCAGAGAATCTTAGCTTTAGTTCTCTTTGTATTTTTTTTTCTTTTTAGTTTTTCCTGGCCTAGGCAATGAAACTTGTTTTCTATAATACTATGAAGTTTTCACTTTAGATACATTTTAATTAAAAATTGCCATCATTCTGGTACCACATAAGCCAGGATCAGTAATAGCTGCACTGAAATATGGTCTGAAATAGAGAATATCTGTACTAGGAAGAGTTGATTTAATTTCTGTTAAAAATCATGGAATTTCATGAAAAGCCCTTACTGTCAAAAATAAACACATTTCCAGGGTATGAATTATACAGGTAGATTAATATGTCCAGATGGAAATTAGTAACAAGTGGTATCTCTAAGGAACTTAGTGGGATTAAAGTTTGTGGATAGCACCAAACTGGGTGGTGTGACTGATGGGATGAGGGAAGGGATGCAGGGCAGGAGAGAGGTGGCAGGACAAGGGGCAATGGTTTTAAACTGAAAAAGGGTAGATTTAGTTCATAAAGAAGGACATAAGGACAAAACTTTTCCTGATGAGGGTGCTGAGACACCGAAGAGGTTCCCTAGAGAGGCTGTGTATGCCGCATCCCTAGAAATGTTCAAGTTCAGGTTGCAAGTTCAGGACTCCAAGCTGACATGTCCTGCCCATGGCAGGGGAGTTGTGACCATATGATCCTTAAGGTCCCTTCCAACACAGATCATTCTGTGGTTCTGTGATTTTGTAAAAGTTCTCGTGCAATAGTCAGTTATCTTAGAAGAACAGAAGTTGGGTTTCAAACTGTCAAAGGGTTCTGTTGCCTTGTTATGAGATTTGGCATTCCATTGTTGACTTAAAAATGTTAATACAGTACTCAAAGATTTTTGAAATGTGGAGGACTGTTTTGTTTTTAAGTAACTTTCTAAGGAGGTTGTAGGCAGTAGAATATGATTTTTGTAATTTATATCCAAGGATTATTCTCTCAATAGTTACCAATGGAGGTTTCCATTGTCCCAAGTTAATTTCAGTGAATTAGTGGGAATACAGCTGGATGCATTTTGGCACAGTATCATTCCCACCTGTCTTTAGTGAAGCATACAACTTTGGTGGCTACAGAAAGCTAGTGAATATGTTAGAATGTGTTCAGGTCTCAAGGGGTTTTAAAATAGGGGCATAATTCTTGAAGAATAGAATAATGGATAAAACAAAGTATAGCTGTGAATCAATACAAGAATTGCATTGTAGCTATTTGTGCCAGAGACAATTCAAATAATAATTTTGCTATGTATTTTACTAAGCAAAGCTACTGTAGCAATCTATCATAGATGTGTTTATTGTTCTCATATTAATCATCACAAAGTACAAATTATATAGTTGAAATGACAGTATCTAGTAAGAAATTGAGATTAAAAGCTAGGTGTCTTTGAATACAGACCTGTTTTTCAGGTCTCTTAGATGAAAAAGTATTTATGAAGCATACAGAAAGAGTATTTGCAAGTTCACAACTCTATTGGTACAGCACAACCTGAGCTAGTATCTTTCTTTAATTACCTTTCTGAAGAATGTAACTTCAAAAAGTGCAGCAAAGAGAGAAATATTGCACCATGCTTAAGGCTGGTTTCCTTTTTAATATAAACTCTGTACTTCAGATCTCCTGTGCTGATTTTTGCAAATGCAACTGCTTTGCCTTCTGTGTTTCCTGAAAGGGAATGGGGGCGGATCCATGCCCAGGTTGGCTTTGCTAGGGGGCTGCTTCACCTTGGAAGTGTTTTTCTCTGAAGGTAATAATTCATTGTATGAACTTTTCTGCCCTTCATACCAAAGTTGGTCATGTAACTGAGCAGTCTTGTCCCTCGGTGCTGAAAAGAGCATTTTGGACTGTATCCAGAGCAATTGCTTATATTGAGGATAAAATTTGGAATCTTAAGAGGAAGTAATCTAACCTTTGTATTAGCTAAGATTTGTATAAAGAGTGAACTTCCCTTAGCCCCTCCTTCCCCAGGGTTGGAAATCTGTAGATTACCATTCAGGACATGGGGTCAGTGTCTCAGAAGCTTCCTATGTTGTCTGCACTGCATGATGACTGATAATGAACTGTTGCACTCATCTTAAAATTTTCTTATCCTTCTGTAGATTTGGCATTGCTACCAACTGCCTAGTTGGGAGGAAGGGAAGGATAGACTTTTGGTCAATAAATACAGACAGGCAATGAAACCTTCAGGGATTCAGTGTGCCTGTCTCTGAGGGTCTAAAGTAAAAGGATATTCAGTTAATATGTTCTAAGTCGATGTGCTAGGCTGGTGAAATGCAAAAGTTTGTCCCTTTTTTCTATCTTCTCTATATGATAATAACTCTTCCTTATGAGGTTGATTTTGCCATGAGAACATAAAAAGCAGCTGACATGCTTTGTTGCTTGAGGATTAATGTTTTGCTTTGGGAATTTAGAAGTAATTACTTTAAAAAATAATCTGTAGTAGCATATGGACACTGAATGGTAGATTGATAAGGTATTGTACAGGGTATCATGGTACAAATAAACTTGAGCCTCGCACCACTGCAGCAACTATGATTTGTCATCATCTGTACACAGAAAAGAGTTTTCAGTCATCAGTGGATTCTAACTTTTAGAAAAAGAGATACTTGATGATAAGCTTGTGCTAATGCTGGAATTTTCTCAAGGACAGAGGTCTTGTTTCACTTCTCTAGTGTTTTTTGGGGGGGGATTTTTCAAAATGTTCTCTTTTGGGAAGAATTCTACTTCTTGGCTTCTTAAATACCTCTTGCTATTCTTTAGCTTTAGAATAATAATAAAAAGAAAGGCACCTGAATTCCAATTAAACCAGTTTGTATTTTTATTTTGAAGGTACAAGCATAATATGAATGCTTTAAATATTTTTGTGTGTGTGAACCAGACACCCTCTCAGTGTCCCTTTGGAGTCACTACCTGAGCATAAATTAGGCAACCATTATTTTAAAGTAAAAATGAAATTATGTTTATAGAAAGCACTGTTTCAGGCTTTTAATTAGATGGTTCTGAGAAAGTAAAGCTTAAAAATGTTAACGATTTGCCAGGTAGTTAATATTTTTGTCACTGCTAATGGAATGAATTGATTTTGAGTGTTATTTTGTTTCGCTATAAAGAGAATAAAGAAAGTTGAGAATAATTGTTTTCTATTATTATACATATATAATAGCATTCTATTTCAGGGAATAAAAAGCACCTCACAATAAAGTAAAGTTAAATCTCCCTTGCCACTTGATTCTTTACCAGTTCCCATGTCAACTCTGGTGCCATTTTCTGGGTAAAGTTCAGGATAATGGTCTGTTTAAAATCAAAAGTCATCAGATCAGTAATAGTTTGCAACTATTTCTGCACTACATTTAGACTTGTTTTGAAAGCAAACTCAGTGTTGAGTAGTAAACTACTGTGAAATGTTTGAGATCTAAGTTTAATTATGGAAATCATGAATTGCATTAAATTGTAGGCAAATTCTGACAGTATGTCTTTAAAGTTGTGATTTAGTTGTAGTTTGCAGAACAGCAAGTTTTGTTTGTTAATTTTCAGGGTTGATTATATGACCAAACAAATTTAATATTTTCTAAGAAGTTTATTTTGGTGGAATAGAATTTTAAATAATCTCAAAGATTTTTGGTTTATTAGCATATAATTTACTTGGGTAAAAGATAAGTGGGACAAATGCTAATGTATCTGAATTGTAGCTGAAATCCATGTACACTTTATCAGCACATAAAAGAGTTTTGTAATATTACTTTTGATACTTTCTCTATTTTAAAATGTGTATGCCCTGCAGGCTCTGTTAAAACTGCAGGTAATTGTCTTCAGTACTTACTTTTCTTTTTTTTTTTTTCCTTTTCTATTTACCTGAGGAAGCCCACAGAGCAAAAAGCATCAAGAATATTAAATTTCATTACAATAAGTACCTGCCTGCTTTGCCTCCAAGGCTGTTCTCATATTCACATTTTGCAGGACATAACCTTTGCTGAGTAGTATTTGAATTATTGCTTCCATTTTATAGGGCAAATAACTGAATGCTTTATTTGATATTAGTTTACTCTTACCAAGTGTGGGTAGGACTAGCCAGGAAAATGTAAGCCTAGGACACCGCTGCATACGTGATATTTTAAACCTTATATAGTCTATAGTTCATTTGAGGAGAAAATTTCTTGTTGTGCAAATGGCATTTCAGTAAAGTCGTGTGAATATATTCATAAACTTGTTTAATTCATTGGCAAAATATAAGAGAGACTTGATGCAGAATCAACCTGCACAATTAAAATGATGTGTTTTTTCAAGGAATGATCAACTGTCTAAGCAATTGAAAATTGGGAAATTCTTGTTTCACCTTGATGTATGTCACTGCTTTGTACTGAGAGAGGAAGTAGAATTTTGAGGGGAAAAAAGTTAAAATACTTTCATGAACACTTCAGAACTACTGGTTCTGTATGAATAAACAATGGGCCTGTTTATAAGAATTCTTTTTCCCAAAGTAATTACTGAATATGAGTCTATAAGTCTAATAAATGCATGTTACTCTTATATTGTTTACAGCATATTGAAAAAATAGTGCTTTCTCCTAGCATAGCAGTGGACTTATGGGGGATCAGGATTAATGGTTCCAGAAGGGCTGTTGTCTGGCATGGCACTCTAGAATTACAATTCTAACTAAAATGGAAAATCCTCTGCATCTTCAAAGCTGCTGCTCTTGTTTGCTCTCAAAGCAAAACAGCTACATAATAACCAGTGTTCTGCTTACTAGAATTTTTAAATAGGAAAACGTAAATATATAAAATATAATGTGTATTATGTACAATATATATAACTACTGTTATTATATTTTATCTATCTATCTATAAAGCCAAACTGCTTCTCTTATGAAAAGTAGCTGAGGGAACTCAGACTATTTAGTTTGGAGAAAAGAAGGTTCAGGGGAGACTTTATTGCTCTCTACAACTCCCTGACAGGAGGGTGTAGCATGGTGGGGTTGGTCTCTTCTCCCAGGTAGCAAGTGACAGGATGAGAGGAAATGGCCTCACATTGCACGAGGGGAGGTTTAGATTGCATATCAGGAAAAATGTCTTCACTGAAAGGGTGAGCATGAGCACCAGGCTGCCCAGGGAAGCACTGGAAGAACCATCCCTGGCAATGTTAAAAATGTGCGGATGTGGCACATACAGGGACATGGTTTTATAGGGACACAGTGATGTTAATGGTTGTGCTCAATGATCTTGGAGATCTTGTCCAACCTTACCCATTCCATGATTCTATATATTGTGCATATAATATGTCTATTTGTCTGTGGCTTCTGGGTAATTGGAGTTTTGCCCACAAAAAAAGGCACAGAAATAATTGTCCAACCCTGCATCCAATTAATTTACCACTGTTAATTTTTGCCTAAGAGAAATCAGTATGATTTAGTTTGAGAAAAAACTTCAGATCTTTACTAAACAAATGATTCCAAATTTGAAAATAGTCCTTTCACTTTGATTTCTCATGACATTTTCATAATGCTTCTTAAATAATTAAGGACTTTTTTTTTTTTCCTGAAGGCTGGCCTTGAAATTCTCAAGTGCTTTTGAGCTGTTTCATTTTAATTCAGGGAATGGGATGTTAAGGCTTAAGCAAAGATATCTTCTGCCACAACTATTGATAAAAATATCCATTATTTTTAATTGTTAGAGGCAACTTTAAATCTTTCAGTAACTTGATATAGTCTGTAATTATGTAATATTATCAGCTTTGTAATTATGCTGGCATCAATAAATCCTCAGTTTCTGTGGCTAAGAATAAAACCCTGTTCCTGGATTTAGATGTGAATTCACTGCTTCTGTCTCTTGTAGGGACTGATATAGGGGAAATGGCATGTTGCTGCTGACGCCTTTTGCTCCCAGGTTATCATGTGCCCCAAGAGGGACAGCTCTTTTGTTTGCTGTCTGTGCAGTCCATTTTGGAGACATAATGCAGTTTGGATTGCCAAACAGAAGTTCTTTTAGTCTGTGTGACTCCATCACATCTTGTTGACTGGCAGAGATGAGTGTGTAGCCATGGAATGCTGTTTGGAATAATTGGAGAGCAGGTGTTGAGAGCAGGGTAGGGATGTGAGTCAGGATTTCTCCTTGGATTAAAAAGGCACTGGGGCACTGCTTCAGCCTCTCAACTCCTTATGGCTAAAGAGGACTGGGGGTCTTGGCAATGATATTATGTAGATGACAGAAGAGAATTAATTGTGGTAAATTAGGGAGATCAAAATTCAAAGAGATTTATTGTTGCATTTGTTATTTTCCAAAGGTTCCCCTTTTGTATAACTTTAGTCAAACAAAGTAACAGGGAAACTGCTCTGTTCTCATAAGCACTGCTAAAAAAAGAAGGCCTCTGTATCAGATCTAGATGTTTTGGCCATGAAATAACTTGTATGAGATTCACTGAAAGTTAGCATTATAGCTAGCAATGTATTCATTAGATTGAATTCTAATTTCTTTGTTTAACAATCTTTTGATTGAATTTAAGCCAGTCAGCTGTTGAAATGTTTGGGGGTAGTTTGAGAAATAGTATTTTATCAAGTCAGTGATACTATGTGTTAAGTCAATTAAGCACTAAGAACTGAAACAGGTATATCATCATAAAAGTCGAGATTCTTATAAGGTCAGCAGTTCTCCAATACACAGTAATATATGCAATTCCTGAAGGTCAGCATGAATGTGGTTCAAGAATTACATCTTCAAACTGTATTAGACACAGCCAAAATTATTTTTTGTCCATAGTGAAAAAATTATCTGGTTTAAATGCATTGCTTGCATCTAAATATTTCATGTTCATCATGGGTTGGAATTTAAAATGCTTTCGGTGAATCATTATTTTCCTTTTTTTTTTTTTTTTAGTATAGAGGAAAAAAGTAAATAATGAGTGTGTGTTGTAAGCAGTTTCACAGATTTTCTGCTGATCTCATATAGGAAAGTTGTTAAATTTCTCATCACCTCATGAAACCAGGTCATCTAGGTAGATGTGCTCATTTCACTTTCTCAAACAAGAAATCTGCTTCTTAATAAGTGAGCTGTGGGCTCCAAGGGTTGGAAAAAAAAAAAAATCCAGCAACACTTCTCTGCAAAGACCTTCTTTGTTTTGAATGTCTGAGTGAATTCTGAATTACTTAGATTCCTTACACCATAAATCATTCTGTTCCTTAATGATGACACAGCATAACCTTCCTCTCTTTGATCATGCACGCAATGAAAACTTTCTCCATTTTGTAATATGCAAAAATATGGGTTTTTTAGGATATAATTTAAGATATGGCTTTTTTCCAGAAGAAATTACATTCCTAATGAATGCTATCCTGTTTTCATATCTGTTTATAAAATACAAGAATGTACTGTTCAAGAAATGCTCCTGAGTTTTTGCTTCTGTGGTAGATGTATCGCAATTATGCCTCTTAAATTTTGGCCTCTGCTGGCTTTCTGCAAAGTTATTTGTTCTGTCTACTTCTATGTCTAATATTGGTGCTCTGATAAACAAATTGACTTGGATGAAAAAATGAATCTCTGCAGGATTTGTGTGATTTGTGTGTTTCAAAAACTCTGTTATTCTGGCTCATGTTTTGGAGCTGTGTAGTTATCTCTCTAAAAGTCAGTATGGTTGCTAATACTTAATATACTTCCTAAAAAAATTGTTCAAAAGCTGAATTTTTCCAAGTTTAGACTGAAATCAGTGTTAATATGATTGTTTATTTATTTATTTATTTATGATCTTCTTTCCCATGTGCAATCAGATGCTTGGAAAACATCTGCTGCTCCTACTCAGGTTTTTGATCTTGTAATTTTCTAACGAATACTTTGGTGCAACAAATTCATCTTGTTTGTTCTTATTGTAGTCACTTTTTCATCTAAAAGTCATTACAGTTTATTTTCATACTCATTCTCCATCTTTTCCCAAAGATCAATCTTCAGTGCCAGCAGTGGTGGAAAAAATTACATTTGTTATCCATTTTGAAACTCCTGTCTATGTTTTACAAATGCACAAATCCTCTTCACTACCTTAAGGACTTTTAAGTTATAAAGTCAAGCAGTTTGTAGTGAGAAGAAATAACTTTTTAGTCTGGATGGTGCTTTTAGTAATTAATGTACTCTTTGTACATGCATTATCTTAATTTTGTTTGAGATACTATTCTTATTAGCTAAAATGCTGTGCTCTTTTCTCATGGTATTTGGCTAGAAGGAAATAGCTTTCTGTGAATTTCATGCTGAGTCAGAAAGAGATACAGCAAACATTTGTACAAAATTGTTTTTTTGTGACCAGTTTGTCAGTTTGTAGGACTTTTGATACTTTTCTATCCCTTTCAATATCAGAGCATTCTCAATCTTGTTCATTCACTGCAAACCATCTCACCTGAGATATAATAAATATATGAAAGGTTTTTGAGACAAGCTCCTGAGCTCTTCCTAGTGTAGTGTTAACTTTTGAATTGGATGATTTGAAGCAGGGGAGTGTAGGGGTGGAACAACAAAAAAAAAATCTTGTAGTGTAATATATGCCCAGGAAAGGTGTTGAACTGAGGGAATTCACGGTGAGCTGATTCACATTTCCTCAATTTAGAGATTTTGATGTGGTAATATTTCTGTCTTTGTATGCACAAATGGGTATCTCTGTGCAGTGCATGCAAAAAGAAGGAGAAGTATTATAACTCTATGGAAGCAAATAAGAATTGGCTATTTAGTGAGATCAGGATTTGACTTTATAGTGTGTCCATAGCCTCCCATCTTTTCCTGTAACACCACTTACTCAAGACTTAAACCATCCTTCATATGAGGAAATTTTTTGGAGGAAGGAAAGTGGGACATTTGTTTTGTCAAAACTGAGTTTATTCCTTGTGTCATAATCTCTTCCTGAATTTACTGTTTCTGATGTATTTTAAATGAGATGTAGGAAGTGCCTCCTTCACTGCCTTATGCCTACCCATGTGCATGCAGAAATTGTGATGTGGTTTGTGAGACATTACCCCTTCTGTGTCACACACCAGAGGGTGGCTGGAGAGACCCCTGTGTGGCTGGTGCTCTTCTCTGAACAGAAACTTAGTAGGAAGCAGGGTTGTAGTTCTGCTGTCTTGGGAAATTGGTTAGAGAGAAATCATCATGTTGGCAAGTGTTGAAGGCACAGGCAAAACCAGTTTCACTACATTGTGAGATGGATGAATGAGATGGGCAAGCTCTTTGGAGATGTGGCTTGCAGGAGATGCACTTGAGGGTGTCAGAGAGGTGAACCTGAGGTGCCATGGTGGTTGAAGAGTAGAAGCAAGATGTGGGGATATTTTGAAGCTACAGAGACCAGTGTCTTGGGAGAGGAGGTGATGAATTGTAGGAAAACTGTTCATGAAACTATTTTATACCTTAATATCAGATTCTGTTCATGAATGTTTCCATGTGCTTGCTCACTTCGGAACCTTTGTATTTTGATTTCATCTCCATGCTTTGTGTATGTGTGTGTGTTATACCCCATTCCTGTTGTTCTGAATATCAAAGTATTTCTCCTCAACTTCCCCTTGGTTTGCTTTTCAAATGTATAAATTTGCCACACAATAGGTGATTTGGTACTCTACTGGTGACGTGTGATTTTTAATTAATTGGGAAAGGCAGCTTTCTGACCACAATTATGCCTATAATTTGCTGTAAATCTATAAAATCCTGGGGAGAAAATCTTGCCTATTGTAATTTTATTTCCATTTCTGTAACATCTTTTCCCATAGAGTGTAACCATCTTTAGAGAGGGAAAGGAAAATTACATTGGAAAGTATGGGTAGTAAAATATAGTATATGTGTTCAGATACTACCCTCAACTATCTATGTAGATAGTTGACAGTTTTTACTAACCTCCTATCTCCAGTCTTCAGATTTTGTGCAGTAAAAAGGCAAAGACTTAAAGACAAACATTTGAGGGAAAAGTGAATGAAAAACAGGGAAGAAGTCATTAAGATGGTAAAATGTACGGTACAAGTACCATATGTGCAAGTGGCGAACATGGTGTAAGGAACTCTAGCTGATCTCAAGGTTTTTAAAGCTTAAAAAACTATGCTCATGTTATTTCAGCTGGGAAGTCTTGAGATTCCTCCTGTCTAATCTGAGGATGTGGATTGAAGACTATCGCTTCGATGGATTCCGATTCGACGGTGTTACCTCCATGCTGTATCACCACCACGGCATCGGTGAGCACCCGATCAACTCTGAGCTCTGCAGTCCCCTTGCAGCTCTGCTGCTCTAAATTCTGCTGTTCCTCAGAGGGGAAAAAGGGGTTTAGCACGGGAGCTAGCAAACCAATACAGCTTGAAACTAGATGGGAAGGGGAAAGGGACAAAACCAGGCTTGCCAGTGATGAGCAATGGGATGACACAGCCAAAACCTGAGGACGTAAGCACTGGGGAGATCCCTCAATCTGCTCCACGAGTTGTCGGCTACAATGAACCACACTGGAAATATTTCTGTACCAACACATGCAGCATGAGGAGGAACTAAGAGGAGCTCGAAGCTTTGGCCCAGTCCCAGGGATTTCATATCATTGTCATAAGAAAATGTGGTGGGATGAGTTCTGTGACTGGAGTGCCACAGGGGATGGGTGGATGGGAGTGGAGCACAGCACAGCTGGCACAAACAGGTTCAGAAGATTCCTAAAACACCTGGATGTCACAGGATGTGATTCTTGGGGATGGTCCTGTGCAGGCCCAGGAGTTGGACTCAGTGACCCTGATGGGTCTCTTCCAACTCAGGAGAACCTGTGAATGATCAAAAAATTTCAGATTTGCTAACATCTTGCTTTGTTGCTATGAGGATAGATGGGAAATCATTACCTTTTTTTCTCATAAAATGAAATATTCTGTAAAATACCTGTGTTTTCTAAAAAAGACTTGACTGTGGCTTTTGAAACTTCTTATTAGGCACAGGGTTCAGTGGAGATTACAATGAGTATTTTGGCCTGCATGTGGATGAAGATGCTTTGTGTTACCTGATGCTGGCTAATCACATGATTAATTCCTTGCACCCAGAATGCATAACCATAGCAGAGGTAAGATCATTTTGCCATCCTCAGTGACATTAATACTGATTAGTTTGCTTTAGGATGTGAATTTCCTGTTAATTATCAAGTCACACTTTGGGTACTCAAGCAGTAACATGAGCTGAAAAATATTAATTAGTGGACAGACTTTGCCTGGTGGGGAAAAACAATCTGAATATGCACTTTGGGAATTTTCTCTGCATTAATAGATTATTAATTAATCTGTTGATTCCTTTTTCTTGTTTTTCCCTTCATCACCTTGAACTTGTAATGAGAATTGTTTTTATTAGTTTATTGCTTGTGCATGATAGCCATTTGTCAGCAGTGCTCTGTGGTTCTAAAGATTAACAGCCCTGATGATGTTTTGCATATTTTGAATTATATTGGTATATCTGACAATTACTCTTCAAATTAAATGCAATAAACTTAAAAATGTTGAATATTTAGGCTAATTTAAATGTATTATTAAGTTTCTCTAGGTTTCTAAAGGAGTAAGTGGACTGTATTACTTGAGTTGATTGAGATCAATTTTTTTGACTGAGAAATGTTTCTGGGACATGGAACTTCTAAGAGTGTGAAACAGCAGAGCTTTCAAAATTCTATTAATATTTTCGCTGGTATTTTGTCTTTATCCAGAGGAAAAATCATTTAAACATTGAGAATTTTTTTCTGTTATTATGTTTAAATAGTTCATTTTGTTTAAAAGAAAAGGTTGATATTATTAGGGGCTGTATGGATTTCTAATAAAAGGGTTTGTGTTGCTTAAGAGTTCTCCCTTTATCTTTAGGAAACAAAATACTGCTTAAATTCATTTCTTACTTATGGTAAAGTTTTCTATGACAGGAAACCACTGCTAAGAGCTAAATGACAAGCTCCCAAAATAGCATTTGAGGAGCAATCAGTAACAAACTTAAGGTGGTTTCATTGAGCTGTAGGCTTGTTTGAAATTAAATCAGGTAATTTTCTAGGTTGTACTAGATTATAAGCATTCCTACCACAGAAATTCTGAGTTTAGTTATCTTTCATCACCTGGCCTAAGAGTTAGTTTTTTTGGTTTTTTTTTGTTTTTTTTTTTTTAATAAGATGTGTATTCAGTTTCTCTTGCTTAAGTTGAGAGCTGCTTCTTTTTCAATACATAATTTTCTGCCTCGGGAAGTTGCTACATGAATCATAGAATTGATCAATGTGCTGCATGACTAAAGGAGAATTTCAGAAGGAGAAACTATTGACATAATTGAAAATTACAAAAGGCAATGAAGAATGTCTGCTTACCTATAGAATCAGTGCTATGTGAGAAAAATGTTTTTTTCCAGCCATAACTAATTATAATAAATTCCTTAATTAATGTAATTAATTTATGACTTCTACAGCTTTTTAATATTCTGTATATTCACTGTCTTAGTAATTGCTAATTTTTAGGTGTTACTGAGAATATGCTTATTTTTCATTTTGGTCTTCTAAATGAAGCAGTGATTAAAGTTCTTTATAAAGGGAAGAAAAAATTGTAAGTAAAATTATGTCATGCCTGAAGTATCATAAACACAAACAGGCAAAGAAAGAGTACACTGTGGCTTCTATTTTGACAAAAACCTGGCCTGAACAAATGCTTAGAAATTAGCTGTTTAACCATAGCATCATACAATGGCCTGGATTGGAAGGGACCTTAAAGATCATCAAGTTCTAACTCCCTGCCAGGAACAGGGAACACCTTCCACGAGGCCAGATTGCTCAGGGCCCCATCCAGCCTGGTCTTGGACACTTCCAGGGATGGGGCAGCCACAATTTCTCTGGGCAACCTGTGCCAGTGCCCCATCACCCTCACAGTTAAGCATTTCTTCCTATTATTTAATCTAAACCTCTCTTTATTTGAAGTCATTCCCCCTTGTCCCGTCACTGCACACCCTTGCAAAAAGTCCTCTCCCTCACTCTTGTGGATTCCCTTCAGGTATTGGAAGGCCACAATTAGGACACCACAAAGGCTTTTTCACCCCAGGCAGAACAATCCCAATTCTCTCAGCCTTTCCTCACAGCAGAGCTGCTCCATCCCTCTGATCCCCTTGGTGGCCTCCTCTGGGCTGGCTCCAGCAGCTCCCTGTCCTTGCTGTGCTGGGAGCCCAGAGCTGGATGCAGCACTGCAGGTGGGGTCTCAGCAGAGCGGGGCAGAGGGGCAGAATCCCCTCCCTGCCCTGCTGCCCACTTTGGATCCAGCCAGGACAGATTTGGATGTATGGGCTGCAAGAGCTCACTCACAGCTCTTGTCCAGCCTCTCACCCACCAGCCACCCCAAGTCCTTCTCCCCAGGGCTGCTCTGGATCTGTTCATCCCCAGCCTGGATTGATAACAGGGTTTGCCCCAACCCAAGTGCAGCCCCTTGGACTTGTCTTGTTAAACCTCGTGAGATTCCCAAGGACCCACTTAAACTGCTTCCAATTCAGACATCACTGAGAAATGTGATTCCTGTCTGAGGCCAGCATGCCTGATGCTGTGGCCATTCCAGTGTCAAAAACCCAAAACTTTTGGCAGTGACACAGCCATGGAGCAATGTATGAATAGACTCAGTCCATCCATTTCTGTCAATATTGTTGCCTTCAACCGGAGTTACAGAGAATAGGGCTTCTGCCTCAACTTCCCTTACCAAAGGTCCCAAGGCCCTGGAGTCCTTTTTGATACCCCTTGGATCATGTGTTGCCAGTTCATTGCCCCCTGTGTGGAAGATCAGTAATGGGTTATAGCCTGAGGGCTCTTACCAGGCTAGGAAGTTTTCCTGGTAGAAGTAGATTTGATGGAAGATGGACTAAACAAACTAATTCTGATTTTTTTCTTTTTTTTGGTGTCCAGTTAAAATTTGTAGACATAGATATAAATACTGTTAAAGTTGGAATTTTACTTCCCAAAAATCTGGCTTTCAATATTGTGACTAGTGTAGATGGGAGCAGCTTAAATCTCAGACTTGGGCTGTGTCCAGGTAGGCATCATCACATAGAAAGGCTTTTGTTTCATATCATGATGTCCTGTATAACCTAGAGACCAATAGTCTGTGTCTATCCTGTCTGACTGATTTAGGAGAGTTATTGAAATTTTCTCACATTTAAAAGTTTGTAAAGAATCTCCACTTCACTGTTTGTTTTTTGCAGCATGTCAATGTGGCTGCAGTTTTCTGTGTGATCCAATGGCCGCTGACTGAGGGGGGACAATGCCTTCCTTTGATCTCCTGGCTTTGCTGTTCACACAGCCTGGGATGTGCTGGCCACCCCTGCTGCCAGGCCAGGCTGCTGGCCCATGCTCAGCTTGCTGCTGGCCCACTGCCCCAGTCCCTTCTTCCCCAGCAGAGCTGCTCCCCAGCCTGGCTGGCCCAGCCCATACGGGTGCAGGACGGGGCCCATCCCAGGGCTGGGATTAACTCGGTGACATTCTGTGGTGACATTTCTGCTGATGGATTCCTCCAGCCAGTCCCTCTGGATGGCAGCCCTGCCTTCCACTCCTGGGATGCCATCCATGAGCTTTGTGGTGGGCTGGTTGATCTCCTCCCTTATGTCAGTGTCTGTGCATGCCTGTGTGTATGTCTGTGTCATCAAGTGTAAATATCTTTTTCAGTATTCCAATGCAGCAATTGGATTGAAAACTGGATTGAATCCAGAAAATCAAAATGAGCTTCCCAATTAAGCCCTGGTTCTAGTCAGTATTAATTCCATAAATTCTCTTGTGTAGAAGGGAGAGGTGTTTGTTAATCCATAACTGCTGTCAGTGAGAAGCCATTCCCCGGCAAAAGTTAATAAAATTGAGTACTGATGGATATTTGGAAATTATTGGAGACTTGATTTTCTGTCCAGATAACTTTAGAAAACATTGCTGTGTGATAAAATTTCCTAACAACATGGTGAAATAAATATTTTGAGAATTTGGAATTACAAATTTAAGAATAGTCAGCTTCCATCAATATGAAACTGGAAAATTATGCAGTAAGAGCATGCCACTTTCCAGGACTAGCTGGATCAATAGGTTTGATTTTGGGGAAAGAGTAGAGACTGTACTTTTCTTCCTTAGTGTACTTTATATTTAACCTTTTATTATGCCATTCCTTATGCAAAATATCAATAAACAAAATGAAGGTTTAATTTGTCTTTTGTTGACTACTTTGTACTTTCTGTTGATTGCTTGGAGCTCAAGAGAGCTAATTATTTCAAACTCTGCATCTACTGAGGTCTCTTCCCATTCAAATATCTATTGTATTAAAATATTTTGAGGTAGAATATTTGGTGAGAAAAAATCATAATGCTTTTCTTTGTAACTTTTGCATTCAAACAGCACATCTGGGTGTAGTAATAACTGATTTAAATTTATTCTTTTCTCCTTTAACCAGGCCAATCTGTGAGGCTGTTTATACAGTGTTTGTGTACAAGTGTAACTGTGGGGTTGAAAATATGTGGTATTATTTGCAGTGCTGTGGAATTTATGCTGTGGGGTGTTGGATGTGTTTCAGGATGTCTCTGGGATGCCAGCTCTCTGTCGGCCTGTTGCAGAGGGAGGAGGGGGCTTTGATTATCGACTTGCCATGGCCATTCCCGATAAGTGGATACAGGTGAGAACTTCCTCAAAAAAATACATTGTTCTCTTCCAAGGGGGATGTTCCTCTGTCAGTGCATGCACATAAACATTTCTGAATCCTTCTGACAAGCTTTGCTTTCTCTTGTGTTAATGTGCTATTGAAATAAATTCTGACAGGCTTGAGCACAGGTATTAGAGGCTGAAATGAGAGCTGTCAGATGTTATGTAGGTTTCAGGTGAGGAAGTTCAGGAGCTGGGATTTGCATTCCAGCTGATAATTGTTTTCTTCATACAATACACATAAGCTCAATTTCTTTGAAATGATCTGTATCTTGCAACAGCTGTAGAATGTGTAATCTATACTGAATGTGAGCAGGTAGTTAAAAGAAGTTTATATGCGTATAAATATAAAAAAACCTCAGTAAAGAATCACTCCAAAAATATGCAATAAACCCTCCTGACACTGGGCATAGAAACTGGCATTGAATATAGATAAACCTGAAAGTTCAAGCAAAGTAGACTTAAGTGAATTACACAAACACTTGCAATTGGTACAAGGGGGTTACAAAAAGAGTAATAGAAATTCTGTAAATGTTGAAGAACAATAATATATTAATAAGTTCTGACTACATGTCAGAAAACTACAACAAGACTACAACTGATTTACATCACCTTTTCCTTCATAGAGAGAGTCACAAAAAATGCATAAAACCCTAAGTCATCTGAAAAGGCCTCTAGTGATGTTTTAGAGAAGGTTTTTCAGTTAAAGGATTACACCCAAATCCCTTGGGCTGTCATGATGATCTGAAAACAATAAATGTTTTATATGAACATTAATGTTTCAATAAATATAGAGAGTAGCTAAAAATAATTTAAAAAAATTAACTTGCCTTCAGCATCTTTCAGTAACTAGGAGGTAGAGGACCAGTTAAAAAACATTTCAAACCTCTTTTCAGAAGATGAACTTGACAGCTTTTGCAACAGAGACAGCATCATTAAAATTTGGAATGTGTAATTTAGATATTTAGGTCCTGGCAGCAAGGGTTCATATATTTTTAACAACAAATACCTAATTGTGATGTTTTGTGAATTTCTTGGGGTTTTGTTAGTTTGTTTTTTGGTCTTTGTTTTGTTCCTTACCACACTTTAAGACAGGCAGGATGAGCAATTTTGTAGGTAGGCAAAATGCAAGTGGCCAAGTTCATGTTACATGGGAAAAAAACAGGCTGTAGAATTTTACAAGTGCAAAAAATTGGTAATATAATTTAGCAATCTCTGATATGGTCTGCTTAATTTAGTTCACAATACTTGCATAGGAAACATAACAGTGATGCAGTAAATTATGTTGTTTAACTGGAGGAAATGTCACTTTTTCCAGCTTAAACATGTACTTGACATGGGACAGCATGGGACACTGATGGGATGTTGGGTGCAAATCAGTCATGATGGGGATTGTACAAGAATTTAGGGTGATGCAGGCAGGAAGCTTCTTGCCAAGGAAACTGCAAATGAGTGACCACAGTAGAGAGATGGAGATAGAGGTGATGCCAGAGTTTGTTACCACGTTTCTTGAAGGGAAAAACAAAGCTGAGATGACAGGAAGGGAGAAGTTTAGGAACAGTTTATCAGCTGTTATCAAATTCTCCTAGACTGCTTGCTCTCATTTCTCTCCAACTTTTAAGTATATACCTGTAAGTTTTCTAGGCAACTTCCTAAAATCTGTTTGGAAACTGGAGAATCTCCAAAAGATTCCATGAAAGAATTCTGAGGAATCTGTAAAAGTAAGAAAGAGTAACTGTTTGTCCCAGCAGTGGCTGTACTAGTTCAGATTAAAGATAGATGTGGTACATAATATGATGCTTCCTAGGGCCCTCAATGTGTTCAGAGCTAGAATTTATGGACTTCAAAAAAAATCAACAAAGAAAGGGGGGAAAAAAGCCTGCTTAGGAATATATGGGCAGTTACAATTATAATGTTAAATTTTACAGCGTTATATTGGTCATCTTGGTGCAATTGCCTTTTTATCACTTCTATTTTTATGTCTAAATATTTACATATGTGCATTCAAGTCATAGTGATCAGTGGAGGTTTACAAAGTGGTGTAGGAAAAAAAATACTAACAGTGAGTTAGATTTAGCAGAGGAATGAAATAATGTGATATGAGGCAGAAAATTCCTGTTACTGGGATTTAATTTCAATTGCTAAAAATCAGGGGGTGGCACCACACTGCCCAGTGGTTAAGTTTTAGCTGGAAGCTCCCACATGCCAGGGTAGCAGCTCCTGATATTCTAAACCAGATAGGTGTGTGCCCACATTTTTCTTCCTTGGTTTTGGTGCAGTGCTCTCTTGCAGGTCCTATCAATCACATTATCCACTGTATCAGAGGATTTACATGATAAATGGCAAATCCTGTTTTCTGTGCTTCCTCGGGGAGGTAGAGGAGAAACAAAGTATTCTAGTTATTATCGTTATGTGATAGCACTGTAAAGAAAAAAAAAAATCTCTTTGGATTATCAGAGTAAGCTCATCACTTCAAAACTTGGGAACAGGTGAATACAGTTCACAATCCCTTAGAAATTTCTGTGCCAGGATCATTTTATGTGCTTTTAGTTAAAACATCAAGAACTTTTCAGTGATCTTTCTTTTATTTCCATAGATAATTAAGGAGCTGAAAGATGAAGACTGGAACATGGGCAATATTGTGCATACATTAACAAACAGACGGTATGAAGAAAAATACATTGCTTATGCAGAGAGTCACGACCAGGTATTTTCAGCTGTTTGTTCATAAGCAAGTAAAAGGTCTTGTTTAGAGGCTTGGTGGGTTTTATTTTTAAAAGATGATGAAGGAGTTTAGAAGGATGGCAAGAATTTCAGAAATAGGTAGAATTGCACTACTGCTCATTTTTATTACCTTTTTTTTTTGGTGTTTTTTTGGGGGATTTTTGTTTGCTTGGTTTGTTTTGTTTTGTTGGTTTGTTTCTTCTGTTGTTTTTGTTCTTTGGGGATTTTTTGTCTGGTTGGTTGGGGTTTTTTTTGTTTTGCTGTGGTTTTATTTTGTGATAAAAATCCTTCTATTTCATAAAGGAATCCTTCCTGGAGTGTGTGGGTAGTTGATTTTCAGTTTTGTTTTGTTTTTAAGAAAAGAGTCAAAGGTGTATAACCCATGCATGAAAATCCTGCTTTCATTACGTAAGCTGGAACAATACTTATGATAAGGGTACACCATATACCAGTTTAAGAAATTTGTTTATGACTTGGATCGCAAGCATCCTCTTTTAAAACCTACATGATATATTCTGTAACAGTTTGGTTGAAACCACAGCAATTGTAAGTGTTCTATGGATGGAAAAATGAAAAAGTAATGATGAGTTTAGATAACACTCATCTCCCACTATCTTTTTAACCCTTGTTTCTGAAGAGTCAGAAAACAGGTAATTTGGGAATTGAAAAATTAGGAATTTTAAATGTTTTATTAGAAAATGGATATTTTATCTAAGTAACTAATCTTCAGCTCTCTTCTTTTCTTTACATAGTAGAGGTTGATATTCTAATTCCTGTACTTTCTATAATAAATGTCAACAGAAGTGTCCAAAACAAGTTGTATATTTTAAAAAGTGCATTCTGAGTTTACCATTCATTATATCCATTTTGTGTACCTATTTACATCCTAATCTCAGAGTCTTTTTACAGTGTTAATTTAATGCATGATCCTGGTAAAGAACTTCAGAAATTACTTGGAAATATATATTTTTTCTATGATAAGCTGCTTTCATCAAAGCTGATCCTTCACCCTAAAGCATGACATATAACACTACTGTTGCCGTTCTTTAATTTCATGCTGGTTTTTAGCAATTGAGTTGTCTTCCACATCACTATGCATTTTCAGTTTAGAATGTCATACTTTGGGAAAAAATCTCATTGCTTTTAATTGAAATAAAACAATGACTGCAGACAATGTGTGTAAAGTAGGATGGGGAAACCAAAAGGAAGTGTAGATATAATTCAGTCTGAAGATGCCTGGAGTGATGCATGTGAGGGTACAATCCTGGTTTCTTATTTGTTGTAATGGGCTAGGAGCTGACTTGCCACTCAGAATACAGGGCCTTGTGGTTATAAGGAGAGTATGAAAATAGCAACTCCAAAGCTAATAGCTGTCAAAAAAGCAGATGCAGTCCTGGAATTATTATGAGTGGAATGGAGCAAAGAGCACAGTCGGTATGCAACTGCAGTCTTTCATGGTTTGTGTGCATCTTGAGTGTTGGAGGCAGGTTTGGTCCTGTATCTTAAAGGATATACAGCATAACTGGAAAAATGCTGTGAGAGAGGAATAGCAGGTATGGATTGATTTTTCATAAAAAAAAAAACAGAGAAAGATTCTTTGGGGTAACAAAGAGATCACTGAAGGGGGAAATATATCCATTTATAAAACCCCAGCTGCCACAGAAAACATGAATAGGGAACACTTAGCTTCTCTTCCAATGGAAAGATTAGGGGATATTAAATGGCACTAGCAAATGCCACATTCTCAGTCCAGAAAATAGTTGTTCATTGCCGTCTTCAGTCTTGTCATTGTCGCATAGGGATTCTCTTTTTCCCTTTAAATAGACTTATTTTTTCACTTAAGGGAATAATCTATATATGCTGTTATATTGTCAGTTGGAAAATGAGAGGATGATGGTGCTTTTCAGCTAGACCTGTCTACAATTCATCCATATCTCTGGAATTTAGTAAGTTTTCCTTCAAGAGTATAAAACAAGAATTGGTCTAATTGCACAAAAATCAGCTATTTAAATATAAATGCTCCAAAAATGTTTTCAACTACCTGCCTGCTAATATATTGAATAGCATTTTGTGGCCTTTCTCAAGTAGCAAGTTAGTAATTCAGTTTTTTCTTTTGCGTGAAATCACAGAAAACCAATCACATTCTTGACTGCATATAAGGGAATGCTTCATACTCACTCTGCATGTCCAAATCAGAGTTTTGTTATTGCCCAATTATTTTTGCATTCCAGGAACTTTTAATGTAGATGTTCGCTTTCTTATTTTCCATGATCCCTATAAAAATTCCCAAATGGTCACTTTTCACTTACTGAGTTGATGCTGATGTTTCACATTTGATATCTGTAGGTGAAAAAGTTCTTAGAAGTGATTGTGCAGTTTGATCCCATCAGGTGCAATGTAGGACCAGTGTCCGGTCCATTATCATATATAATCTCAATCCCATCAGTCCAGGAACCCCAGTAACCCAGGGGGAGGATGGCAAGGGGAATACAGATATTTGGGGCTGACACCAACTCAGCTTGTGGACGTCACATTTTGGCCACAACAACCCCCTGCAGTGCTACAGGCTGGGGACAGAGTGGCTGGACAGTGCTCAGGCAGAAAGGGACCTGGGGCTACTGGTTGACAGCCACCTCAACATGAGCCAGCAGTGGGCCCTGGTGGCCAAAAAGGCCAATGGCATCCTGGCCTGTATCAGGAATGATGTGGCCAGCAGGAGCAGGGAAGTCATTCTTTCCCTGTACTTGGCACTGGTGAGGCTGCACCTCGAGTGCTGTGTCCAGTTCTGGGCCCCTCAGCTCAGGAAGGACGTTGAGACACTTGAGCATGTCCAGAGGAGGGCAACAAAGCTGGTGGAGGACCTGGAACACAAGCCCTGTGAGGAATGGCTGAGAGAGCTGGGGTTGTTTAGCCTGGAGAAGAGGAGGCTCAGAGGTGATGTTATCACTCTCTACAGCTCCCTGAAATGTGGCTGTAGTCAGCTGGGGGTTGGTCTCTTTCTCCAGGCAACAACTGACAGAACAAGAAGACACAGACTTAAGCTGTGCCAAGTGAAATATAGGTTGGGTATTAGGAAGAAGGTTTTACAGAAAGAGTGATAAACTTCTGGAATGGTCTGCCCAGGGAGGTGGTGGATTCACCACCACGGATGTGTCTAAAAAGAGGTTGGATGTGGCACTCAGTGCCATGGTTTAGTTGAGATGTTAGGCCATGGGTTGGACTCAGTCTTGAAGGTCTCCTTCATCCTGGTAATTCTGTGATTCTGTCCCTGCCTCAGTTTACATATCTCTGTTTTTTTCAGCAGACCAGATCTAAGTTGCACATCACACAATGCACAGATGCAGTGATCAGAATGTAGGGTCACTATGACCTGATGATCATGGGCAGTGGCAGGATGTTTCCTCCAGGAGCAGGGACTGTATGATGCACACTGAGCCACGTCCTTGGCTCCTCAGCAATCTAGCAAGTCCTCCCCCTATGATACAGACACCTGCTTTAAACAAAAAAAAAAAAAACAAAAACAAAACAAAAAAAAAATTAGAAACACTTCTATTACACCCAAAGGTTTTCTTCAGTGTTTTTTTGAACTGTTGTAGGCACTGGTTGGGGATAAGACACTGGCCTTTCGCCTGATGGATGCAGAGATGTACACAAACATGAGTGTGCTCATGCCTCTGACGCCAGTTATTGATCGTGGCATACAGCTTCATAAAATGATTCGTCTCATTACTCATGCACTCGGAGGAGAAAGCTATCTGAACTTCATGGGTAAGTAATCTCAGGAACAAGTCTCTCATTTTCTCATCTACAGAATGCATGGCAGGGAAATAAAATGATCTGACATCATCTTGTATTCACAGTATTTATCACAGTGCTGAAATTTGGAGCATAAATGCTTTTGTAGATTTATTACAAAAGGTAATACGCATTGTTTTTCTGTCTGTAAGATGCATTATAAGACAAGAAAGCAAAATCAAGTTGGTTCCTAACCGTAAGAGAAATAAGTTTTATAACTCAGACTAGTATTTTAATTGCTGTTACTCCAAGTTTGTCAGGTGGTAAGCTGTGGCTCATGCAGCTGGGCTGTATTTCATCTCTATACTTCTACACACCTAAATTTTTTAGGGTAACAATGAATTTACTGAAGATAGCTCTGTGCTTATTTCAGTGATTAATTTTCAGGAAGTAGGCTGGAATCAGTTGACTTATTTAATTGCTTCTTAGTGCTTAATGAGGTAGGCAAGGACAAATCACAGTCAAAGGAGGCACATTCTGCTATCAAAGCACAGAAATTTTAAGAGTTAGTGGTACTTTCTTCTGGTCTGTAAGCTATAAAATAAAACTGTTTCATTGCTTCCTAAGCACAGTTGCTACAAGAAAGTTCAATTGTTAGTCTAATTTAATCAGCAAGTTACAGTTTCATGTAGTCATCTTAAATGTTGAATGTGCTTGGCTTTATCCAAAATTCCAAAGCTGTTTGTGCTGTCTGTTCTTTGCCTCATTCATTCCTTTAATATCTTTGCAAAATAGTTCTTACTTTAAAGTAAACATTTTGTAATGTGGTCTGACAAGTTCTGTATAGCAGCTGTGATAGTCTCATGGGGGGAAAAAAGACTGAAGGCCTGCTACAAAATCACCATCTCAGTTTTCTGATAATGTAACACTTGAAAATTATAGAATTTTTAGCTTAGTATTGTCTTCTACTTTTGTGGTTAAATGTTTTGCTATATGAAGTCTAAGGGGACTGTTGAATGTATACTGCTGTTGTTCCATAATGGTGTATTTAACATCGTATTTTCTGATTAAAAAACAGGAGAACATAGGACAATGGTGACACTGGATTTAAACATGCCTATACTGGTACACGTTCTCTTTCTTTGTATTAGGAGAAAACTCAGAAAATACTGTGTTGATTTTCTTAAAAATAATTGAAGCAACTTTGGTACAGAACAAATTAATTCACTATATGCAATACTAGTAACAGTGCTCTTTCCAATAAAATGCAGGGGTTTTTTATTTCTTAAGAGTGAAGAAGAGTTAATGAAATAAATATTTATGAAATGTGCAATCAGGCACCAAAATGTTCAGAGTATGAGGTGTCTGCTTCCATCCAAACTAGTGGTACTACAATAGTTAAGGAGGCAGGTGTTTACAAAATACTCCAGCTGAACTGCAGGTGTCTTTGCCCCAGATTGACTTAGTAAGATTAGAAATATAATCAGTAATTCAATGTGGCATGTTAAATCCAGTGTGTCAATGCTGGCTGATTGAGCAATTAATATTGGGTATCTCTGAGTACTGCAAATGGATCAGTAACTACATTATAGGTTGCAGTATGTAAAAGGTGAAAAGACTGTAATAACTGTTGGAGGAGAAAACATAAATTCAGAATGCTGTGGACTTAAAATGCATGTGGCAATGTGCTATCTAGTTAATCAGATAGAGTGACAAATGAGTTCTTTAACTTGCAGGTTTGTGTGAATGCCAAAGGTAAGAAAGAGAATCCTCCTGTAGGGTGGGGGAAGGAGTAGAAATCTTTCACAATGCCTGGAGAAGGTATTCCAGGTTCCTCTGTGCTTCCCCAGGTCCTTCCATTAAGAATCCTGTCCCTTCTGTCTCTGAAAACACAGCAGAGGAGCACCCTGCTTTCTGAATGCTTTGCTGACCTTAAGGAAAAACAAACCTTATCTAAAAAGTGTTGTGTCAGGTGTGGAAATCTGTTCTCAAATACATCCTGGAATTTCTCTTTGGAGATCTGGAATGATATTTAATTACACATGTGTTGGAGCATCCCTTGGGCTCCATATGTGCAAGCAGATTCCTGTTGACAGAAGTTGTGCATCAAACACCGATTGTGGCTTTCTCTCATCCTTCTCACTTATCACAGTGGGTGGTTCTCTGTCCTTCTGACATGCATCTTTAAAAAACCACTGCAAAAATCCTGGAAATTGCAGTTCTTATTTTTCATGTTTCTGGATGTTTGATTTTTACTGGAGGCTTTTATTTGTCTTCCCACTTGCTTATCTCCCAGTATTGGCAATGAGTGATGTATGCAAACTTAAATGTGGATAGGAAAGTTCTGTCATTTCAGTAAATTGGTTCCCTTGTAACAGAAACCTTTGGGAGCATTCTTTCCTCCAGCCTGTGTTTTGGTTTTATGTGCAGCTTTCCAAGTGATCTCTCGGGCTTTGTGTGTGCATCTGGCATGGAAGACTTAACCTAGAAAGGGAAAAACTCCATATGCTTGGCTGAAAATGAGAATAACAGTGATAAACGTCCTGCTGCAGTGAATGCACTCTCTGGAAGGGCAGTTTGTTTCATAGTAATAGTGGAAAAGAAGCAATTGTTTTGAAACTTCTGCTGTGTCTAAATTCTCTTCTTTCAAAGCAGGTAGAGAGCAACAATCCCAGTTTAGCTGTAGTTTGTGCAACCCAGCTCCTGTTTCAGGCAGATTTTACCACTGAGACAGGCCAGTTACAAGTCAGAAGTTGTAAGAGAATTTTAGGAAATCACAAAAGTTCCAAGTTTTTCTGCACAATGCTTTAGTTAGGAGCATGTTTGTTTCCTAAGAGGTTTATTTCTTTACTAATTTTCTATTAAGACCTTGACATATACAATGCACCTTTGAATGTCTGAGGTTTAATGACACTTATAGGCCCAAGCAGTTACAATGTGTGTATATTAAATAGTGAAAGTAGTCTTTTTAATTGTAAATAATAAAAAAATTCTCTCTTCCTACTCAGGCATTTTTGTTTGTAATGATATTGGAATACCACACACATCTAATTAACTTAAAACCAGAAAAGTATATGCAAAAATATTTAGGGCCATAGATCTCTGCCCTCCCTAATATCAGGATTTGAAAACAAATCCAAAATAAAAACCTTGTATCTGACTAAGATTCTTAATTGTCAATTTTAGTCCTCTAAAAAGTAACAAAAGGGCTTGAGATTGAACATAATTCCTCAATCACTTAATAAGGACTAGAAGAAGTTGTTATAAGACTTCTAGAGTGTTACAATAATCTTCTGATCTCAGCTTGAAAATAAAGCAACCACTGTTGTTATCCAGCAATGTTTAACTTCAGTGTAAAGACTCATACATATTTTCTGAAAATAATACTTGAACTTACCACTACAAAACTGTTCTGGCTCTGCATCCTTGCATTTTCTTTTTGCTTCATTTTTCATTCTGCCCCTGCAGATGAGCTGTAGACAATGGTAATTGTTGTTCTTTAAGTGTTCCTTTTCTATTTTCTTGTTCATTGCATGTGCCCTGCACTTAGGGAAGCCCTGCAGGACATGTAAAACAGCTGTGCCAGTTCTTCAGTGGACTTATTTCTATGGTCTCTCCTTATCTTGCAAGATACATCTGCGTGTCGAGTTAGACAAGCAAGGGAAGTTGTTTTAGTGCCTTGAATATACATACCCAAAATAGCATTTTGGGTCCCTGAGATCCTTCACAGCACAAATACTTAGTGTTTTATGCCACTATAGGGTCTTGCTTTTCATCTTGCTAACAATCATTTCCTTGGTTATTTTTTTTTCTGTTTGAAACTGGCTTAAGCTCAAATCTATGGATTTAAATGGAGATTAGTTCCTACATGAACCTCTAGCACTATTTTTCATGACTCTCCCATAGCAAAACAACTCTTAATTAAGACTCCAGAGACCAAGTTTGACTCCCTGAAAAACAACTTTTGAGACTATATATATATATAACAATATATAGCTAGGAAGTGATTTGAAGTAACTAGAATGTTTTTTTTGCCATCATGAACATTGACTGATGTTGTTACTGGTTGGGTTAACATTAACCTGCTTCAGTACCCAAATTGTCTGTTAAGTTTCCTCTTTCCCACTTGTTAGTTCATTTACACAGTAATTTTAGCCACCTTTTCTAATCTTAGGGTTTTTTCCGTGCACCAAAAAAGTTTCTTGTGATGAGACCTTGTTCTTTATCCTTAAAAATGGAATGCTATGTATCATCTATTCCTCTGAGTATTTTAGAAAGAGAAACTTAGATATTTTTTCAGCTACTTACTTTTAAACTAAGGAATTTCATTACAGCAGACTCTTGAAAAATATTGACAAACAAGAAAAGGAATGGTAAAAAATCCTCTATCAGTAGCAGCAATATCAGCATAAGAAAGGTGTGTACCATTTTCTTTAAGAATGTTAATTAAAAACCTGAAATAAAAATGATACAGACTAACTTACAATATAAATAGAAATGTTACTTTAAACAGAATTTGAACTACTAGTTTTATTTCTACCTATTATAGGTGAAAAAGGAATTGTATCAAGAACAATGATACTTAACTCAGACCTAAGGGAGTTTGGTTCTCTTTGGCATGTTGCATTGTTACACTTTCTTCTGATCACTTTCTTATGCTTCTTACATCTGTGCACTGGTTACAGGGTGACTTTTTAGACCATCACCTAAAGAGTGGCCTTGGGAGAGCAGATGCTCTTCAAACTCACTCACTTCAGTCACCTCCTCTTGATAAGCAACCTTGGAGTGCTCACTTGGTACAGACTGCAGCTTCAGGAGTGGTTTGAAGTCATCACTCTTAGTATGCTTGCCTAGGATAGGTGACAAATGTCCTGCCAGCCCCAGAAGGTGCTTTAATTCCATGACAGCCTGACAGAAAACATTTATGTTCCCTTAAAGGTAGAAAACAAAGGTGTAATCTGAAATCTGCCCCACAGTTTCTCAGAGACTTTGTGGTAGACCACCTACAACTTTGTTGCATAATCCCCCATATGCAGCCCCACTCACAGCTTGGGTTGGGCAGTGGCAGTGGACAGAGTCCAGATTTATATACTAGGCTTCATTAATCACTTTGACAGTTTCTTCTGCAAGGTCTAGAGGTGCAAACTGTTAATATTTATTCATTTAGAGTTGATTGAAACAAGCTTCATTTCTACACTTGCTCAAAACACATTAGAGTAACTGCAAGAAAAACAATTAAAGAGAGAGACTGTCTCATAATTTAAAACTAAATAGCACACAGCCTGTCTTATCCCACTTCTCTTCACAAATTAAGTATGTCCAAGTATCAGGAATCTGCTGTGGGAGTTGATTGTACATCCTCCTTGAAAGTGTAGGGAATAAAGCACTGTACATGTGTGTATGTTATTCAAATAAATAAATAAAATTGTTAGCAGCAACAATCTGTGTGTGATGGTGTATCCATGTCCACACTATGACCTCTCAAGGCAGAAACCTTGAAACAGAAACCTTCATAGCTAGCAGCATCCTCAGAACTCCTTGAGAATCAACAGTTGCTGCAACTGAGTTCATGGACTGAAATCCAGGTAGGATTTTCCAGGATTGTAGAGGGAATAGCCTTAACTGAGGGAGCTGACATGAGTGGTACTTTGTTTTTCTCTCAGAGTAATGTTGCTGATGTTTCCTCAGTTTGTACCCACATCTGCTGGGTATTGGGTATGACTGCATCACCAGGGGAGAAGATTTACAGTGTATGAAGGCATTCTGACATTGGCCTTCAGTTACAAGGTGCTGGGGTTTTTTTGAGGCTAGGACTGCTTTTTTGTTTAAAAATTATATTTATTTTCTATATCATTGTGCTTATTGGCATCCCTTAATCATGAAATACTGCTGTTGAAACTTCTGCTAGTGTCTCACGGTTTGTTCCTAGGGCTCCATCTGTTGCCTTGAATATTGTGTGATTTGTGTAGCTCATACTTCAGACTTGTGACATCCCCTCTATCAGTGTGTGAATGCATGCAGCCTGGTCTGCTCATATAATACTTGACGTGATGTGAGGGCTTGCTAAAGAGTAATGAATGAAGTTGTAAAATAAATCTTGAAGTTATTATTGTTACAAGAGTTCTATTTCTGTTTGTATGACAGCCTTCATTTTTGCTTTATTGTTGTTTATTTGTTGTTGTTTTGAAGAACACAGAAATAGGCCTCTATTTCAATTTTATATAACTTCACACTATATATTATAACTGTACTATGTATTACAACTTTCAGCACAGCTTTTTAGAGGAATTTCTCTTTATAGTTGTTTAAAAATGTGATTTATTACAGAAATTATGAAAAACCCATATCATTATGAAAAATTTTTTCACACCTGGATTTCTGACTCTACAGGACATGGCTATTATTCTCTTCTGTCATGATTGTGTTTGTTTGGTTTTTTTTTTTCCATAATTATAAGATTCAGAATTTATTTACAATAAACTATAATTAAACTATTTATAAATGACATTGATTAGTTTTACTTAGCTGTCTCTTACAGAAAAAAATAATAAAAGATATTAAAGATAAGTCCAAAGAGTGCAATAATCTGACCAAATTGTATTTTGTTTTCATTTTCTTGATGTTAAATTCAAATATATTTGAAATCAACAGATTTACCTGACTTTTAGACTTTCTTGCTTTTTTTTTAAATTCAGAATGTGAGCTCTGTAGTAAAAGCTCTGTCATGAAGATGCATCTCAAATTTCTTGGGAGTTGTGTGTATAAACACACAGTTTTGTGCATAAGAATCTGTTTTGATTAGACTTCAGACACTGTACAAAATTCAGATTTGAGTAAAAGGCAGAATATTTTTGCCTGGTAATATGGAACTGTGCTAAGTTTTTAAAATTTGATAATACATAGAAAAACTTTTATATCTATATATGCAAATTTTTATATCTGTGTGTGCAGAAAGGTTTCTTTACTCAATGATTCATTGTTTAAGCAATTAAACGTCGCCATCTTACACTTTCTGTATTGTGGTTCACTTTGATTCAAACAAAATGTATTGAATGTCTTTTGTTTATATACTCTTGAAGTTCTTTAAACTCTTACATATTACAATTACTTTTCCAACTAGCATAAAGCTTGATTCACTCTATGAACAATTTGTTAATCATTAGTGCTTCAACAGCTCCTTCACGTTGTAAGGTGTTGTGAGATGATTTTGCTCAGACTTCTGCTTCTAATGCTCTGGGTCGTTGGTTGAAAGACAATGCAAAACTGAAAGGAAATTAAAAATATTTTCAGATTTTCAAGTATTTTTTCAAGATTTTTAAATTGATCTGTTGATAAAACTGAAGTCCAGCATTTAGGTCTCCATTATAATTTACCTTTTTGAGAGAGACTAGACTTGTTTGGGGGGGTTTTCTCTCTGTTGCACCTTCTTCTATAAATTCATGTAGTTTTTACACGGAACTTGGCCTCTGCCATGCCACGGAGCAGATGAGTGAAGTTGATTTCTGAGTTTATCAGTGGCATTAATGAAATGCTTACTGCAGGGGGTCACTCATTTCCTGGATACCAGGTGTCTACAGAAGTGTTGTACCTGATAAAAACTAAATCTGTGCAAGAACTTTGTGTGCAAGAGCAGGGAAAAAAGGGTAAGCATGCCCATTCAAGCAGGGGTAAATATGACATGGATGTTCAAGCTTTTGTCTTTTCTCCCTACTGCTCACTGTGCTTCATGCAATTTTGATGCTGATAAGTTATCAGTACTTGTTTTAAGTTACTTATTTCTGAAACTCTCAGTGCTGAAAAGAAGCAACAGCAGCCTCTTACCACACCCAGCTGTGTTTTCCTTTTACTTTTTTTCAGTCTGTCTGTACTCAAAAGTCTGGAAAGGGCTGAGAGGAAAATTGAACTATTTTGTTCAAAGCCATCTACCAAAGAGCAAAAAATTTCTTCCTGATTATATTTTGTAGGCTGATTTTAAAGGAGATAGAGAAAGGTGATCCAAATCAAGTAATTTAGCATCATCAGACTCTAGTGAGCTGGTGCAAGAGCCTTCAGAGGAATCTGTTAATCACAAGCCTACCTTTGGTGACACAGTGCTCTTTCTCAGACTGGCTTTGGGCAGTGCAGAGCCAAATAGAATTAAACCCCATGTGTTACTCCATAAGGAATTCTTGGCTTGAGACATGACTGAGCAGATGACATTTTGTATTTGTAAAGTCTGAAGAAGAGGTCCTTAGGCATATATTCCAATTTGGATTAATGTGTGCAGTTGAGGTAATTTGAAATGAGTTCATCTCAGTTGTGTCATTAATTCCTCAAATCAATGTAGCTTAAGCTAACACTTTGTGATGACACTGGAATAAAAAAATAGACATCTTTACATGTTCAAGAGCGTATTTTCACAAGATGTTATTAGCTTAGAATCTTCTCATTGTCCTAATTTTTCTTTTTTGAGAGCATCAATCCAACACACAGAGAGGAATTTGCTAGAATAAGAATTTGAACAACATTGTTGTTAAATTTCAATTGATCTTCAAGAGACAAGGTATTTTCTGTTTTTCCTGAGAAGTGGTAAAGTCTGCAGAGCAAAGTATAGTAACACTAGAACATCTTATAGAAATGTTGACCTGTCTTTCTTTCTTTGAGATCTTCAGTTTGAAATTCCATAGAATTATAGAATTTTTTGGATTGGAAGGGAAACCATCAAAAGATCATGTTAAGCATTATCTAGTTCCATCCCTCCTGCTCTGGGCTGGGACACTTTTCACTAAGTCAGGTTGCTCAGAGCCCCATCCAGCCTTGCCTTGAACAATTCCAGGGATGGAGCATCTACAACCTCTCTGGGCAACTTCTCCAGTGTCTCACCACACTCACAGTTAAGAATTTCTTGGTAATATCTGATATAAATATATTTTTTAAAACTGTGTGGACATCAGGTGTCACTGGAGTATGTCACTACATGCTTTGATTTGGAGCTACATTTCTGTTGTAATTTGTTATAACCTTGTTGAAGTTTGCAAAAAGTGCTTGAAAGCTCTCTAACTCACTTGGTGTGCTTCCATGTGACTAGATTTAATGGAAAAATGTTCTTATAGAGGATCAGTCCCAGAGAGGCAGCTGTGTACTGGTGTTGGAGGGAGGTGTGCAAGGTAGGACGAGGATCAGGACGGTGGGAGGGTGAAGGCAGTGCACAATCAGGTTGGTGTTGAACTACGAGCTCCATTAGCCCACAACAGTCACTTTATCTTTCCAGCTAAAAAGATGCATTCCTATACATAATTCAGGGTAATTTTTTTTCTTTTTTTTTTCTGTGATCTCATGGAAATTGAGAGAATACTGTGGAAATGAGGTATTTTAGTTTCATTTCAGGGTTAAGTGTCATGAGGTTAATCTTGAGTTTGAATATAGAGCTGGTTTTAGTAAGCTTTTGGCTGAAAGGAAAATTAATTTTCTTGGAGGGGGATTGTTTTTGGGGTTTTGTTAGATTTTTTTTTTCCATATAGTACAGGTACCTTTTGAGCTGGAATGCCTTGTTGAATTTAAACTACTTCTGTCTTAATGTACAACTTAAAAGTGCAGGGCAGGAGGAGTAACAGGACAAGTGACTAATGTCTCAAGGAGAAGAGGATTATTCACAAAGCCAAAAGTATTATTGCAGACTTTTTACAGCCAGAAGCTTAGAACTTTTACTCAGTTGGGATAAGTATTCTGATCTTCTTGTGAAATTCAGAGCAGGCCCTGCAAGCAAGGTATTTTCATAGAATATCTTCTCAAGTGGCATTTTTAGACAGATTATTTAAAAGCAATCTAGTAATCCACTCACTCCTGATTTAAGAGTCAATCCCTAGACTATGAAACAGCTCTCTTAAGCCTCTCTCTCTTTTTTTTTTT
>VXAC01002373.1:675660-741409 GCA_013399225.1 Rhipidura dahli
TTTAATCCAGCTAACCATTAATGCAAAATCCTGCAGGAAGGCTGGATCATCTTGATGGTTGTATTATAGGTCAGCTCTTTATGCAGCTTAAGCTCACAATCTTTATCTTCATAATGGAGAAATGCATGGTCTTATTTCAAAATATTGATGGGGAAAATAAAAGGATATCTGATGGAAAACATTAACCTGTGTTAATGTACACTCTTCAATTGGCAGCATGCTTTTCCACTATTTATCTTGAGCTCCTAAAAACAAACAAAAAACTTTGTTCAAGCTGAGCTGTTCCTGTTTGTTTATTTTCACAATTGGTTATTTATTGTAGTTCCTAATGGCTGCCACCATTTTAGCAAGTGAGGAATTGCACATAATATTGCTGGAAGGGAAAAGTGCAGGTGTCTGAACATGGGTGGACTTTCATAACTCACATTTTTCTTTCATCTAAGCTAAGATAGTTCAAGTGCTATTTATTTATAGATACCAAAATATGATGTGAATGTATGTTTTATTTTCCATAAGCCTTCACTTGTGTTACCATGCTTTTTTCCTCCTTGTGTACTTAAACAGCTTTTTGTATATCTTCTTGAATATGTGAGTATTTAATTCTTTAAAAATATTTTTCAATACATTTTGTTTAGCCTGGAGAACTGATGGTTCAGACATGACCTTAGCACTCTCTACAACTACCTGAGAGGAGGTTGTTGCCAGGTGGGGGTTGGTCTCTTCTGCCAGGTAGCAAGTGATAGGATAAGAAATGCTGTCAGGTTGTGCCAGGGAAAATTTAGGTTAGGTATTAAGAAATTTTGTCCCTGAAAGGGTGGTCAGACACTGGAACCGGATGCATAGGGAAGTGGTGGAGTCACCATCCCTGGAGATGTTCATCAGATGTGGTTCTTGGGGGCATTGTTTAGTGCTGGACACTATAATGATTATTCAAAGCCACAAGCTGACAAGCATGCCAGATCTGTACTGACATATTAATTTCAATAGAAGTAAAGAAAACTTGGCTTATTTGTGCAAATTTCCTCAGTACGTGAAATTTATTGTTCCATTTGGAGAGACAAAAAAAAAAGAGAGAAAGAAAAATCAATATTGCACTAAGCTTGTTACAGTTCTGGTTGTGACTAGTCTTAGAAATACAGTATAGTTTATTAATATCCTGCTTTCCTATTTATGGGTTGGAAAGGGGTGTCCTAATTAAATATGAATCGGGGAGTATCTTCATTTGAAAGAGTTTTCATTTCCTGTAGTTCAGCGTAGACATAATTGAAGTTTCCAGAGAAACTGTGAAAGTCCCTTTTAGTATTTACTGGTTGCTTTAATATTGGTAGGCCAGGAAGACTGTATTTTTAGTTTCTCATTTCCTACACGGAAGGCTATTGCTTGGTTTGTACACTGCACATAAGAGTAGAGAACTAAATCCATTGCTTGCTTCTGGAAACTGAAATACAGGAAGAGGCTTGTAGAAATAAATAAAATTTATCTTAATAAAGGTGCTGTCTACACATCATATTCTCTCAGTAAGGTTTTGATTGGTGGTTTTTTTTTTTTCATCTCCTAGTTTATAAATGGGTGATGTGATCCATGTCTGAGGTACCCTGAGGCTGGGCTCAGGGACATGAGAAGTTTTTACCAGGCTCCTGTTAGGGTCCTGTCTCTACTCTTCCCTCCTGCTGTTACCATGACATATCAGGTTTTTCAAAGGATATGTTGTTTTCTGACAGTCAAATGTTCCCATTAGGATCTAAATAAGAAAACAAGTATTGAAATAAGCTATCACCATAATGTGGCTGTGTAAAGGAATGAAATGGAACAAAACAAAATGAGTAATGACATTGGCAAATAATTTTTTGCAGATAGAAGGTGTAATTTTACTTGTTTCAGAGAATTCTTCTCCCCCTTTTTATAGATGATCCATGTAAAGCATTTATCACTTGAACAAGTTTATTTTTTTAAAGAAAAAACCCACAAAAGTATGAAAAATCATTACTGTGAAATTTCATATGTCCAATTCAAAATGTCTTTGTGCAAGTAATCTCTAATGGGTTCTTGTCTGTGTTTTGCTTTTGTCATTTTGAATTTCCGTACAGCATTGCTGGAGGGGGAGAAGAGAAATCATCTTGGTGTTCGTACATATATGGCTTTCCTCAAGCAGTTGTAGCAACACTTTTCAGGCATGGAAGCAGGTTTGGGGTTTTGTTCTGAGATCAAAGTTTACTTTTTCTCTTGACAAAGGAGTTTTGTCTTAAAGGCACAAAAAGCATTCTGTGCCTAATAGGGTTGCAGTATATTTTCAGCTTGGCCTCTAAAAAAGCTGTATCACTTCTTTGTATACAGTGCAATGACAGCATGAAGTGTAGTACTTTGATTGCACTCCTATTTCAGTGAATTGAAACACTATTTTTGGAAGTAATATTTTTTAAAAAATGAATTAATGCATACAGAATAAATTCCAGCAGTTATGTGAAACTTTGGGGTAGGGAAAGGAGCAATACATATGAACATACATTTTTATTAAAAAGTTGATCAAGGAAAAAGTTAGAGGTGGCTACGTAAATGAGATGGTTTTTATCAGTTTGTATACTAGTTCAGGAATATTTGTTTCAAAACTGAAAAACAAATTAAAGTTTTATCAGGTTTTAGGCAGCTGTAATGTAATGTAGGAATAATTTCTACTTTGATTCTCATTTATCAGTGTAAATTTGTTTTTTGTCCATTAGCTTGGTGCCACAAGAAAAATATAAAATTATTAGTTAGTTATGTCTTGAAAGGCTCACAGTTATGCCTTCAGCTGAATCAGGTCTTGGGGCTAATCTAAATATGTTTTGAGTCTAAGATGAATATTGCCATGTTTGCCTCTGTGTATATAGCAAATCGTTGAATTTCAAAGCCAGAAGGGATAGCTGTCATCTGCAAATCAAGAAGTATGAGAAAATGGAATGAACAGAGGGGATGGCTCATGGTAAACCTCTTTTTATTAGAAGTAGAATCTCAAAAGTTTACAGTTCTAGACCATTATTTTACAACTGCTTACTTGTTCCCTAACCTCCTTTGAATAAAGGTATTTGGAAAAAATCATGTGTGAAGACAGATAACTAATCAGACTTCATGATACCTTCCTTTCTCATGGGAATGACTGTACAAAAATTAGAGGTCTTGCCTATGAAGGCATTTGTTCAGAGTCATCCCTTCTTTGGTTTCCTTTCCACTATCCAAAATGCACCACAGGGACAGTGGGGAAGAGCACTGGAACACTTTTCAGTGATGTGCCCCATCCTAGAGTTCTTAATGTACAGGCTATTATGTGTCTGGAGTTACCTATGTAATGTGCCCATCATCAGGAAATGGAGAGTGTTACTGGGTCCTGGATTTCCCAGGGGTTTGAAAAATTTTCAGTATTAAACCCTGAAAATTGGTAGACGAAATAGAAAATTGGCAGAAGCTCTGCATGATGATACTCTGAGTACCTCTTAAAAGCTCTTTATCAAATGGCCTGTTATTGGGGAGCAAATGTCCATAACCTTTTCCCTAGTCTTTCTAGCTGAGGTGGGAATGATTACCCAAAGGAATGGGAGTGGAATTATGGCACTTAAGTCAAGGCACATTGTGGCTCTTCTGATGTCTCTTAAAGCTGATTTTTAAGGCATACCCTGTTCAGAAGTACAAGGGAAGGAGAATGTGAAGGAATAACTAAACATGCAGAAAGGGGTTTTTTAAGCTGCTTTTTGAGAGGCTATGGTCCTATTGCTACAGTCTGGCTTCTTTCTGTATTATGTTTTAAATTTTCAAAAACAACTTGTTTTAAGCCTGTTTTCACAATATTGTGAGATTTTGGGGTTTTTTTTACTGTTTCTTTACATAACAAAACCAACAACAGTGACAAAAAAAAAAACCTAAAACAAACCAACAAACAAAAAATAACCACCAAAAAACCCCAAACAAACAAAAAAAATCCCCAACAACAAAAAAAGATGAACACCTTTCTTGATAATTGTGTTCAGTTCCTATAGATTTTGGTGGGTGTTTGATAATTCACCTGCTGCTTGCAGCAAAGGTGCCATCAGTATCAATTCCTTTAAGTCCCTTTTCTATCTGAGCAGTGGTTTTTCTTCAGTTTTCAAAACTGTTGCCTGCTGGTCAATATCTGAATTTCTTTCCCTCATTGCTTTATTTTCTTTCCCTTTTTTTTTTTTTTTCCTTTCTTTCTTTCTCCCACTTCTCAGTAATGCTGGCACTGGTTAATGTACAGGTGAGTTAAGACCATCTTTACATTGTGAATCCAGCCCATCTGGTCGTCAGGATACTGGTAAAGGTCTGCCCCAGCCTGAACTGTAGTTGCAGTCACCACATGCCCACTGTGCCACTCATACTGGAAGATCTGCAATTAGTCTTGTATAGCTAATTGTAGATTAGTATTAAGCAGTGATGCTTTTCAGATGCTGGTTCTTAATTACAGCCTTTCTTTATCCTCTTCTGGCATTGTAAACAGTCATAAAAGAAGTTTAATAATATGCAAGTGTTATATAGCTGTGATACTTTAACTTTTCCTTTTTTCTTATGCTCTGAGTTGTGACTAAAGATGGCTCAAAGATCAGGTTTAAGATGCTTAAAAAACAAATTTTATGACTTTTCCTTTCATATAAGATGTGCATGCATAACATCCACATGAAGCAATTGCAAATCTGTGCTAAATTTTAAAATCTGATGCAGTGAACATTCCAAGACTTAAGCTTTTTAGATGGAAGTATCACATCTCAGTGATTTTAAATGAGTTCTGATTTTTAACATTATTCAGGTGTAGTCTGATAGACACATTTTATCTTGCAAAAAGTTCAGAATGACTCTTTGAAATGACTTGGTCCCTATTCTAGTAAAAAGGAGAGAGAAGACCAGGGCAATTACTGCCTTGAACAGGTCAAATTACATCATTAGTTTCTCTCATTAATACACACCTTTTGTGCACTTCATTAATAGATCTCATTTACAGACAAGGCATTCAATTTAAGCCATGCATTTTCTGTTCAAGAGCAGTTGACTTTAATACACACAGTAATAGTCATAATTCGTTTAGTCCTTAAAACCCACCCTTTGGTAGCATGGCAAAGTACTAGAGACCCCTGAATCCTGATCTCTAACTGTTCTTTCTGAAAAAAAAAAAAACCTCAAAAAAACCCCAAATCAAACTTGAAAATTTTAATATCCATTTCCACATAGAAAAAAGCAACAAACAAACAAAAACCCCACTAACAGTACAAATAATCTTGCCTTAGACATCTTGGTTATGACTGACTCTAATGAGCAGAGGTCTTACAACAGATTATGCTGTCACCATAAGATTATTATGCTAGGATTTTTGAAATATGCTAAAACAAATAAACATGACTTAGAAAAATTGCTTTCAAGGGTCTGGTTGGAGTCTTACATAAACTACTTATCTTTGATTTTTTATGTAGGAGTTTCTTAAGAAAATACTCCATAAACCAAAAACAAACAAACAAAAAAAGCCCCAAACTGCGAAGCTAGCAATGAACAAATTGAAGAGGGGCAAGCAAAATGCTCTGAAACAATGAATGCAAAAAGTACATAAGTTAATTCAGGGAATTCTTCTATTATACACATTAATTGTGTTTATACCAACATAAATATTTACCATCCACTGAGGATCTGCTTTTGAAACACACAGCAAAGCAGCAGTTTTGTTCTTTGGAATGTCAGTGTATTTCAAAGCTATTTTTCTTCTCAGATTAAGAGTCAAATTATTGTGAGAGGAAAAATCAGGAAATTATTTCCACTTGATAGAGTTTAAACTGGTCATGGTACTTGATTAATCTATTTATTTACTAGTAAACAGAAGGAAAATGAATCATGATGTAAATGTACTGTTTAATTTGGCATAGGCCTAATGAGAATTTGAAACTCATGAGGCTTCCTCTTTCCTATACATTCAATTATTTTTGTGAATCTCTTTATCTCATGTATACTGTCATGTATTACATTTACATCAATAAATATAGAAAATTTGATTATTTAGCTGATATATCCTATCACAGGACTATTTTAAACTATTAACAACGTGAATCTCAAAATGTGGATTTTGTATTTTTTTTGTATTTTTATTTTCCTCAGCATGTTTGAGTTTTACAGATGGCTCATATTTCATTCATCCCTCAGCAGTAGCCCTGAAGCCAAAGGAGTAGTTGGCCAATCTTTTCCAGTGTCAGTACTTGGCATTTATTTTCATCTGTTGTGTTAAAAAAAACCCAAACCAATACCAAAAATCCCACACAAGACCAAACTGCAAAGAAAAACCCCCAAAACCTTAACCTGAAACGACCTCGATTCCTCAGTGCATGATTATTTAGCATCAGTCTCATGCATTCTTCTGCTGCGAGGTAGAATTACAATAAAAATTTGAATGTCTTCCTGCTAAGTAGTGAAATTGAAGTAACTGTAGAAAGAAAATGCACTGCTGAACAGTAGGAAGGCTGGATTCTGCCAGGGCTATGGTTTTTTATCAGCTCACTGGGGCGAGTCTATATCTTAAAACAAATTATTTGAGGACACTCTGTAAGAGAAACCTGACTTTAAAATGCTTGCAAGTCTTCCCATTTTGGAAGACTTTTTGTATTCTGAAACATTGCTGATATACAATTCTGGATCACAATATTTGCCTTTCTCCTAAATGATGGGTTTGGGTTTACTGACCAAGCACTACACACATTATGCTCGAGTGGTGTTGTCAAACTCCATAGTAATTGAACAACTGAAAAATACATCTGTATGTTCCCAATCTTTATTTTCTGAACAGTATTCAGTTGGAAAATATAACTATGGTCAAAAACTTCTTTGACAAATGTTGCCATGATGTTTAATTGCAGAATTAAGAACGTGGAAGGATTTTCATATAAAAGGTTTCTTATCCAATATGATGTGTGGCTTATTTCAGAATCATTTGACTATTTTTTCACTTTTAAGTGTGGTAAAATTCTCTGCTAACATTCAAGATTCAAGAAGATTTTTTGCATGAGAGTTCTATAAGTTGGTATCAAAATTTGTACTTCTTTCTTTCTAAAAACTTTTATTTTGAGAGTAGGATATTGAATTTTACTCTCCATGGCTTTTGCTTTTTTTTCTTTTGCTTTCTCCAAGGACATGGAAAAGGCCTTTGAGCTTCGCAACTCACTCAGTCTAAGACCAAACTATTTCCAGACCTGATTATATAGGGATTGTATTTACTCAGAGCAGGCTGGTTAATAATACATTCACCAGAACTGTGCTGGCGTGTAAAACATGAGCTGTTTAATCACTGAAAATTCACATTCAGCTGGCATCAAGCACAAATATATCACATTACTCTGTAACTCTTTGGTGCTCTGCACAATTTTCCCATTTGTTCCGTGTCTCCAAGTGAAGTGTAGTGCTTGGATATGTCATACATGTTTGAAAGACCTGCTGAGGCCCATGCTCACAGATGGGCATCTCACAGGATAGCTTTATTAAGTGAAGCAGATCTGTGAGTGAGTAGATATCAATGAAAGGTGATCAGACAATGTGAAACAAGCTCCTGGAGTGAAGGCTGTCACTCTGCAACCTTGTGCTTGAAGTGCAAGCCGTGTTTCAGCCTGGCTGCCCCCATAAGTGTAGAGAACATACATTTGAACACAGCAGTGGTAACCTGCCAACAGGAGCTTGTGTCTTGGTTGTTTTCACAAAGAGTTTGAGGAGCAAGAAGACAGATAGCACATCCTAAATGTTAGTGAGTGCACTGCTGAGAAACACAGGGGTAGCATGGGCCCTGTTGCAGTGGAGGCTTCTATAGGGAAAATGCTGCACACTGGAAATGTTCCAGAATGGGACTAGCTCACTTGAAATACACCTAACTCTGTAGCTATTTTCTTGCTTGATTTTGCCGTTTTTCTCTTTGTTCCAACTAATTCTTAAGCAAATATCCTTGCATATCTAAAGTATGGCTTAAGTTAGGTATTAGTTACACCTAAGATTTCAGGTGTTGTGTAGAATTGTGCATAAAAGCGAATACACGAATTGATTGCTTTTTTAAATATAATATGTTTATTTATATTTGTGTATGTGCAAGTTCATAGCAGGAGTCATTACAGTAGCAGGTTGCTTTGAAACACTGCTGAGTTTTTTTGCAAAAAAACCACTGATCATATATTCCAAATTCACAAATCCCGTAACATTCAGAAAACAGCTCCATTTTCTTATCTACATTAAAGCATAACTGGTATGGGAACTTAAAAATACCATTGATTGGTTTTCTGCATCAGAAGAGTCTTAACATTGGTAGCCTTGAGGCTGAGCACATCAAGGGTCTGTGCACTTTTTAAGAACAGTGCAACAGTGCCCAGGTACCACTTCAGGTGCTGTTTGGCTGTTTGGAGTTTTCCATTTCTTTGAGGAAAAGGCTGTGTAGCAGAAGGATGCTGTGCCTTTTCAAAGACTTTTACAGTAATCACATAATTCTGATGGTGAACATACCTTAGTAAGTACCCAGGCTCACTGGAAACAATGGCAGACGAGAGATGTTTCAAAATTGCAAAGGTCTTGAGAAGATGTTTTCTAAAGCAAATGTTTTTAGGAAGTTCATAAATACATTCTCAGAATGGCAGGGTTGAACCAGCCTCAGGTGGAGGGCAGGAGGCAGCTGGCAGAAAGAAGCTTTAATCTCACAGCAGTGATATGTGAGTCTAGGAAGAATTTTGGGGATGTACTCCTTGGAGGACATTAGGTAAGAAGAGTTTTAGACCTGCAACCAGAAGTATACTCTGATAGCTGATTTTTGTACTGTTTCAAGAAAGCTGGGGCTTCTCACAATATGCCTTCTGTTTTGATTACTGGCATATATTTTAGATTGTCTTTCCCCCCCCTGCTTTGTTTAAAGTTTATTCCAAATTTTAATTTTAAATTTTCTCATTTTGTGCTGTTAGTAAATGCATAGTTACTTAATTAGATTTGTTCCTCTAACAAGAACAGAATAATACTGAACTGTCATTTTTTATTTACTTAACATCAAAAGCTTTAACTTTCCTAAGCATTAAACACTGTTTAAATGGTCTTTTCCTTCAGTTTACATTTTCTTTCTCAATCTTTTATATGCTTTTGAAAAATTAGACAATGAAATTCTTACTGACACCAGCAAGAAAACGACTATTTATTGAATATCCCAGGGCAAAAGACTTGCCACCTGTCTTAGACCTCTTTCTGTTCCAGCCTTGTCCTAAATTCACTTTGTAAGCCCATTAACCTGTCAGTTGTGGTACCAGTCAATATTTGGCAGTGCACCCAGCTGAAAGTTTTAGCTAGAACATCTCTGGCTGCATCTTCTATTGAAAAAATTTCTTGATACAGATTTATATGTTTTTGTTAGAATTGGAGGGGGATTTTGTCTGTTTCTTTTTTGGTTGTTTTTTTTTTTTTAAACTTTTCAATGTGTTGCACAATATTTCTGTTCTTAAATATTTTAGTGAGCTCTTGGAAGTGGTTGACTAAATAATGTATACTGTTCATGCTCACGCAGAGCCTGGTGGAAATGTCACGGTATCAAAGTCAGTCTCTTGTTTTTACCAGGATGCAGCTAACAGGAAACAGCAAAATGGGAACTGTTTCAGTGTAAAAGCACCACAAAGAGTTTAATTGCTACTTTACTGTTTTCAATACTGTATGAGGGGGTTGATTAAGTGGTAAGTCAGAAATATATTATTCTATACTGGGAAAAGGGGGCTGAAGTGTAAACTTTCAGGCCTGCAAGTTTCAAAGAGTAGATTAATAAAATAATTATCCTCTCAAGAACCCTTCTAGTCTAGGCAACTTCTCTTGATACTTGCTTTTTTTTTCTTGAACTGCAGAAGCTCTTGTTCTGCTCAGTAAACATAAAAGGGAAAACATTCATCTGCCTTTAGGAACTGAATATTGTTGTCAGTGAGGCCTCTAATATTTTATTGAATGCTCCTTTGATGGAACACAAAAAATAAGTAAATGAAAGAATAATTTATTCCAGATAAATGTTGGGGTTTTTTCCTGTGTGAATATAGTTCTGCTAAATATCAGCATGTGGGCATAACCATCATCTGCTTTGCTTCTGTTGAAAAATAAATCATGGTAAGCAATGCCATGTCCTGTCTACTATGCCTGAGCCTGGTTACTTCTTTATGTAAGAAATCTTCTCAGCCATCCAGCCCTTCCTAACACAGGTGCAGAGTCAGTGCTTCTGAGGAGAATTGCTTTATTTCTTATTGTTAGGTTTGGTTTGCTTTCTGTAATTGATCTGACAAAAGAGAGATGTGGGTTCAAAATGTGAGAACCAAGCAATGCCATTTAGTATGGTTGGCATTTTTGGATGTTGGAACAACCGGAAAATTATCTCCTTTAAGAAGCTGGAACTGTTTTATCAATGTTATAAAATTGCGTGGTACAATAGCTCCCAACTTTTAAACATCAGTAGGAAATGAGTGAAGACAGAGCAACCCTTGATGGGAAGTGGGAATGGGAGAGAAGCAACAGGTGCTGTGTCCCTGCACAGAGCACTGTGGCCCTGTGTGATTTAGGGCAATAATTTTAAGGACTCAGTCCTTTCCCATGTCTTGGATACACTGGAGGCATCCTTGTGTTTCCTCATGACTGTATCACCCCAGAGGAGAGGCATTCTTCAATCCTTTAATACAGGGAAGGTTAAGCATTCCCTCACTGCTCCCCTAGGAAATATGGAAGATCCAAGCTGCAAAACAAATATGGTGTTCATCCTGATTTTTATCTTTCATAATCTGGGAGCAGACTATATCTGGTATTTTCAGAAAAAGGGAGAAAAATACATTTTTTCACTGAACTGGCTTTACCAATTGCCCTCTCTACCATTACCTCATGCTAGAGATTTCCTCTAGCCTGTATTTTATGCAGAAGTTAAAATATAATTTGCCTGAATTGATTATGTTGGTCTTTCCTGACCCCATATGTCATTGAATACCAATGCTAGAGGATTAAAAAAATATGTAAGTCTTCATGTCATCTAACCCAGGTGTTTCAGAAGGAGTCCATTTGGACTTTATTTTATTTTTGCATGTATTACAAGACTAAAGGAATGTTTGAAGTGAGACTCATTCTCTTATCATTCAGAGGCAGTATAATGTTTATTGTTTGTGTTTGGTAGTAATGAATATTAAGAAGGTTTGGTACATATGAGTAAATACAGAGTATCAGAATTACTTAAAACCCAAGAGCTTTGCAATAAGAAAAAATAAAAATTCATTGTTTGAGGTGTTTATTGTTTGAAATAATGATAAAGACCATATGCTATCTAGATCTGATTTATGTTGATTCTATTTATAGCCTGCAGATTGTTGCACTGTCATCGTTGTTCACAAAGGTAGTGAAGTTAAATTCAAACCAGGTACAGCTCCTGGGTGACTTAATTATCTGGCTTCTGTAAATTGGTCTAACTCCATGTACTTTGATAGATATACTTTAATGTGGAGCTGTTGGAATTTTGTCCCAATGTGTCCAGTCTCCAGATCATCAGCTTTGAACAGGATATTTTTGTAGTGTTTTAGATAATTTAAAACCTTGTTTAGCCTTATACACCTAATTAAACTTCTTACCTTGTTGTATAAAATAAACTACTTGTTTTAACTGCTTTTAAAGTATTTAGTGTCACACAATTCAAAATGCAAACTCCAAATAACAGGCATCTCTTGAAACTGCCTGCTCAGTCTTTTAAATATCCCTTCAGTTCTGCTTAGGCTGATTCTTTGAGAGACAATTGCTACTAAAGATGTCTCAAGAAGAGAGATCAAGAGAACTTTAATGACCTGTGGGGCACGTCTTCGAAAGAGTCCACAGCAGCCTATCTGCTTTGTGGTGTAAATGCATTTCTAGCCTCATAAACAAGGGTGGCATAAATTTTCATTATGGTAGTAGAAAGTTAATTTATTTGTTGGAATTGTGATCTTGAAGTCTCGTACATAATAAAGTTGTCCAGTGTGCACAGTATGCAGGAAATAGCAAACTTCAATTAATTCTTAGATAAAATTAGCATGCATTGCTCTTCAAGGATTTGTCTTTGTTTTGTTTCTCTAATCAAAACTTCAGTTAATTTCATCTTTGTTCTCTGCCTCCCCCACGTTAGTTCCATTGTCTTGATCTGCATCATTTGTGGCAGCTGGCTTCTTGTCAATCTGTAGTTTGGACCTTTACAAACAGTAAATTAATTGGAGGAAAAGAAATCCCAGTAGTACTTCTTGATAATTGTGAAAGCCTCTAAACACAGGCGTGAATGTTGCTGACTCTTGTCAGAGATGAGAAGTGTCACATGGGGAAGGAGGCAGGTCATGCTTCACATTTACTGAGCCAATAGTTATGTCTGGAAATAAGTGTTGGTCACTTACCTGTGCCCTTGCTTTCCTCGTCCTTCCTGTCATTTGTTATGAAGTTAAATTAGGAAAAAATAGTAATTTAAAAAAATAGATGTGGGGGGTTTTTACTGGATGCATATGGCCTTAATGCTTTGTAAGATGCAGATGCATCCTAAATGTTACTTTCTTTTCCCATTACCACAGTTTAAAAACATAACCAAAACTACCTGAATTCGTTCTGTTACAATTTGTGAACGAATTTAATTCCTATAAAGAGAAATCAAATGATCCTTTTACAGTGAAGCAACTAGTACAAAAGCAGGAGCATATTGTGCAGGTGCTCAGAGACACAGACTGCCAAAGTACATTCAGTGTTTAGACCTTGGCTTGTGTTTCTGGCAACAGAAAGTATCTTAGTCTTTTGTCAAATTGCACTGTGCTAAATCCCCTTTTTTTTCTTAATAACCATTAGTAATAGTTAGAGAATTAAAACTGCTTTAAGTATTTTGCTGCATTTATATTGTTCTTTTCAAAAAGCCAAGACAACAAACCAGCACTGGAACGGCACGAGTTACTGTGGTGGGGAAATAGGCAAAGCAAGTGGAGGTGAGGGAGTAGTTATGCTTTCTAAACCTGAAGGAAGCATGCTCTACTTACAGTGAAATAATCCATGGAAATTATGGGCTAGTTCAGTCTAATTTATTTGCTATCTTCTATTGCTTATTTCCCCCATTTTTGTTTTTTCCTTGAGCAAATAGGTATGATTTCCTTGCCTATCAATTCAAGATGTGTATCATCTCTGACTTTCTGATGTTTTTTGCTGTCTTTAGCTGAGTTATCTCGTAGTTCATCTTTTCAATAGTGTGCAAATCATGAAGGAAGGCAATCCCTTGCCTAGCTCTTCAGAGAATATTGAATTTGGTTAGATACAGTGTCTGTTTTGTAGCAATATCTTTCCTCATTTTCCAAACTGTATTGTTAGCACAGTTTAAGAGCTCAGTCCAGCATTATTCCAAGGTCATTTTGAAAGTCCTGCTGTGAATCTGATTCTTTTATTTTTGTCTCCAGTTCTGAGCTGAATATGAATTTTAGTACTTTAACTTTTGAATAGGAAATTTAATTTACTACTTGTCAGTTCATTTACAAAGCGGACACCACTCTTGAGGATTTTCCTAAATATATATGAGGCTTTTCTCTTTTGTTCTCTGTTCATTTATTTGTTCCCATGAAGCATGGAATTACAAAAATCACTTCACAAATCGAAGTTCATAGTTGTCACTGCTGCCTGTACCCTCCAGGCCGTCTAGGCAGTGCAGGCTGGGTGGGACAGCAGATGGGTGGTGGATGCACATGCTGGGTATCCAGCCAGGAATCTCTTGCCTTCCCTTGGCATCCCTGCCCTTTGCTGGCCCACAAAGCTCCAGTTCATTGACAAAACTTGGGTAACAGCTTGTAGAAATGTGAGGGTTTTTCTTTTTCTGTTCTTTTGTTTGTTTTGGTAGAAAACCTGCTAAGTTTCATCATGTTACTTTCTGTACATATTTCCAGGTACACGTTGTTTCTGTTTTATGGTGAGTGGGTGTTGTGTAATCTGTGAAATGTTTGTCATGAATCAACTGTCATGGGCTTTGAAATGAGTGTTTAGCTTGCAAGGTAATTGATACCCTTTAATCCTGTGTCAAATGAATAGTGCAAAATGGCTGAGAGTCTGCAGGATAGTAGGTCAGAGCATGAGTTAGAATTATTAAATGCATTTGGAGTTGTCTCAAACTGTATTAATGACAATATATAAACCTAGAAAATTTTGGATATGTTAAAATCACTCAAAATATTGAGTCACTCAAATGAGACCTTTCTTTGAATCTTTTGCTTTGACAGCTGAGATTTGCTTTGGAGATTCTACATGAGAGAAGCTAAACTTTTTCTTGATTAGATGTCAACCTTCTTCCTTCTTTTTGAATGTGATCCAACTCTGAATGAACCTGTTTTTTGTCTTCAAGAGAAGTCTACTCAGTAGTTTTATGGGCTAGATAATCTGGGTGACACTGGCAGACTTGTGAAGATACTACTGTAGAAAATCAAATCTGAGACATAATGGTACTTAGCTAAACACAAAAACTTTTGGGAAAATTTTAAGCATGGCATGATGGCATGGAGTTTATAATTCATTCATATCACTTTATATTTGCCCTAGAGTCCATGGGTATTTTGCTCTTGTGGTTTTAATGGCCAAACAAATTTGCTAACATGAATGAAATTCTGAGACACATATTAATAAATGAGAAACATAATAATAAAATGACTGGTTTATGTATGAAAGCAGATTCTGTGGAATTTAAAACTTGTCGAAAGGAAATACACACTTACATATTTTGTTTCTGCAGGCTTAGTGTATTAGTGTGTGATTTCACAGATCCTTAATGTTTTTAAATACAGGTAATGAATTTGGACATCCAGAGTGGCTTGACTTCCCCAGAATAGGGAATAATGAGAGCTACCACTATGCCAGAAGACAGTTTAATCTTACTGAGGATGATCTTCTTCGCTATAAATTCCTAAATGCCTTTGATAGAGATATGAATAGATTGGAGGAAAGATTTGGCTGGCTTGCATCTCCCCAGGTAAGCTGTATTTACAAAATGATAAGTTTTAGTCACCAGTTGAGTACATGTGTAGGGTAACAACATTTCCAAATCTGCATGCTGAAATGTTAAACACTACTTTACTATGCACTGTGTAATGCCTCATCGTATATTTCAAGTTGTCAAAACATGGCACTGAAATATCTTCCAGAGATAATAGAAACCTGAAACAGTCTTCTTTAACTTCATAGCAAGGTCTTTTCCTATTATTTTCCCTATGTTTATTTAGTAACTGTGGATTGGATAAAGCAGACTATAAAATTGTCCGTAATCCAATCCAAGGATTGCTTTTGAAAAGTATAAATTGTTCTGACACTACACTTTATAAAAATAATTACTTTATTTCTGAGGAAAGACTTTCAATAGAGTCTAGTGTAAGCTATAGTTTCCCAGTCCTCAACCTGCCACTTCTGTATTTGCATTTTTTACACTAGTATCACACTATGATTTTTTAAGAAGCTCAATTATTATCATTTCTCAGTATTTAATTATTTCATACTACTCATAATCCACTTTAAAGATTTTTTTTAAATTGATATCTACTTGTTCTTTAATGGCTTGAACAAATAGAAAAAGGATGGTATGTGCAGCCATTTAATGTGGCTTATCAAACCTGGTTCTTACTCAGATTTCTAAAACACAAACAAAAAAACCGTACCCAGTGCTTCATTTTCCAAGTTCATGACAGTGTATGTGATGCAGATCCCCATAACAAGTAGGTTGAAGATTTCATTTGACAAAAGGAATCCATTTTTTACTAAAGGAAAGTGTGATGAAAAGATCATGTTACCAACCTTTAAGCAAGAATTTTTCAAGTGCTCTGTGCTGAACAGCCTTCTCCCTCTTTAATTTTATGTTGTCTTGTAAAAAGTAAGCTACAGTTTAGTAATCAAAAACTTTATACGACATTTCACAGATAAACAATTTCATTTGGCGTGTTAACTACTTTATCTCTGTTGCTTGAATATTAGCCTATATCACTTGAAATGAGGTACAGAAGCAGTGGGGTTTTTCTTGGTTTTTGTAAATTCAGTTAGAAATTAAGTATTTTAAAATGTTGATTTTTTTTTCCCTAGGCCTATGTGAGTGAAAAGCATGAATCCAATAAGGTCATAGCATTTGAGAGAGCAGGTCTCATTTTTATTTTCAACTTCCATCCATACCAAAGTTATGTGGACTACAGAGTGGGTATTCAAACTCCAGGAAAATATCCTTTTCTGTACTGTTTTGCTTGTGAGGAAAATTTTAGAAGATGAAATCTGATTTTATTTCTTTTGTTTTTTTTCATAATATGAATTCAACCTGTAGTTAAAAGGTAAGAAATCACTTATTTGTCACCAATGTAATCTTGATTTCATTATTTGTGTACAGCAAAAAAATAATTTAAAAATACATTTTCTTCATAAGAGATGTTTGTAGAGAGCAAAAGTAAAAATTGCAATTTAAAGACTTGTGATGCTTTGGTTTTGGAATTCTGTAGAGGCATTAAAAAGCAAGTAACTCCCACTTCTTAAATAAACAACAGAAAGCCACCACTGGGATGATGCCGTGCATGGAGTCACACAGGAAAGTGCATTAGTGCAAACATTCTTCAGGAAGTTTGTATTTGTACATTTCTGCTTTAAAACTGGGGGGATGAGAATGTGCTCTTAGATCAGCTGAACAGTAAATGATTACTCGAGTAATTGGCTGGTTTTGCATTTGTGTCCAAATTCTGAGCATTGAGGGAGATTTCAAAATATAAAGCTGATTTTCTGAAGGAGTTTTAGTTGCCCAAATTCCATTTCTTTCAAGTCCTTTGCCAAACACAGCTTAGTGACTTTTACTGTGACAGTTTAAAGCACTGCAGTTCCAGTTTCAGCCCACACTTTATTTATCAGCCATTCTGGGTAATTCTGCTTTTCAGTTGCTTTAATTCACTTATGGAATTGTGGAATAGTTTGGGTTGGAAGGGACTTTTTAAACACCGTCTTGTCCCTGCAATAATCCAGATCAACTGGATCAGTTTGCTCAGAGCCCTGTCCAGCCTGACCCTGAATGTGTTCAGAAATGGGGCATCAACCACCTCCCTGAGCAACCCGTTCCATTGTTTATCCACCCTCATTGTAAAACAATTCTTTCTTATATTTAGTCTGAATTGACCCTCCTTCAGTTTAAAACAATTCCCCTTTGTCCTATCACTACAGGCCCTGATAAACTTTATCCCCAGATTTTTCTGGGCCCCGTTCAGGTACTGCAAGGCTGCACTAAGTTCTCCCCAGAGCCTTCTCTTCTTCAGGCTGAACAACCCCAACTCTTTCAGTCTTCACAGCCCTCTAATCACGTTCATGGCCTGCTCTGGACTCTCTCCAACAAGTCCATGTCTTTCCTATCTTGAGGATCCCAGAGCTGCACACAGAACTCTGTGGGAGGCAGAGCTCACCAAAGAGTAGAGGAGCTATTTAATATCTATGGGAATTTCCTTATCTATTTTCTTTAAATACGTTGAGGTGTTTTGATATTGATCAGGGTTTTTTCCCAACTCCTCTCCTGCAATTAGAACCATGAATTTTATGTATATTTTTTTAATGGAACGGTTTAACCAAAGACTTCAAAAAAGTATGTCCTGTTGTAGGACCTATGGTAATGTGATATTAAAACCTCAGAACAACTTCTCCACTTGAAAAGGAAATCTTTATGATCTCTTTGAAACTGAGACATGAAGAGGAAGTACCTAAAGCAAAAGTTTGTTGTTAGTCAGTTTGTTTATTTTAATAAATTAGTGGATTTTTATTTTCATCCCCTTTGCTGTTATAAGCCAGAAGAGACATATATCTATAATATATTGATTAAATGGTTTCTAATTAAACATTTTTCTGAATGATACTGGGAATTGTGGGAAATGGGATGGTCCTTTCACTGCTTAGGTTTAAGTTTGTTATATGGATTGAACCAGTCAAATGAGTGCATATAACAATTGTTATCAAATTTGCCTTTATTAAAGTGGATGGCTTTGGCCTATCAGTATATTGTAGTGAAATATATCTCTAAGCTGTTTTTATATCGAGCTTCTCAGATATGTTACCAGATATGCTAAAAGGTACAGAGCTTCCTGCCTGGCCTGTATTTTTGTAGAGTCCTCTGTTCTGAACTCAGTGAAGTTGTCATTCTTCTTTCGTCTTGTGTATGTTCGTAGGCTGTTGGCATAACAAATGTAATTCTACTTGTGCAAGAGAAGTTGTAGCCAGTGGACTTTACAGTTCTGCTGGTCCCACCTGGTTTGGAAAGTCTTTCTGTGGATATTCAGCCAGTCAATGTCTATATGAAAAATCACAGTCAGTTTGGGGTCCATTTTTCCTTCCTCCTTATACTTCAGTCTTCACTCTTGACTTAATTTCCTTGACATTGGGTTGCTCTGTCCTACAACTTGTTCTCCTAAGATGCTGTACCTTGGTGTGAGGTATTCAAAGAATGAGACCTTAATTTTATGTGTGAGCATGGGAGTACTTAAATACTGAGCAGTATGAATTGCTGCTAGCTTATCTCTGTTTGTATTTTGACATTTCATGTTGTCATATACTGCTAAAGTAGGAAAAAATGTCATGGGAAAGAGTGCTTTATTTGTTTTATTTGTTGCTATTTTTGCATAGCATGTATCAAAGCACTGTAGTCCCAGACTGAGTGAATACCAGAGTGGCATGAATTTAGGGCTCATAAGGACATTCAGGTACTCATTTCTCTCTGGTGAGCAGTGACAGGGTCTGAGGGGATGGTATGAAGCTGTGTCAGATTTAGATTGGATATTAGGTAAAGGTTTTTTACCCGCAGGGTGGTTGGGCACTGGACCAGGCTTCCCAGGGCAATGGTCACAGCACCAAACCTGACAGAGATCAGGAGCATTTGGACAGTGCTTTCAAACACGTGATTCTTGGGGTTGTCCTTTGCTGGACCAGGAGCTGGACTTGGATCCTAGTGGCTCTCTTCCAACTCCAGATATTCTATGATTTGAAGTCACAATTGTCCATAAGCAAATAGCTAGATTCAACCCGAGGAATCACAAATTTTGTCATCAAAATGCTGCAAAAACATACTTTAAAAAAAAATCCTCACATTAATGCAGGCTCTCTGACATTTACAGCGTGCACCTAGAGCTTCTAATGAGCAAGGAAGGTCATTTAAATGAGTCACTGGCATGCAAGTGCTGAAGGCAGAGACGCTGCTTTGAAGTGCTGTTGTGTAACTGTCCCTGCCTGGTAGAATTCCAGCTGGTGGAGACAAAGGACTTAATTCAGGATCAGTCAAATGCTAAATTCCATCGAGGTAGTTGATACTTAAGGTTAATAGGTGTGAATAAGAAAGATAGCATACTAATGTGGGAATGCATCTTTGATCTGTATGGGAGAAGAGGAGGTTTGCAGCACTGGGAGTCTGTGTAAGAGTATCAGACTGGCATATTCTAGTGCCCAAATTCTGAGCCATGTGAAGGATAAAGGAAAACATCTCTGTGCTTATGCTGGAATTTTACTTCATAAATTATGCTCTTTCAGAAGCCTTTTCATGAGAAAGGCAGCTTGAACTAACAAATTATTTCTGCCTAATTTGCTTCAGTTTTGAGGTAGATGAATAATGAACATCTAGGGAAGCTGTCTCTAGTTTTCTGATTGTAGATAAAACTTCGAATCTTAACAGGAAAGCCATTCATAAGTTTCCAGTTTTATGTTTTTCATACTGCCTAGGCTTTCTGGGATAGTACTTGGATTCCAAGGCCCATCTGCAGTGAAAATTCAGTATGGAAACCTTCTTTCCTCTATTCAAAAGGAACATGGCTGAAAGGATGGAGAAGGACTAGAAAATGGGCTTAAAGTTTTCAGAAATGACTCCTTTTCCTTCCTTGATATTCCACACTTGATTTTGTTAAATAGTTTTTTGTCTGTCCTGGGAGTTTCATTAAAATTAAGCTATATTTTAACAAAGTTTGTTATCTTGGCTTAGAAGTAAATCTGCATTTTATGTTTATGATCACCAACCAACATGAATTGACATATCTCTGAATTTACATGTGGTTTAAACAACAATTCTATTTGGCTGAAGCAAAAAGGAACAGTAGTGCTTCCCTCTCAGTACCTGTGCATGTGTTGAGTGCTTAAATGGCTTCAACTGTCATTGGAATAGCCTGAGCTGAATTTTATCAGGCCAAGGTGTTTAACTTCATTATAAAATTTAGCCAAATACTCTCCATGTGCTTTTTGTCACTTCTAGGTTGAATCCTTAGTCTTCAGAATTAGCAGTGTGTGGAGAGGAGCAACAGTGGTGCCCTTCATCTTGAAATTAATTGTGCTACTTTTTCAGTGAAATTCAAGAATTATTGAAAACAAAATGGCCTAACCACTTTAGACTCTATCACCCCCACAAGCACCACTTGGATTCTTTTATCAGCAGTAAGTGTTGGAACAAAATACAAATTATCCTGTTTTATGATTTGCATTTACTTTGCAAATACGTCACTAAACACACAGAAGATTAAATTTAAAAATTTTGTTAAAATATGTATTTCAAAACATTGTAGAAGCACAGCAATTCAGTAATTAATGTGGTAGATAATGTGTCAGTTTTTCCATTTTCAGCTCCATCTGTACAAGGGTTCATTGCTTTTGCTGCTCCTATCCCTTGTAATGGGTAGGAAGTTTAGTTGGAGTACCAAACTGAACAGAAATCAGGCTACTTTTTTTTTTTCCCAATGAGAATACAGGCTAGTATTTCCCACACTGTCACTGGAACAAAAGAGACCTCACTGCATAAAAAATGCTTCTATTATGTACTTAATTAAAATGTACATCTGTTGTTTAATGTTTTTGTGAAAGTAATCTTCAGAGAACTAGATGCCTGTACAATTCTGAAATGTGAAAACTGACTTTTTTGTGAGACTTTAAGTTAGAAGGCAAATGCACATGTTTACCAAACTAGTTCTTTTTCCCAGACAAATATCTAATTTGTTAAGATCTTAAAATGCTTTTGTGATCCCATTATTCAGGATCTAACAGTATTTACACAAAATATGCTATATGTGTGTGAAGACATGGTGATATTAACTTCAGCAGTGCTCTGTGGCAACACAGATATAATTTTATGAATTGTTTTTAAAATAGCATGGCCATAATGGTGGCATTTGCTGTAAATAGTGTTAAGGGAATCATTAAACATGTCAGGGCTTTCAACAACATTGATAAGTTATTAAATGTAACATGTAGCATAGACCACAGAAGCAAACCTTGAACTGCTCAATGGAGACATTCTCCTTCCATGTTAATAAAAAATGTAGTGGAATAGTAGCAGACATTTCTGCTGCTGAAAAGGCATTGAAGAGAGTGACTGGATCTTGTGCTTTTGTGGCTTTGCTTGTTGTACATGACAACAAATGAATGGTAATTTGAACGTGTGTATAAAATAAGGGAGGGGAGAGGTGTGTGTGGTGTGCACAAGAAATCCTTTGAGGACTAAACCTGGCAAAGTATAATATTTCAAACCTTTGCGGGGTTTTTTGGGTTTTTGTTGTTGTTGTTGTTTGTTTGGGTTTTTTTTAAAAGATAACAAGCATGAGGATTTTGCTGGAGAACATGGTGATCTTTGGTCACCTGCCCTGTAGAACTCAACAGCTAACTTGGCAGTTTTGGACCATTCTCTCATTTTGCTGCAAACACTTGTGGGATAGGGATTAGTTACCATTTGGGAGATAATTTACAGCTTTGCTGTTTTCCTCATGTGCATTTACTTTTCTTCATTGCAATCTTTTGTGTCTCAGAGTAAATTTGTGGTCACTTTTGTGTGATGTCATGCTTCAGCCTTCCTTGTCACTAGAGATTTCAATCAGTAAGGTTGGTGGCTGGGAAATTTCCCAGCTCATCTGATGGAGTTTTGTAAAGATACTTGAAAAAAGTTCCATTTATATCACAATCCTTCTGTTTTTGAGCAGGCCTGGTTTCAAAAGGTTGAGCAAACACAGAAGCTCAAGAACAGTTTAAGAACCACTGGCTTTTTCGAAAGAGCACTGCTTCACTCATCCCTAATCCTATTAAATATGAGCTTGAGGAAAATAAGGTTCTTCCACAGCTTGGATTAGAGGAAGGATTGTGGATTATAGGGCACTGTTATTGCCCTCTCTTTTTTGGGTGGCAGGGAGTGGAATTGCTTTCTTTTCTAACTTCAAGGGGGAAAAAGATGATTTGATTATGTCCAATCAAGAAAATACAAGGTACTGAAATAATAAAAAAATAAAATATTCTATTTGGTTTTGTCCCATACAAGAAGGGACAAATATGACTTTTGAATATGAGTTAGTTTTTTATTTCCCCATTTATTTCCTTAAGTTTTCTGACTTTATTTTTATATTTTCACTAAATCAGTTAGAATCCTTTTAAATATGTACAGGTATTCCAACTCATTGCTATGCTTTGTTAAATAATTCAATGTAGGGTTACACCCATTTTAACAACTGCAGTCAGAATGTTTGTCTCTTAAAAAGCCTTCTCTTAGAATATATTCTTTCTTTTGTTCCTTTGTGCTGTAATAATTCAAACTTCTTTTCAGAAGACTCTCAAAGGACATGTGGGGTTTTCTTCTGTAAAACTGCATGCTTTTCCCATTGACACTTGATCAGATTCTGACAGACTGTAAAATATTGCTAAATACCAATTGATTTTGATGGTCACAATTATGTTACTTCTTAAATGCAATTCAAATGCATCATTTTGTTTAGTGGTACATTCTTAGTCTTGTTCATCACCTAAAGTGCTGTGCATATCTGCTGTAATGCTATAAACTTATCATTCATGGCAGCTTACAGAAGAGACTGGCAGGTAGTCTCTTTAATAGGAGTCACTATGCTAAAATTAAATTTTCACGACAAAGCTTTGTATGACTTCTATGTGTTCTGTTTGTTTTTCTGCTGCCTTTTCCTGATCATGAAATCAAGAGTCAAACACAGTAGAAGGGGAAAAGGTATTTTACTTTGGTATTTATTTTAAGGATCCATAGGTGCACCATGTCCAGGTGGAATGCACCCCAATGCACCCTGCAATGCACACCCAGTGCCCCCACCAAAGATCTGGTATATCATTAGAGGTGTTACTAATTAGCACATCTATCAAAGATTCCCCAATGAGAGGCTCGAGTGAGCCCCCCCTCCCCAAGGAACCTTCCCCTGGATGGTTCTGTCTCAGGTTACAAAATGTGTTCTGGAGAGGACCTTGGGCTCTGGGCACACTGATCCCTCACTACGAAGCTTCTGAAATGTTCAGTCTCCCAGCTTGACAAACAAGTCCAAGAATGTGGGCTAAAAGCACCAAGAATACAGAAACTGTAAAAGGGTATAAAAGAAAAGACAAAAATCATAATGGCGTCATTCTCACTTTTTTCTTAGATTTGTTATGATTTTGCTGTATATTGAATATATCAGCATGCTTCCATTACTGCAGTTCTAGATTTTTTGCTTTGATTTCTTTCCTGTTTAAGAGTAATTTGGCACAGTTCCTTAACAGCTGCCTTTAAGTATAAAATCCTTCTGGATTCTGATGCTGGAGAATATGGAGGGCATCAAAGGCTGGACCACAATACAGAGTACTTCTCTGAAGAATATCCTCACAATTATCGACCTAATTCAATTATGGTAAGTAAATTGTTTGGGGTGTTTGTTTGAGGGGGGCAGGGGCTGTTTGCTTTTTTAATTCTACTTTCATCTATGAAAGTTTTGGAATTCTTTAGACAAATGGAGTCTATTAGACTATGCCAGTATTTGGGGGAGGGGGAAATTTTAATTTATTTTCTGAAATTAAGTTTTGTCTAAATACAGTAGAGATAATAACATTATGATTTGATTATAACCAATAATGTTAACAAATTTTTCTCTTTCAACCTTACTGTTATATTTCCATGCACTTTCACAGTGTCTGGCACACAGTGTTCCTTGCCAACATGCATGAAAACCTACTAACATGCTTTTGAGTTGCTATCCTTATTATATAATTATTTGCTTTATTTTCGTGTCTGAGAAACTCCATCTTCATGCTTGCTTTGTTTAAAGCTCTGCAGAAAATGATTCTTGCTTTGCTGTCTTAAAATCATGTGCTTAACTCTACGAACATGAATTAGAGCAAATCACGTGTTTTCCAACTGGCTTTTTCCTCCTCAGTTTACAGAAAAACTTTGCAAAATGAAAGAGAATTTCTCTGTTCACATCAAGAATTTCAAGGATATCCAGTCCTAAAGTGATATGAATAATGGGTAAAGAATTTCCCACAAATCACCTGAGATGAATTGGGAGACATATCCTTGCATGTAATTTCTGTTAGCTGAGGTGGTCACTAATAATTCCTTAATTCCTCTTGAAGTCAGAATCATTGCAATTAGCAATTCCAAAATTATATTTTCCCTATTCTTTATGTATACATATAAATGTGCACTAATTTCCTATTCTTTATGCATTTACATATGTCTACGCTCATGAGCTCATGAAAACAAGATTCAAAAAGGCTGGGAATTAAGGCAAAAGTTCACTGAAAAAATTCTGAAAACACTTATATTGCTGAGTAGATTTTTATACCTAAAACATTAATGTGTGTGAGGGGTGTGTGTCTCTATGCACAGGTATATTGGTACACGTGAACACCTGCAAATAAGTTACACTCGTAACCTTAAGAGCCTGCAAAAATCAGAGCATCTGCACTGATTTGTGTGGGCCCCTCCTCTTCCATGGCAGAACAGAACATGAATTTCTAATGTCACACCTTAACTTTTCTCGTGAGATCTAAACTCCTGAGAGTTATTGTCACTTCTAATCTCTCTCTTTCTTTCATTGTATCCAGAGTATTGGCATTTCTGTCATTTGCCTGATTTAAAATAATTTCATTGCACAAAAGGATTTTTGTGCTTTTGTTGTGCTGCTTGTAAAGGATCTCAGGAATGGTTTTTTGGTGGTTTTTTTTTTTTTTTTCAAAGTATCTGCATGTGACAGTGTGACACAGTGTGTGGGTAAGTATTTGTGCTAATTTGAAATGAAAGGTCTAGGATTTCATTCCTGAAGGTTATGTAGCAAATTAATGCTTCCAGAGTTGTTGCTTCGTGCACCCATTCAAAAACATTGCCTGGGTGATTGGAGAGCATCTTAATTATATACCACTAACTTAACTTTTGCAAGCCAATTAACTGTAATTCGGAATGTATATTTCACATTTAGTCCATTAGATGGTGAGTGCAAGCCATCTGAGGCACAAAGAAGCATGCCAGAATATGAAGCTGCCGTTCGCTAGGGGCATGTAGCAAACCCAGCAGCAAGTGCACTTGTGCAGCATAAGTTATGGCATGGCAATGGCACCTCTAGGTCAGAAAGAAGCCCAGGTAAACTTTCTCTTATGTCCTTGATATTCACAATTCACAGACCTCCTCCGGCCAACCCCCCAGAGGATGCCCCATGCACCAAATAAAGGTAAAATACCACTGAAAGGACACAGAGTAAAAGTAATCGAGGAAAAAAAATCTGGAAAACCTAAATTCAGCAAATAGATCATCACATAAGAAAGAACAGAAGTTACAGTAAACACCTCCAGCTGCTATTTTGCAGTAAAACAAAGATGTTTTATTTTAAATAGCAATTTGTATTCAAGTTATTGGGTAATTTGTCCTGCTTAGGTGTTCCTTTAGTCTTAATTGCAATTTTCAAAATCCAACTCAAAAGTCTTCCCATCAGATTTCTTTTCAAGTAATGTATGATGCCAGCCTGATAAACTCATGAAAGTTATTTTCCTGCCCTTTAATAATAACTTTATTCTCTTTTCATAATGCATGAGACTTAAGTTGGTTGTTTCAAAAATTTTAGTTCCTCCTCCACCACAATCTTCAAGGAGGTAATTTTTTAATGACAGATGCACCTCTCTTGAGGTGTGTGAGTAAACACTGTCAGCAAAACATGCCCAGAGGGTCGTGACAAAATGAAAACACATGCAGTAATTCTGCTTCTCAAGTTAAGCTTAAATAGCACACAAATGCGTTACAAATAGAAGGTTAAATATGACATGATTCATTCTAAAAAATCCCATAAGAGAAGAAATATTCAAGGTGGCATATCAAAAATGAGAAGAAGGGAGATATGAAATTCCTGGAGCAAAGAATCCTGGAAGAAGAAGAAGCTTTGTAAGTGCTGCTGAGCATTTCACTGTACAGTTTTCAGGCTTGTTTAGTAAAGCTGTTAGAGGGCCAGAAGTCAAAATCATCCGAAACACCTTGAAAACGCCATAGAAAATGCACAGAAATTTCCTTTATAGTATGACTTATTTAAATAATTGTACTAATTTTTCCATTTCACTGCTTTTCTATAATGGTTTGTTAACAAATATATGAAATGTACATAACATTCCATGTAATCAAACTTTCTAATAATGAGCTGTGAACCATTTTGTCACTGTAAGAATAGACTCCTTTTACCACAGCTCCATTTCTCTTTACAATTCCACTGTGGTTTTCTCTTACTTGTCTTTTTTGGGGTATGTTTTATAAAAGATGTGTGCTTTTTGAATGCTTCTATAAACCTTTAGTCTTGCTCATGTGTCATCATTTCTTTGCAAGATGTAAATTAAGTGCTGCACACACATTTCAGCCCCTGTCAGATCTTATGCGCCTTTAGGGATTAATTCATTTGTTGGTAACTAACTTGGCCTTTGTGGTTGGATGCAAAATTTAGATTTGGGGCAGGGGAAAGAAGAAGTAGAATGTCACTCAAAATGTTTTGTTGGTCTTTTCTAAGGTATCCAACTTGACTGAATTTTGCTGTAGGAAAGAACCAGCTGTCAATAAGTGTCCTATAAATTTTTTGTACCCCAGCAAAAGTTTGGATTTATATGAAAATGGAGGGTTTATACTTTCCTACTTTGGGCACCAACAGAACTGAGTAATAAGCAGGCTAAGTGGAATACTGCAGAGGATGTTGTGTCATTGGAAAAGTAGTATAGGATTTATTGTGAAATAGAATTGCTTACCATATTTCTGCTTTTTTAGATTTACTTTTACTGTAGTTCATTCCAATTAGTTAAAAAAATAAATAGGTGTCAGAGTGTTCCTTTTCCCCTGCCCCCAGTGCTGTCTTTTTTCTGGTTCTCTATTTTTAGCACTCCGTGGTATAATCTTTTCACATTAAATGAAAGTGAAATTATGTAGTTTATTTAAAGAATATCCTTATTATAGGCTTGGGTTTTTAACCTTGACCTTAATGTATACTATTCAATGTCAAAGTGCAACTTCCTGCTTCCTTGAGTCTGTGGACAAATTAAAATACTCCCATAGACTGAAATGATCTAAAAGCTTTTAGTGACCTTAGCTTTGAAAATACTCATTTAAATAACTTTCATGATAAGGATTTATGTACTGAATTTTAAGGGACTGATGCAATCTTTAACTGTTGTCTCCCGTGGCATGCACAGATATACAGATTAAATGAAAGAACATTTGCAGTTAGAAACTTAACTGTTCAAACTAGGTGAGTCAGTCAGAATTTAATACCAGAAAGGTCTTTTTGATTTTTATCTCTTGTTGATTAAGAATTCTAAATTCATTTGGCCATCTTCATTGGCCGTTTGACTTCTTAAAACCACCAGTAAATGTAATGCTTCCAAAGTTACTCTGTTAGTAATTTTGTTTCATCCTATGTTCCTTTTCACTCTACGTGTTTTTCAGGGGGTTTTGCCATCTTTCTTAGAGTACTTTTTCTCGACATGATAAGAGAGTGCAGAAGATAATACAGGATAAATTTGGAGACACCCCCTGTGCAATATGTGGACTTCTTTTGCATAAATGAAGCAAGACAGCCTAAGAAATTATTTTCTGCATATTCGTGCTGTATAGCTGTAAATTGAAAAACAAATTGGAAGGCAGAACTACACATTTTATTAAGAGTACCCTCTTTGTCATGTGCAATACCTAGCAAAATGAAAACCAAAATGTGTGAGGTCTTGTATAAGAAATTATAGTCAGAAAGGAAGAGCTATCATCTATTTTACTCTTTGATGGTTAATTATATTCCCAGAATAGTGTCTGTGTGTGACAATTAGTAGTGATACAGGGACAGGAGATTGTCTAAAGCCCTCATTTTAATTAAAAGTTTGGGATAATGTTGGCACAGACTCTTGTGACATTGCCTTCTGCATCTACCAGCTGCAATATGTGCTACTGAGTAGTTTTCTGCAGTGCCTGATCTAGCTCTGAGTTCTAGTAATTCTCCCATCTGTTACAAAATGACCTTGAAATTATTTTTAGGGCTTGGTGTTTTCCAGTCCTGAAAGTCGGATGAAGAGTAGTTCATTGCAGTTCCAGCCAATTACAGTTGTGCTTGCACCTGGTACTGAATTAGTCTGACAGATCTGAAAGTAGCAGTTGTCATTTGCAGAATCTCTTGCTTGTGGGTTTTTAGATACATTTGGAAATTGCTGTGCATTTTAGTCCTCTCCTGAAATATGTAAGGTGATATTTCTGCTTATAGCTGCTGCTGTTCACAGGTGCTTCCTACATGTGGTATTCCTGTATTCTTCTTAACTCTTTTAATCTCATTTTTTTGTTGAAGTTATCTGAATATTCACAGGGAAAAAAGAAGTATAAGGAGTAAGCATTTGGCTGAAAACATCTTACATTCCTGGCCAGTAGTAGTACCAGTTGTTTTTTCCCCTGTTTTTGAGATAGCCATCATGAATAGACTATGATCTTGGTAGAACTCCGTGTGTGTTGGTGGGAAAAATGTTGATTATAAAAAAAATCTTTTTTTTTTTTTTTTTATGTCTCTTTTCTAGAGGTACTGTTTGAATGCCAGAAGCCTTGATCTGTGTGGAACTTGCCTTGTTTCAGACAGTGTAACTGCCTCATATTGACATACAGTATAAAAAGGTCAAAAGTGCTAACAAAATCCCATTTCGTATTTGACCTATAAACAAGATTCCTACCCCCCACCATCCTCTTTGTTAGCACATCTGCTGGTGAAGTAACAGCAGCTACTCCATTCCTGCCAAACTGAGAATAAAAAGACTTTCAGTGATGTTTTATGACTACAGGTTTGAAAGTTAACTTTGTCAAAAACTCTTTGCAGCTGAGTCATCCTGTCTCAAACAGATCTGATGTTTCCAGCTTCCACGTTACACTCCCCCGTCAGAAAAGGCCTCATGATCCTTCCTGTGTGTATTTTTAGATGTCTTGATGGCTTCCTAAAATAATGGAGTTTGTGCAAACTGTAGAGGGCTTGAGGCTGTAAGTTAGCAATTGGTATAGTGAGCAGAGGGACAATTCACTGAGATCTAAAGACTTGAATAACCTGGTGTGACCTCCGGGCTCACCCTGCTTTCAGCAGGGACTTTGGGTCTCCTGAGAGCCTTTCCAACATGGGTGAGCCTGGAGGGGAGGAAGTGGCTGGAAAGGGTGTTCAGGATGAGCAGAAGGCCTGAAACAGAAGAGAGACTCTGATGGTGATTAGATTGATGAGAATCAAGATATGGGTTATCTGTGAATGAATTCTCTTTAGTGTTCTGTTCTTTGGGTTTTCACTTCTATCCATGTTCATCAAATGAGCCTAGGGAAATGGTGAAGGAGACATGAATAGGATAAAACTTGTGATCAGAAAAAGCAGGTTAGAACAGAGATCAATAGAACTGAAGCTGGTAATTGAAAGTATATAATTCAGCGATGGTATATGAAAGAATTAACTTCTGAGACATGCTTCCCAGGGTATGGAGAAAGTAAAAAATTGCATATCTCTGATAATGATTTTTGCTGATGAATACCTAGGTTTCCTGTGATGGTTTTAATCAGAAAACCTCTTTATACTTTTTGTATACCTGTCTATTTATAGATAGATATATATCTCAGGCTGTATACTGTATATATAACAAAGAAGGGCGAGAAGGTGATTCTGCAAATCTGCTTATTGGAAGAGCACCTTAAGAAGAAAAAAAAGGCAAGTCCCTTGACAAAGGGAAGACTCAAAACTTTGGTGGACAATACAGGAGTATTCAGTTCCTTTTTTTGGCTCAGACTCCAAGGGCAAAGCCTGCTTTCAGACCCTTTCTGTGTGACAGTGCACCAATGAAAATAAAGCAGCAAAGCAATAGGTTTAAGATGCTGTGCATAACTGGGATACACCCAGAGGCTTGGGTGACTTCAGTGATGTAGTTGCAAGGCTGGTAATTATTATCTGAGAAAAATCATAGTGCCCAGGGGAAATTTCTGACAACTGAACCAAGGCTGAAAAGAAAGGCTGAGAGGTCTGTAGCGAAGTTTCTCAAGAAAGTCAAGAACCACCTCCTCTTGGAATCTGTGTCTAGGCAAGTGAGTTACATGACATGGGTCAGTCAGAAAGCCAGCCTGGATTTAGCAAAGTCAGAACATGCATGGTCAGCCTGATTGCTGTCTTGATGAAATGCCTCAAGCTATATGCACAAGGCTGCTCCAGTCAGTTCAGGAAGACTTTCAGCCTGGTCTCCTGCAGCATTCCTGCCTAAGAGCGGAATATCTACAGAGCTAGATAAGATTGTTGGGTGGGTTACAAACTGGCTGGGCCACTGCAGTGTTAGCAATCAGAGGCTCAGTGTCCAGCTGTTGACTGGTGTCAAGGTTACTGATATTGTTTGGAGTCTTGAGCAGTGACCAGCATGATGAGACAGAGAACAGTTGCAGGTGACACTGAATTACAGGGAATCATTGATCAATTGAACATTCAAGGTCCAATCCAGACACATCTAGAGCTAAGGATTATCCATACTTTTATATATTTGAAGGTGTCTGTATTCAAACATACAATAAAATGCTTACCTTTCAACTTATCCTGTCAGCAGTGGATTCCTGACTTTTTTAATCGTGTCATTTAATGACAGATTGAAGCATATGCTTGGAGCACAGTCAGCTTGGTACAATGGCTTGAAACAGTCAGTACACTCAGGAAAAATATGGAGTAAATAAATTTAAGTTACAGGGGATATGTTACTACAAGAGTGGTAATTCAGGTGAAGGGGACTGAAAGAAAAGGAATAACACTGGAGTGAAAAGGGTGAGGAAGTTCCATGGTTCAGACTATCAGAAAGAGGAGTGGAAGTGAGAAATCTGGGCTGAAAACCCTGCTGGGATCCTAGGCAGATAATCTTCCAGTTTTCAGCTTACCTCAGGAAAGATAAGTGATCTTCCCAATCTCATTGGTCACATTTTTTCCCTCGGTCCATCATGCCAATGTTCTGAGTTCTGTTTATTTAAACAATTAACAAAACCAGAGCACATAGAATGTAGTATTTCTGGAATTATTGGGGGAAAGGAATAATACTTAGATATTTGTAACAAGTATTATTTAATACTTGTGTAGTATTTTTCCTTTTTAAAAATTGTACACTGTGGAATGAATAATTAATAATCTTATTTGTAATTATTAATATGTTTAACCAATAATTTGTATTTTTTTCATTGTTCATGCCTTAATTGTTGCTTGTTGTAGCAAATGGCCTTGGATGTGGTTACACTGACCAAGGAAATAAGATTGAGTTTTTTGAGGAGATAGTGCCATATGTGGCTTTTCTGTGATTTAGCAAGAAGCCCACCAACATAAGAAACTCTAAAAACACACCTTTAATTTTCCTAGGCAAGGACAAAACATGTGACTAAAGTAATAAGCTGGCAGATACCTTTTTCGTGGCAAATGGAAAACACATCTGTCATTAGTTTAATTGCAATCATCTGCACAAATTCTGAAATTGAGCTGAAACCAGTTTTAAAATCACTGATTGTCAGTGAAGGGGTTGGAGCTGGATGATCCACACTGCTCTCAGATTCTCAGATGATGTTAATTGACTTTAAAGGAATTGGGCTAATTTACTCCTCCTAGGACCTGACACATTATTGACCAGAACATAACTGAGAATTCCTATGTCCTCTATTAACGTTTTTATTCCCTTAACTGAAGTAACATTTTACAAATTCTTTCTTAGAAAACTTATTTCTGTTTGTTCCTTCTCCTTTCTCACTCCATCATCCAAACCCAGAGCGATGAATTTCTCAGCACACAACTTCAAAACCTCTCCTTTATCTATATGTTTTGCGGTAGTTGACTTCATTAAGTATTTCCTCTCCTGCACAGGTTTATAGAAGCTATTTATCACTGAAACCTAAGGGGAAATCATTATGTTCACTGCCTTTCAAGAAGCATTGGACACAGTTCTGTCTGGTTCAATGAAGATCAGCTGTTCTTTTCCTTTTTCTCCTTTTTTTTTCCTAAAGCTCTTTCCTTTATTGCTTTATTCTGTTTTGAAAACAATGAAAGCCTTTCATGCCATCAGGCTCTCGTTAGCAGATAACGCAGTTGAGATTGCAGAATATTCGACATTCCACAGAGATGAAGGATAGTCTAAAAGAGGACGTTGTCAGAAGGAAGCCAATAATCTTCAATCTTGTGTTACCTTTTATAATTGTATTTTTATTGACTTGTTCAGAAAACACATTTATAGGTCTGACAATTGATGGATTACCTTGTATCAAGGTAATTGGTAGATAGCACATATCAGTCTTGTTTTCTGATGGTGGCCACTCAGCTTGGAAGGAATGCCATGTAAAATGCATTGCCACAAGTTCTTTTGGGATCTATGATGAGTCTTTTGATTATATGTGTTATTTTTGTGGTATTCAGGGAAAAAAGAGGAAGACAACTGCAATCATTTAAATGGTTAATTTTGATTCTGTCCAATCTTGAGAGTGAGTTTTATTGCTCAGACATTGACATTCCACAGACATGTCAAGAGTGTGAAGAATATGCTGCTTTGTCATATTGCTGGTATTTACCTGTAGGAAATGACATCGCAGGCTTTGGGACATCTGTAATTCACAGCAGAAGAGAGTTGCAAGACTTTGTCATTTATCATTGACCAGTCTGTTGACTTAGATGTCCTCAGGTTTCTAAAACTGGTTGTTGTAAGTCATATGAGGCCCTCTCCTGGTAGCCATCTTATATATAAGGTGATATCATGATATTATCTTGTATCATGATAACATCTTAAAAAAAAAATCAAAAATATAAAAGAGATTGAAAATAGATTGTAATCAGGCTGCCTTTAAAAGGTTTATCTTGTGTAACTCCAGTGCTAGGGACTAAGTAGTTGGTAATCATACTTTAAATATTATATTTATGACCCAAAACACTGCACTAAAGGAAGATTTTTAACAGTTAAAATATGGGGTTTTTTTTCCAAATGCTGTTACTAAGAAGTTGGGTCCTGTGAGATTTCTGGGTTTTTCAGCTGTTCTTGTTCTTGTCACGTTTTTTCCCAGGTGTACATTCCAAGCAGAGTGGCTCTTGTGCTTCAGAACACGGATATCCCAAAGTGAAGTTCTCTGTAACTACCACCGAGGAAGCAAGTCACAAAGAAGTGCTGATACACTGTACTAGTACTAAGTATAACAAATCTTGCTCTAAGGAGGCTTTCTGAGACTGAGTATAGTAATATTAGGTGTTTAAAATGTAAGATTAATATTCACATGTAATTGCAGAGCTCTTGACTTGCTAGACCCTCTTTTGAGGAAGCTTTACAAAGAGGCAGAAAAGAAAACGTTGGGTTTGTAGTTCTAGTAGTACAAAATTACACTTAAGGTGTTGCAAAGCAGCAGGTATTCTCAATTAAAATGTTGTTTACAGAAATTTATCAGGAATGATAAGAGTGATCCTGCTCCAAAGTTTGTAATTTCTTATAATCCTCATTTTGATAGTGAATTCAAATATTCATTATAATATATTAATGCTTCTTACTAAAAGTAAATAGTTTGCTTAAATAAAACAGAAGTTTTTGGCTAAAAGGCAGCCTTAACGGTTTGTGGGACCTAATTTGAGGCTCCTCTTCTTCAATGAAGTCTAACATGGAATTAGAAATGTTGATCCAAATGGATGAGAAGGTCCTCTGAGAGTTGTGTTACTTTGCCATTTTGTATTTAATTAAAAATGCACAAAAATGCTGGGCAGCAAAACGAGCAGGCCGATTGAGTGGTGGCCTGCTGATGCTATTGTGTGTGCTGGTTATCTGCTCCCACCTAATCACTTAGTCTGAGCATCTCACTTGTTACAGCTGGACAAAAGTCACACAGCTATTTTATTTAGATCACTAAAATGTTCAGCGAGAAACGTGTTTTGGTCCTTGTGCAACAATACCACACTGGAAGAGGTACTTGAAGTGCAGTTCTTCCCACTGTATTTATTTCACTGACATCAGGACCTTGCAGTACTGATTTCACAACTTCCAGAAGCTGCCTTTCAGCTTGGAACATGATGATGTTCTTGCACTTTTATAACTTTTGAAACATTGCTTCTCGTGAAGAAGCAGTCTCAAAATACAGTGATCAAACTAAGGTGTTGTTTTTGATTAAAATTAAGATAGTTAATTATTGGAGTGCTGCTAAGATAATTCAAGTGAGTTCCTTCACGAGCTACAACTTTTTTGTAAAGAGTAAGATTTTGTATATTTGAAAATGTATTGCAGAGTATTCTGGAAAATTAATACCAAATTAACGAGACATGCTTTATTTTGTTCCATTTATTTAAAAAACATATTTGAATTGGTTCTTAAATGAATGTCTTTTGTACAAATCTGAATTTTCTAACTTTTAAAGTAGCCAAAGAGGAAGATGTCCGTGACCATTTCCAAGTCATAATTCCTTTGTGAACCATTGTGTAAACTACTGAAGAGTTGGTGCCAACATTGACAATCTATTCACAGTTGTTGGAATGCTTACTTGTGGCTTACTTCCTAAGCAAAATAAGGGATGGAATAATGCAGCATGATGGAAAAGAGTCTTTGCAGGGTTCACACTGAAAGGACTTTGTGAACATCCCCAGTCTGATATGTTCTGTGTGACAGAGAATGTTATATTGCAGTTGAGTACCATAGGATCATGCTTCATTTTCCTCTACACCGGTTTGATCATTGTTTGGCTGTGGGCTAATAAAAGCATTCCTGTTACGCTATGACTTTAAATAAAATATACTGAAATGTTGTAGCAACTGGAACTGATTATCATTTTTTCTTTTCTTTTTTTTTTCCTTGTAGTGAAATAACGAGCAACTTCTAATACATGTTATATTTACACTGTATTGATCTAATATGTTTTATAGGGTGGTTTGTTTTTTTTCTTTTTTTTTTTTTTTTACTGGCACCAGTTCCAGGTTTCAAAATGTAATACAAGGCAAGTGTCTGTGTCAAACCTTTTTTCAAGAGAAGGAATAAATGTATGATGTGAAGTATAAACTGTAAAATTACATGCAAAATAAACTCTGAGGAGGAGAAAACAAATGCATATATGGTTTCATTCCTTGCATTGTAAAACGATTTTACAGTGGTCTTAACACTGAAAGGCAGATTAGATTTTTCTCCATCCTGAAATCAGGGACTTGTCTTGGTCAAAAAAAATCATGATGAGATTGATAGAATATTTTTCCTATGCATATTTTCTCTAACATAGCAGTAGATTAATTGAATTGAACTGCAGAATTTGCAAGGTGAGCATGCAAATACAGAAAGCATAATAATTAGGGTTTTTTGGAGCCCACCTCTGCATTTGTGAGTGTGTTACTGCCTGTCTTGCAAGGCTGGAAAATTTCCCCGTGCAATACCGATAGAGAGCCAATTTCTTCCTCCTGCCTTTTAAATTTCGATGGATTATGGAGCGAAATTAAGCTTTCATCTTCCTTCAAGTGACACTCTGATTGCAAACAAGACCCCCTCCTTACAGTCATGTTCTGAGGCTGTTGCCGTGTCTGGTTGAAGCCTGGCACATTCTGGGAAGCACAGGAGCTCCAGAGCTTTTTTGCTTGGCCACACCTCAAATCAGCACTCCTTAGTTCAGTCACGGAAGTAAATGAAGTGATCCGTGGTGATTTATCCCAGGGCACAAAGCTCTCCACAGATATTCAGACACAGTGAAGGAACACTCTTTAAAGATAACCTTTCTCAGTGTACAGGACTGATAAGGATTTATATTTCAATGTTTAGAAATGCAGTCTTCCCTGTCACCTGGGAATTCTTGGTAGCCCTGGCCAGAGAAGTTGTTGCTCCACAGTTTCTCTGACACTCCATGAGAACTCAAGGCCACCTTCACCTGCCAGTTCATCTGAAGTTTTGGGCTGACCTTCCCTGTGTCTTTGCACTTTGTGTGTGTGAAGGGGAAGGTGTACTTAATAATTCAAGTTACTCTCCAGAGCAGGTGCTTCTTGTGATAGCAGGCAGGCGCCCGCTGCGCTGCTGTGTTCTATGAGCAATGAGTTTTAATTTCCATACTGTTTTCTCCTCCTCCCACAACTGAAGCTTTACTGTCCTGAGGTTTATTTTAAAGATGAAGAATGGAGTCATTGTACAAAACTGGTGAGTACTTCTGGAAAACAAATTTTAATGGAAAAAACTCTGCTGTTTCTGGGGTTTCTTTCCTGTGAAGCTTTTCTTGCTCATTCTATTCAATTTAGTAAAGACTTTTTTAACCATGTGCTCTGAAAGACAGGAATGTGGTGCTGGTAATACTCTGCCAAAGGGAGAGCAGCTGTGTGAACAGTAAGATGCCAGATAAGCAACTGTGTGGTACTTGCAGATACTGCAAGGTGATATTTTTGTGTATTAATCTGTCAGTCACAGTTCTGCTTTCAAATGATGTTTTAAGCATGTTGAAGTAGTTTTAGCTTCCCCATTTTTTCATAACTCCGAGTTCTTAACAGCCTATTAATGGTTAAAAGAAGAACTTCATGTCTATTTAAGTCTCTTTTCTTAGGGCTTAAAAGTTACTCAGAAGTTAAGTAGTAAAGAGTGAAGGTTAACTGAATGAACATCAGAAATTGTTTCCTTTAACTTAATTAAATGTGGACATTCTATTCTGAATATGTTGAGGTGAATGATTCGCCTGCCTTCTGCTTCATAATTTAATTTTCTAAGGATTTAAGTGTTCTTCATTTAAGTGTTTCTTCATTGATTGATGTTTCCAAACTGCGTGTGTTGTCATTGCTGAACTGCTGCTACAGAGATGAAGCAATGTTTTACATATTTTCATATATCATACCTTGGCTGGGACCCCAGTTTCATAAAAATTAGCCTGTAAGTGGCATCTTTGTAGCAATTAATTGGAAGAGTTTGCCAAGGATGATTCTGCACATGTGTGTATTTTCACACCTCAGAGTTTACGGTGCAAGTGTTTTGACAGGGCTGAGAGTGTAATTTGCTCTGACGGAGAGCTGTCTCTTATGCCAATCTTACTTTTGAAATCTGTTTAGATTATCTAGAGCTGGTTTCAAATTCTTGAGGAGAGAAGCAGCTTCTTTCAGAAAGTTTCACAAGCATTTAAGAAAAAAAAAAAAAAGAAGGAAATCCAAAGGCTTTGGTCCTGTTTGCCTTTATATAGAGAGAAAAGTATATTTTTCTTCATGCAATTTTTCCTTTAATAGGCTTTTTCAGTTTTTGATTTATGTGAAAATAAGCTGCAGTGGTAGTGATGGGCTGAAATATGACTGCTCTTATTAAAAATAATTATATAAGTTGTTGGGTAAAAATAACTCCAGTTGAATATGTTAAAAATATTCTGCTTGTGCAAAGGTAGAAGAAACAAAAGCTGATGATGACTCATTAGATGAGACAAATGATATTGTTCATGCCTGTGAGTACAATACGTACCCCATAAATATAAATAAGTCTTAGCTATTCATGGGAAATTAAAGCCTAAAATAAATTAGGAGAAAATGTAAGAACTTGTATGTATTGAAGAAATCAGTCTCAGCTTAGCTGCTGGTTTTGCATTTTTACAAAGCTAATCTGAACACTTTAAAAAAAAAAATCTTGTTTAATTGAACAGTGTCTGAAAACTGTCTTAAAAAGTTAAGACAGACAATAATTTCTCAGTAGTAAGAGAGTATTAAAATTGATGCAGCACTAATCATCCATGCCATTTGACTCAATTTGGAGTCAAATTAACTCCAAATTTTCAGTATTGTTAAAAGCTAGGAGTGAACTTTCTCAGCTTGTTTGTTTCTTCTGACTGTGCCACAGATGACAATTTAAATGTATAGAACAAGGACGGTCTGTTATTGACTATTTGATGCTTTAAACTTACATCATTCTGTCTTTCCTGGTGCTATGAGGCTTATGACAGAATAGATGCAGTGCATTTAGAGAGAGAGCTGTGTCTGCAGACCCTGAAGAAGCCAAGCTGCCAGTGCTGTAATGGGTGTCTTGGTTTAAGCCCAGGCAGCAGCCACGCCTGAGGCAGCCACTCGCCCACTGCCCACCAGATCATCAGGGAGAGAATCTGAAGGGTAAAAGCTGGAAAATTCGTGGGTTGAGATAAAGACAGCTTACTGGGAAAAGCAAAAGCCATGCACACAAGCAGAGCAAAACAAGGAATTCATTCCCTGCTTCCCATGGTCGGACAGGCATTCAGCCATCTCCAGGAGATCAAGGCCCTGTCACACATAACAGTGACTTGGGACTTCATCCAAATGACTCCTCACTCCAAATGTCCCCTCCCTCTTCCTTCTTCCCCCCACTTTATATACTGACCAGGGTGTCACATGGTCTGGAACATCCCTTTGGTCAGTTGGAATCACCTGTCCTGGCTGTGTCTCTTCCCAACCTCCCAGGCACCCCCAGCCTCCCTGCCAGCGTGGAAGTGTGAGAAACAGAAAAAGCCCTGACCTGTTGTAAGCCCTGCTCAGCAATAACAAAAACATGGCTGTTATCCTCACTGTGTTCTGCACAAATCCAAAACACAGCCCCATAACAGCCACTGTGAAGAAATCTAACTGCACCCCAGCCAAAGCCAGCACAGAGGGACTTGTGGGCAAGCACCCAGCTGTCCTGGGTCTGGTGGGGCAGGTCCATGCTAAAATAGTATTTATAAATCAGTGTTTTGGCTGTTGCTGAATGGCACTTGTAAAGTGTGAAGGCTTTCTATTTTCTACCTTGTCCTCACTCACCCCTTGCCAGGAAGTGTCTGGACATCTTGCTGTTCATGAGAAGTTGTGAATGAATTCCTGTTTCTGCTTTGCTTGCACATGCACCTCTTGCTCTCCCTGTTAAAGTATTATCTTCATCCACAAGCATTCTCACCCTCCTCCTATTCCCTCACCTTCCTGGAGGAGAGGGAAGTAACTGAGCACGTTGTGAGGGTGTTTGGCTGTTTGCTGGCATCAACCCACCACCTCCAGCAAAATCTGAGTGAGCTCTCCCCCTCAGAAGGAAACTGGCTGTCAGGATGAAAGCAGGTGAGGTCACTTGAAGTAATTTGAAAGCCATTTGAAGTCAAAGGTAGGAGTTGAATCCCAAACTTCCTCAGTTGCCTTTCACAAAGCACTGAGTGTGTATCGTGTGTTTACTTGGGTTGTAGAGTGAGACAACTGGAGTAGGTTAATTATCCTGCTGTTAAGGTATCACCTGTATGAAGAAACAGACAAAGTCTATGTATTCAGTCCATTTCATGCCAAAAATTCTTGGGCGTGTTCTTTTTCAGTAGTAGCATATGGTCATCTTTGTAAAAAACTGTAAAAATAATTTTCTACTTCAAAATGGAAGTAATTTCTAATGTAAAGTCCTTTATGAAAGTTTATTCACTATTAAGGAGGAGGAGGGGAGAGAAGCTTCTGTCCAAAGACTTCCTTCTGGTACAGGAAAGATATGGGAAATTAACTGAAGTGAAAACCTGGTCTTTAAAATGTAAGGAATTCCAACCATTACTTTTTCACAAAGCTACTTTCAAACTGTTGAATGCTGCTTCTGGGTTTTTGTTGTTTTCTTCTTTTGTAACTATGGTTTTAGACCAAATGCAACGCTCTGAGTCTTTCTGTGTTCTGTAGCTGTGTCACTACTGCTTATGAATTTTTGGGGCAATCACAGTTTTCAGGCCTCATTTAGAAGGTGGAGTTAGCCTTGCTCTGGGGGTTTCTAGGGTGGGGATAAGAGGTGAGACTGAAGATGTTTCATGGTTTTGTTCACTTAAATTCCTGCCTTTGCAGTTCCACTAAGCATTTTAAATCTTTGACTGTGGCATGTTTTTGTGAGACAGGTGCTAGCCCTATGCAGCACCAAGAAAAGCATGTCTTTAGACTGGCATGAGAAAGCCAATTATGCAGACACATCATGTCCAAAACTGAGATGTATTTTTCTATCCAGGTTTGTTTATCTGAAGGGACCTAGTGTTGATCACTTCATGAAATGGAGCAGATGGGCTGTATGGCACAGAGAACGGGTTTTTGTGCAAAAAACCTATTTTCCCAAGGCAAAAAAAATATTCCAGTATTCAAATATGGGTTTTTTTTCATTAAAAATGTTGGATTATGACAAGTGAGCATTTTCATAGGAGGATATTTGTCAAAAATCCTTCCAGAACAGTTCTATAAAAATAAAATTACTGTTCAAAATCAATGCTTACATTATGTGCAAAGCATGGGACACTCATAGCTTTAACTCTGCTAATGTATGCAGCTGCTTAAGTGAGTTTTCATTAAATTAATTGTGTAATTGAATTACTGAGCCATTTTTATGAAGGAAAAAAAGAAAAGATTTTTAACAATCATGTAAAGTGATAGGTCTATTGCCCTGACTTTCCATAGGCCCCCTTGGGCTTCTAAAATTCCAGACACCCGTGTAGCTTTGTCTGGTGCCTCTTGGGAGCTTGGCAGGCAGTGGTTTGACCAAGCTGCTGCCCTCAGCATCTTCTTTCCCAGGTGGGCCAGGATGTCCTGCTTGTGGTCCTTGCACAAATGCTGGCGATGCCAAGTGGTGAACTGGACGGGGGTACCGATTCTGTGGAAGTGCAACTCTCTAGAATGGCATAAGCTGCCAAGATCTGTAGCTCTAGCTGGAAAACTGATTCTTTACAATTGATAGACATCTCAGTGTCCCTGCAACCTGTCAGTGGGGGTGAATGCTGCATTCAATACTTGTGTTGGCTCTAGTTGTGCTGTTACACAGAACTCACTCTTCTATTTTTCAATAACCTTCTGGATCTACCAGCCCCTGTTCCTCAAGCTTATCAGACAAGTGCAATGCTATACCTCATATCCATGGATTAACACAGTGGACAGTTCTTTATGACAGTTAACTCCATTTTAAAAATTCCCAAGGGATCATTCAGTAATGTAAGTATTTAGAAAAAAGCTGAACATGATTTGCCTAACTGGGTAGAGCTGGTACAGAACATGAAAGGAGCAAAAATCCTGGAGTTATGCATCTGCTGCTGCTACAGAAGCTCTCACCAGGAAACTCTTTCCTTGTGCTGCCTGCTTGTTACAGTGGCTGATTGTAATAGTCCCATTTAAGCTTGAGTGGTGATGCACACCTTGTTATGTAAAACACTGTGCAAGGTTGTTTAAACATGAAAGATAATTGCTGATTTCTCGCTGGCTGTAGCTCACAGGTAGGCATTTCTGTGACTGATTAAATACACTGACCTTTAGTATTACCAGCCCTGATGGCTTTAAAGCCATGTATGCTTTGATGCAAGGCACAGCTTTCAACCTGTCTTGTCTGCTTTGGTTTTTTCCTCATCACAGAGCTTGTGAATCTTCCTGTTTATTCTGGACAATGTAAGCAGGTGTCTGATGTGCCTGTGCTCCCTGCAGAGTCCTGCCACATGCCAGGACTATGCCCTGGTCAGCTCTGTGTGTCTCTAGCTGTCTTCTTTCTATTGCATTGAGCCATATGGATCTTCTGAGCAGCCCATGTGTCCCTATCCCTTCCTATTTTTTTGTCTCCCACCTCCCAGGGAGGTGGGGATGTTGATGTGCAAATATTTGCAAGGGTTTGGACCCATCAAAATGTTTATTAAACACAAATCTCTCGGGTGCTTGGAGACACAGGGAACTGCAGCACAAAGAATTGTGTCAGCTCATGTTTTGCTTCATCCCTTAAAAGCCTGGTTTCTACCTCCTGACTTCCCCAGATTGCACAGATTCTGCCACTCTGGTCTGAGGGCCCTTTTTGGGGCTGTCCCTGACCTGAAAGGATCAGTAGCAGTGTTTCAGCTGTTGCCTTCATAGCAATGACTAGAACAGCACAGATGTAAGCTGCAATCAGAGGTGTGAAAATGAACCACCTTCAGCTTCTTAAATTTATTCTTTGTCATCTGCTGAGCAGTGCTTGTACGCTGCAGTTGGGGAAGTTTCCTCATGAGGAAAAATGGTAAGTCTGAGCATGTCTTTGCATTTATCTCAAAGTCATTTTGGTGTTCCACACATCTTTACTTTGCAAAGCTGACGAGTGGCAGGTGATTTGCCCAGAATTTGAGAGAATCACTCCAAAACTCACCAAGTAGAGCCTTATGCACTGGGGGAAGCAAAGTATAAAGACACGAAGGGCTTGTGATGACACAGCACCTGCTGAGGTTGCTCTGATGCCCAGTATGTGAGTGAGTGAGTTCATGTGAATCCAGCTGCAACCTGCTGGATTGGTACAACCAGATTCACCCTCTTCCCAGCTCTTTTAGGGGAGCCAGTCATGTCCATACCAGTATGCAGGCACTGCTATGCCTGTGCTCCAGGGATTACAGAACTCGGATGACAGAATGACCAAGGTAAGAAAGGATATGAAACACAAAGTGCACAGCACATACACACAGAGTTCAGTGTTTCTAACTCCCAGTTCTTACTGGAAGTGATCAGGTGCTCACCTCAGCTTTCACAGCCAGACTGCTGCTGGCAAAAGACACAAGGAGCCAGCAGCAGGAACCTGTCTGATAATCCTCTTTCTGGGGAAGGCAGGTTTGCCTGGGGATGGAGGGCATGCGATGGAGGAATCGATGTGAAGCACAGATGCCCGGATATCTCTGGTAGGTGTCGGTAGTGAAGCTGTTTCTCCTGCTTTGAAATCTTCTGTTCATGTAGCTCTCAGTCACAGAAACACGAGTAAATGGGCCTTATTTTTAAAGTACACATTCTGTAGTATTTTGTACCCCCTTCTCTCTGCGTCCTTAAGTCGCATCATTAGCAGCAGCAACCTACTGTTGCACAATATTTCCGCAAATTATGCTGCTTAATTAACCAAGTGATGTGTAATAATGCTGTGTGGCATTTTTCTAGAAGTGTTGCCTAAAAGGCCTGAACCTCTTAAAGTGTTAACAGGGAAGTTGTAGTTGAGTTCAGAAAGATAAACGTGCTGCAAATTGCTTGGTAGCCCTGCAAGTCTGTGTCTGCAGCAGTGGTTCAGATCAGAGCAGTAATGTGCTGTTTTCAAGTGACTCCCCTGATGGTCTCCTTTTACCACATGCCAGCTCAGTTCCCAGAGCAATTTTGGGACAGAAAAATGTAGATTCTTTAGAGGTGGAAATAAACAGCAGCCTCTTCTCCAAAAGCACTCCAAATGTCCCTCGGTGTGTTTTGCTTAGACCCCCAATATCTCCATGCACGGCCTCTGTCCACTGCAAGGACTTCCCATGAGCATCAAATAAATCTTCCTGTCAGGAAGCTTCAGCACACGGGGGTAAGACTGGCTCTAATCCAGAGCATTCTGCCCAAACCACATGGAATAGCAGTGTAAGGTGCTCAGCAGCCACTTTGATCTCTTCCTAAAATTTTGCTAACACAGATGTAACATAATAGGCTGGCAATATTATTCCTAAATTTGCAAGACTTTACTACTGTCAATCCATATTCCTTGGCTTAAGCCCTGTTCTTTATGTGGCACAGCAAACCAAATTAAAGTTATAGAAATGTTTCTGGAACTGTTTACATGGAATTGATGTTGTGAATCTGCAATTATTTTTGCAGTTATCTTAATGTAGCTGTTATGGTATAATAACAGCCTTTAGTCATTGTTTTTCTGCCTCCTATGGCAAATAATGTGCTTATCCAATGCAACAGAAACTGCAGTCAGTAGCAAAATCTTTAATATCTAATTTACTAGACCTTATTTTGCACTTTTTCATCTGAAATGCAGAATTATAAATTGAAGCACTGCATGTAACATTACAGTGAATGAAATCATTACCAACAGGATGTTTGGATGGCAACTGTAATTTGGTTCAGGAGGGTTTTTGTAGCTGGGACTAATTTGTCTACATGTGCCAGAAGATTTTTTTAAAAGGTAACAAGTTTTACATTGTTGGTTTTCTTTTTTTTTTTTTTTTTTTTTTAATGTGAGGAGGCTTTGAATTTATTTAGCATCACATAGAGAAACATTTAGCTCCCATTTAGCTCCCCTCACCCCCTGCAGCCTCCCTGTTTCATTTCCAGGCTGCTTCACCTGAGAGTTGCCATTTCCATCAGCACAGCCATAAGCTCAAAATTAGAAGTTGGTTCTCAGTATTTGAGTTTGGTTCTTCCTGGTGTCACAAACAGCACCTGAAGGGAAGCCACAAGAAAGATGAAAAGGGACCATTTATTTGTGTAGTGACAGGACAGGGATGGCTTCAGACTGAAAGTAGGTTTAGATTAGATAACAGGAAAAAAATTCTTTACAGTGAGGGTGGTGAGGCACTGGCACAGGTTTTCCAGAGAAGCTGTGGCTGCCCCATCCCTGGAAGTGTCCAAGGCCAGGTTGGAAAGAGCTTGGAGCAACCTGGGATAGTGGAAGGTGTCCCCTGTTCGTGGCAGGGGGGTTGAAACAAGAGGATTTTTAAAGTCACTTCCAACCCAAACCATTCTATGATTCCATGATTATGTTCACATAAGGGATCGTGGGGGATGATTTGCATCTTCAACAAGAGCTCAGAAGTAAAAGTGACCCAGGTCCACTTGACAGATCTGTCACAAAGAGGAGGCATTGTAGGATATTTGTTCCCTGCTTTCATTGCTGCTTTCAGAGTTTGCAATGTATTTCTCTTACTAAATTCTTCCTTAACTGCAGTAATGGAAAGAGCCCACCTGTGTGCTGGATGGGTTGAACACTGCCCTTGATGCCCTGCACATCATATTTGATTTTGCTCATTTTCCACTGCATTTTGTCACTGCACTCTAGTGCTGCATTCTGCAGCAAGTGGAGTAATCGTGGGGGATGCAATGTTGTGTGATAAAGGTACAGCAAAGGTTTGGAAAGGTATAAATGGCAAAAGTTGCATTTCTGGAGTAGGTAAAGGAGACCTCCAGGGGCTGCCCATCCTTGGTCACTGGAGACCTGCATTACCCAGGCATCTTGTGGTGAGAGGGTATAATAGCAGAAGTCACAAAAAAAAATACTGACTTTGAATAGATTTGTTGCTTATGGAATAATCCCTGTTTATGCTTTCACTTGATATCACAGAAAGCAAATTATCTATAAATACAGTTTAACTTCCACAAAAGCTTAAAAAAATAAAATTGAAGAAATTTTAAGAGGACTAAGCAAAAATATTAAAGCTGTCACTCTCATCTCAGTCATCCAGGAAAATTTATTTCTGTTTCTGTAAAACAACAGCAATATCTTAAAATTAATTTCTCTGCCTAAGCAGACCTCAGTGTCTTTCTGGATGAATAATTGAATTTACTGTTTTTTTTCCAGTGCACTGATAATATACAAATATTTAAGAATCATATAAAGAGTTCTCATTTTTTGCTGCCAAGGTAAAACTGTGTTCTGTAGTGCTTGAAACACTTAATTTGGCCCAATCATGGTTTTTGGACATCTTGGTCTTAATGTGCCTGAGGAACTGAGCAAGGTGGACCTGGACTCCTCGATCCTGAGTAGGGGAAAAGCCAGACTGGATCTATGTCATGACCTTAAGTGGAAATGGTACTAAAGCACCACTTTTTGCTTTTAGGAGCACCTGACCTACTGAGGCTGTGTTGTCTCTCCTTTTTAAGGCTGTTTTGTCTCCATGGAAAGCATGTGTGTACATTTCTGTAAGTGTGTGTGCCCTGTGAATGTGCACACAGATATATTTCTCTAATTCTTCTCTCTGAGTGCAAGATTGCATCAATACTCATCAGAATCCATCTGGTTTAGGGTCAGGAACAGTTCATGTTTGTGTGCCTGAACAAACATAACATAAAAGTTCTGGCTGACTTAGGAAACTCCTAGACATTTATGCATAACAAATAATTAATGGAAACTTTCTTAACACATCATCTGTTTATTTACAGTGATTTGAGTTTTTCAATTTTTTGTTTTCTTAGGAACAGGATGAAAAGACTGATCTCCTTCTTGTGGAATTTTGCTACTGAGCCTTTTTTTGTATGTGCATTCATTAAGGAATATATACAGACAGGCAAATACCACATTCCTGTGTATTTCTTTCACATTAAGTATATTTATTTAAATATTAAGTGAAACTGTTGCCCTGACAACTTGATAAAGCAGCCACAGTGTCTGTGTAGTCCTGAATGCTTTTGCTTAAGTAGTTTCAATGCTGTTTGTTTGTTCAGTGGATTCCTTTGAATCTTTCATTGAACTGGGTTCCCTTAAGGAAGTGAATCAGGAAAGTTCTGGGATCACAAATTATAGGCGGGTGGGAACTGTATTTCCTTCTTAAATCTGTGGCTTTTTCTTGGTGACACGTCATTACCAGAACCCTGATACCTTGGGATCCTGAAGTGGAAAGCAGGATTCAAGGCTGAGTATACTGAATTTGCAGAAGTATTTTAACACTGTAAATTAGCACCAAAATTTAGCCTCATCAGGCTATATACAAATTATGGAATGCAATTTGGGTTCCTACAGTTCCTGAGATATAGATATAGACAAATATAGATATATAGATGTCTCAGACAAATAACAATCATAGAATTGAATGATAGAAGCTGATAAGGATTGGCAAAATATTACATCTTTTTGATAACTTTGCCTTCACCATCAGTACTTTGGCTGCATCCCCAATCTGCTCTGCTGTGATTTACCTGGTTATTTTATTGCAAGTTCTTTCAACAAGCTCCCAGAAGTGACTGAAATTATTGTGCCAGTTATCCCATAATGTCTGATAACCTCTGCAGTCGACTCCCCAGGGTCAGAATTTGTCACTCAGGTTCTTACTTTCGGGATGGCAGTGCCTTGGATGTTCCTTTAGCCCCGTGGAGCCTTGGCCTGGGCACCCTTCGGTGCTTTCTCATTGATAATTAATCCATGAGAGAAAAGAGATGCACAGGATTGTGCAGAAGTGAATAAGCAAAATGAACAAGTCTACATGTGGTCTAAGCCACTGCAAAAGGCTTCACCTGTTCCACCTGTGTCTGGGAGGTGCTGCTGTGCCCCACCACTTCTCTTTGGACACCTGAGACAAGAATTTAAGAAGTTGCTTAATTGAGGGCTGACAGTGAGAGAAAAGCCTTAGAGAGGAATATATATTTTATATTTTTTATTCTGTGTTCCTTTTTCCTTCAGGACTGGGGTGCTCAGTACCACATAGAAATGATATGCAGGTATGCAAGGAATCACTCTGCTTGACTCATATCAAATCACACTGGAACCCCCACATCTTGTCTTTTGAAAAACATCCCTGGCATTACTCTGTAGGAATTGCTGCAAAAGCTCATTTAAGGTCAATGAAAACAGCCACAGACCTGTCAGAGTTGCCAAATCCAACCCAGGCCATTTATTTTCTGGCTCCCTTTTGCTTACTGTTTGCCAATTATAAATGTGTTTTTCCCCTTAATTATTGAAAAGTGCAAACGTTTTTATACTCTCCTGATTTATATATACTTTAAATTAAATTTTGAAGGACTGTGGTGCTTATGATGAGAGTTAAACACATTTCATATCTTAATAAGCCTATTTTTATATTATGTTGCTTGAACACCAATCATGCTAAGGAATGGAGTGGGGAGAATAAAATTAATGGGTTACCCTTGAAGTAGAAAAAATTATTCATTTTTGATAAAAGATCTTTTTGATAATTTACTCTTGACTTCACTACTTGATTTATCTCATCTTCTCACATTAATTTGTTTTTAATTTTTTCCCTTATGAGGTTTTTTAGCTGCAGTAACAGCTCCGAGATGGTTGGATTGGTGGACTACAAAATTTAACGTTTTTGAACTAAAAGAGAAAACGGTTTAAACACTTGAGCTAACAAGAAATATAACTTTCATGTAATAGACTAGAAATTCAGCTTTCCAGTGCCTTGATTTAAGACACTGGAATTCAATTATTTAGTTCACCTACTCCATCTAGAGTAGATATGAGCTAAAGCTGCCTGCCTCTCCCTTGAGTTACAACTTATGGGCTCAAAGACCTGTTGTTCAGTGAGGTTTTTGACTGTGGCAGCCCCTATTTCCAGGCATGTTTCCCAGTGCATTTCCTTGTTTTCCCTCAGCTGTGTAGTTCTTTCCTCAAATGTTCCCTGTACATCTCCCTGAATCCTTGTTAAAATGTTAGCCTGTGTAAAATTATCAGTGTTATTACATCTCAACATTCTCAGTGCACGTGTTTTTGTCTCATTTGCAGCCTGTTGGTGTGCTCTCAGAATGAACTAGGCTGGCCATAATTAACAAGCCTTGTAGAACAGTTATGTTAGTTAATATAGAGTCAAGATATTGCTTTCACTTCTGCAATGATTTTAAGAACCTAGCCTGCTACTTACAGCAAATATAGAGAAATTAGAGTGAAAGGGAAAACAAAAAGGCAAATGAAATGAGAAAATAATGGAGTAATTTGAAACATTAAAGTTGAAGACAAACTGGTTTAATCCAGACAAAAATAATTTTGGTGAAACTATGGACTGCACTACGGACTGTGAGTGATTATGAAAAAGAAAAGGAGGATAATTTCTGAGTTAGTTGACCAAATGTGAGATGTCAGTAATTGACCCTATCTGAATCAAATGGTAAAAATCTTCCATCATATCCTTTGTCAAAATTAAAAAAACAAACAAACAAACAAAAAAATTCCCCAAAACCACTCAAAAAAAGAACAAAAACCTCCTCCAACCTCCCCCCCCCAAAAAAAAAAAAAAAAACAAAAAAGAAAAAAAGAGAAAAAAAAAAAACCCAAACCAAAGCACCTGAGGACAGGGAGAAGAGTCAAACAGACTTTGGCAGATCAGCTGGAGTTACTGAAAGAGGGAAGATCATTGCTCTGTACCCTGGAGAACTTCCTGCTGCTTTACCTCAGTGCCTGTTTTGTTCTTTCTTCAATTGTTTTTATCCACCTTATTCTGTGATGGTGCCCCAAAACAGGTGATTCCCAACAGCACCTGAGAGGCATCAGAACACCTGCCCAGGCACAGAACTGCCCAGACTGGCCAGGTGATGCTCTAGACCAGACAGCTGCAAGGAGCAGTTTCAGCTGAGATGCACAGTCTGTGCCTTCATGGATGACAGATCACATTTTATCCAGATATATATAAAATAATCATTTTCCTCTTTACTAATCTCCTCTGTTTGTCTGTGTTGGCAGCACCACAGCACAAATCAATTGAGATTCAATAGGAACACTGTTTCTTTCTTCTTTACTGAGAAATATTACTTGATGTACAGCAGGACTGAATATCCCCTCTCTAGAAACATAAATCTGATAGGTTTTAGTAAATTTATCTCGTGCAAGTGTTGAATATCAAAGTCTTATTGTTGTACTATTATTATATGTTTTCTTTAGTGTATTCTAATTCTTTCTCACTGTTATCTTTGAACTAATAAGTTATCAAACTGTCTATCGAAATGTGCTCAAGCTGTAATCTTTAAAAGATCCCTATTTTCATACACTAACAAGTTCTTGGGCAACAGCTCATATATGGCATATCCACCTTTAATATTTTCTTGGGTGAATACCATAGATGGTGAATTTTTTTTTTTTTAATGATTAATATTTAATTTAAAGCCCAGTTTAAATTTAAGTTCTTCTTTTCTGTAACCTGGTACCTTAATTCTTTTGTGTTTACATACATATATTTTTTAAAGCTTTGGAAATCAAAAAAGGAGAAGTTTTTATTATTACTTGGTAATTATCACTAAATTTGTGTGACTTTTATTCTTAGTTAAGGTAGTCTGAGAAAGTATAACTTTTTACCCTCCCCAGGTGCTTGCAGCCCTCAAACGTTGCCTATTCCACCAATACACCCATACTTTCTTTTCCACACCTTGCTTTTTAGTCAATTCTTGGCCAATTTGCAATGATTTTTGTCCTTCATTGTTAATTAGTAACTGAGCAATCACCAATGATGTTCCAATTTTGTGAGATATTTAGTGGATTGGAGTTGTGTATGACACTTAGAGCACCTGCCTGAGATTCTAGGCTCTTCTAGTATGTGCTGTGATTAGAATAATGAATACAAACGTGAAGGAGGAAGCAAAAAAAAAGCAGGCTGTTCCATATCACAGCTTTTTTAGACTCAGCTTTTGCCTTTTAAGCCATTTTTCCACTTCCATGAAGGAAAGGGATGAGCTCTGCAGCTTACTCTGGGAGGTCAATGGCCCGAGGCTGCCCCAAGGAGTGAGGGGAATGAGCCCAGCACTGTGCCTGCCTGTGTGGCAAACCCTGCTGACTGCTGTTCCTGTGCCTCTGACCACAGCTGGAGCTGAGAGGGGTTTTCAGATCACAGCAAATGTCTTAAGTAGGGTAACTTTCCCTGGAAACCTCCAGGCACTGAATACATCTCCTGGAAGAGAGATAGTGTTTTCTAAGTAAAAGAAAAAGGAATGAAAAAAAAAAAGAAGAAAAGAAAAAAATCCTCTAGGGCATGCCTTTTTACATTATTTTCATAATTCAAGTAAATGAGTTGCATTTTTCAAATTCAGCTTGACATTAGGGGTGTAACACCCCCAGAAGCAATCCTTGCCTCAGCATCAGCACACTTCTTCCACCCGGCCTAAACCACTGCTGAATTTTTGCTCCCAGCTCCATGGATTTCTCTGCCTGAAAACAAGTGTGTGAAGTTTTCTGTAAAGTGCAGCAGAGAGGACTGCCAGGTAAAATTTGAATCTATTTGGCTGTTACATTTCAGTGGGTTTCGCCAAATGTTCAGATTTTAAATAATCGTTCAGAAGAAACGTAGGCATAGGCAAACATCAGCTCCCCTGGCTCAGGTGCTGGGCTTTGTCTGCTCAGAGTCTTTTGACAGCTCTCTAGAAGCTGCCCTGGTGCTCTTAATCTACATTTGACTGGAGATTTTGCAGATCTTTAACAACTTTCCAACCTCATTCAGTCTATTATGTCCACTCACTCGCTGAAATCCATTTTAATCGATGAAAGGGACGCTGCATTTCTTGGGAATAGGTTTTGGCTTGCTTGCTTTCCTTCCTGTAAATCTCCATAGGCTCCTGATGGAGAGAAGCAGATCTATTGCTCCTTAAACTCCCAAGGAAGGAATCAACACTTTGTTAGGCCCAGAAAATGTTGGTAGATCAGGAAGTAGGAGCACCTTGTAACTTGAACGGAAGAGGGGAGGCACGAAGGTGTGTTTTTTGAATAGATTGACTTTGTTTTTTACTTCTCCAGCGGCTTCATTTTCCAGGTGATGCTGTCACTTCACCCACTTCCCACATATAAGCATGACTGAATAATCAAAAAAGCCACATTCATCTGCCATTGGTTTTTTTTTTTGTAAAACTTACTGTATACCCAGACATAATGAAAGAGCATAATGCATTTCAAAATGGGTTTGTTTTTTTTTTTCCTCACAGATTTGGACAAAGAAAACAATTGCTGAAAATTTTCCGGTTGTACATTGGGACAATGTTAACATGTTAGTAAGGGCTGGTTTTGACCCTAATGTCAGAAGTCTAGTTGGAAAAGAGTGAAATGGTGAATAACACAAGAAAAGTTATAAATATCAGGTACGTCAAAAGGGTATGAACTGGTTGGATTTAGATCTTGCAGTTTTGAGTTTGGAAGTGTTGAATTTTACCAAAGTTTAATTTTGAATTGATTTGAATACATATTGTATTTTACAAATGTTTTCTTCGTGCATTTTTAATGAGTACATGCAGTCAGAGTGCTTTACTTTAACAGATGTCCTGACTTTAAAACAAGTCACGCACAAGAAATGCCCTGTACATTTATAAAAGAAATGAGCATGGCCTGTACAGTGGCAGACTCAATCCTGCCCAGTGATAACTACAGACAGAAAATGTAACCTTCCCACCCTCAGTTCAGCCTCACCAGTCTTTTAGGAGACACCCAGAGAAAGTGACATCTGTTTTCAGAATAGAAAATATTCATATTCTAAAGATTGCAGCAATTTTATTAAGGCGTTAGAATAATCTCTTTCCTTATTTTTTTTTTCTCCTTAATTTCTTAGTCTCTTAATATTACCCATTTTGCAGTTTATGAAGTTTTAATTTGGGGGAGAATTATTTAAAAAGCTATTTCTTGAGGTTTGGATTGGGGTTTTTTGTTTTGTTTTGGTTTGGGTTTTTTTATTATATATATGTTTACAGGGTTCCTTCTTTGTTTTCTGAGAGGCAGTGGTGGTTAGAGTTTCTTTTTACTGAATTAACAGGGGGAAAAGTGGCATCTGAAAAACTGGAATAGTGTTTGTTTCCTGTGTGATCATCTGTACCTGCTGCTTATGCTTCACCTGGATACCTAATCCCTTTAGCAGTGCAGAAGATTATGAAGCTACAGACAAGAGATTATGGCTCCAGGTGAGGGATAAGCAGCTGATCAAATGAATGAAGGAGAAAAAGAGATTGTTTCAATGCAAATATTTCCTACTAATTATGGCTAGGGAGAAGAATTGAGAAGAAATGTGATTAGTAGTCTCTCTGTCTGTCTCATTAGGATTTATTTTTTTCCCTTAAAATTTTCATAAGGGATTTAATCAATTCTTCTGGAGACCTGTGTTACCTGTGCAGTTCTTACCACACTCTTGTGTCAGCTTTATGACTGTTTTATCTGTTTTATATAATTTTTGATATATGGTTGCTTTAAGATTCCTTAAATTCCTAGCAGAATGTTGCAGGGTCAGGAGCTAAGGATCAGGAGGAAGGCTCTGTTGAGGGTGCTTGGTCAATGTTTTCCATGACTTTGCTTGCAGAAATACACATCACCACTTCATTTTTCAGTTATACTCATGCCTATTTCTGAATTTTATCTATCTTGGCAAACACTGAGTGAGGTAACAACTCAGCAAAAGTCTTGCTTGCCACAGGATGACTCTTTTCAATCATGAAGATGTGGGAGCCCACAGTAGCAGCCAGTGCAGTCAGGCCTTTAGTATGTTTAGCACTTTCCTCTTAGTGTGCCCTGTGCTCTGACTTGTCCACAGAAAATCTTCTACCAAAGCAAAGAGCAAACTGAGACACTAATTAGCTAAATAAAACTAGAGCTACCCCTTTTCCCCACATCCTATCCCTGGGAGGAACACATCAGAACAGAGGCAGGTTTCTGCTGGTTTTACCTGGGACCTCTGGGTCCTGCTGCAATTCAAATATTTGGAATTTTTCTCAAGCATTTAGTCAGCTGTCTTCCCTTCCCATTATATTTGCAGGAAGTTGTGGCCACGATTGGAAATTAGTGGATTTTGCTGAAGTTAATCCAATTTGCAAATAGAAGCAAACTGGAAAATGCATGCTTAACTTCATCTTAGCCTAAGTTGGTGTTTGAACTTCTGCAAAGCAGTCACAGGGTATTTTGTTCTCATGTGCAGGTTTGGTTTCTTCAGTTCTCAGAAGACTGCAGCACAAATGGAAAATACTTGTCTCCACATTGCTGTAAATGCCAGATTGGGGGTGGCATGGCTTGTCCAGATTCCTAATGTTTGACTGGTGCAGCTGAGAAGAAAGTGAATTTATCCTGTTCTGACCCCAAACCCTGGTCCATGCCACGTTACTGGTACCAGATAATTTCTCTCTGCTTTTCATTCTCCTTTAAAACAAACAAACAAAAAAAAACCACACAGGGCACCAACAAACCATGGCTCAAAGATAGCATGTGAGTTAAGTGCAGAGAGAAAGAATGATTTATTGTGTGAACTATGCTGTAGACTCAGAAAACCTCATAAATTGTTTCCCAATGTGTATGTGCAAGACTCAATTAAATGCAGGTAATTAAAAGCTCTTTCACTGAACTGACAAAACAACTTCCCTACCTGTGGAGACATTCTTTCTGAAAAGAAATTACCAGTTCCCAAACATGCCTGGGACTAAGAACAGAACAGAACAGAAACTTGCTGAGCATTTTCATATCTTTAAACAGGACACTCTTGATTTACTTGTGACAGGCATGCTATTTTACACTGCTGTTCTTTCATTCAAGCTAAGAATAAAATTCTGTCATGTTCCATAGAAAATAACAGAGAACAGAGAGCTGAAATGCAAAATATTGTTTGCTTTTACGGATGATTTAAAGCTATGCCACCTAGCAGAGCTGTCTGAGTAGGTGCAATAAGGTGAGCTCAACATACAATACACCACACAGTAGTAGAGAAAATAATTTGCAATTAAATTAGGTGGCCCATGCAGTCTAATATATTCATCCTTGAAAAAAATAGATGGATACTAACACTTGAGTCAGTATTTAAATCTGAGAGTGTGCTATTAATAATCAAATTCATTAAGAAAGGTATCTGCAGTATATCTAATCAGTTGACTGTTGTACAATACCAGTCTTTCCCAGCTTTTGAAGTCAGCCAGTATTTATAGTAAAAAAGTGCTGCTAGGGACTTTTAAGTTGTAATTAATAATTATTATGTCCCATCATTTAAAAGGCTTGTCCCATCAATATGTTGCTTCTTCTGTTTATTGCTTGGGAGTCTCGTAATAATTAAAAGTAAAGTTGTGGAAAGTAAATTAAGTTCTACATTATAGAGATATTAATGCGGAAAAATACACCTTGTACAATTAACAACAAAGGAGTCAAGTGTTTCTTCAAAAACTAAGAGCCGTGCTTCTACTAAAATATGGGGTTTTAAATCAAAATTGAATCTATCAAATGTAGTTATGACAGATTGCAGGTTACAAGAGTAATTTTCAGATTTTACATAGCAATAGTAGATAAAATATTACTGGAAGATTTTCAAGGCCCCTTGCTGCCCCAACCATTCTGTCAGAGCAGCTCCCAAGGTGCTGTTCAGGTGGAAAGGCAAAGGAGCAGAGTGAGGAAGTGACGTTTTCAAGGTCAGGGCTGATGTTAGTGCTGCAAATGGGTGGCTGAAATCAGGTACTTTTCTGAACAAAAAAAGCTGGTTTTGCTTTCCCTCATCCACTGATGCTGACTTCTGGTCCTTCCCTTGTTAAGCCCAGCTGTTTCTCAAACTTTACATCTGGTCACAGCCTTTGCTAGTTCAAAAAGTAAATATTTGGGAAAAACACCTTTCCTGAGATAACTTCAAAAGAATCAGTGAAGCTGCACTGATGTCTTTTTCCACCAGCTGTTACTTGGGCCCTAAAGTTTTGCACTGAGTGAAAGATATTTTTCCTGCTCTTAGGTAAAGCCCAGGCTGTGGGTTCTGCTGATGGCCTTCCTCTGTGCCTGGGTGCTCCTGTTCAGCTGCACCTCAGCCTGGAGATGGACAGTCCTTTCTTTATTTTTTTTGCATGGAAAAATTCTCTCCAGTTAGATTAATCTAAGTTATCTTTATGCTGTTACTGTTGACAGAAAACCAGCATGTTTCAGAGGGTGGAAAAGGCTTCACTGTTCCCTTGTGGTAGCTCCTAGTGAGATGTATTTTCTCAGTGATACAGAACAGTTGTCTCATTTGTTTTACCTTTGTCCTTCTGAGCCCTATCTTATAGGACTACTGATAATTCTAGATACTAATCTTTCTTCACAAGCTTCTTAATGATATTTTCATTTGCTGTACCACTGAAGCTGTTGGTTCCCCAGGCAGAGACAAGAAAAGAGCCAACCCAAAGCTCTCTGAGAGAGTTTTCAATGTTCACCTTACACTATCCATCTGGAGGCCAGAGTACCTGCTCATCAAAGGTGAGCTACCAATGAGACATTTTTGTTCCTCAAAATATTTTCTGCTGTAACATGTTTGGATGTTTTTCAATATTTCATTTAATTTCTCAGACCTCGAGGAAGTAGCTGTGAGGTTTCAGAGCCCTTTGACATGCAGCATGAGAAACCAACATCCAATCCATTTTCTGGTTTTTCCATCATTTGCTTGCTTTAGAGCACCACATATGGAGTCTACCATCTTCTGGCAAATGATGATAGAAGCATTTATTGATAATCTGTCTCCACACTTCTTTTCACTCCATCCCCTGGGTTTCTACATAGGCATGGGTAGCTTATGTAATTTGGCTGAGAAACTTACTGCCCTCAGCTGCAGAGTGTTAATCAGCAACTAGTTCCATTTACACTGGAGTTCTGCACTGTAAACTAGGTGGTTCAAGGTCTGCTTGTGGATCAGATAAAACATCTTCGCTGCGGTGTCTGTGCGAAAAATTAACTGTGAACTGTCTGAAAAGAAAGCATCTTGTTTGTAATTAAGCCCCCTTTTTTACATTCTTTGCTGAGTGAATCTAGAAGACTTTTCTCTCCTTAGTGACACATTCATTATGGAATTGCTGCAGTGATTTGAGGAGCAGCAGCTGAGATTATGATGAGTTCTTCTGGAATTGGTGGGACACAGGTGGAATATAGCATGAGTTTTCTGTCCAGCAACATTTAGTATCTGGAGGAGGCAGATTGATGCTGCTTGCTGTTGCTGGCTGTCTCGTTCTCTATGTGTCTGGCACCTTAGGGCAATTGCTTTGGATTAGAGATGGCACTGAGCACACAGAGGAAAAATGGCCCTTTGTTGTGTGGTGAGAGAGAGCCTCACAACAGCCCTTTGAACCAGCTCATTTGTTCTAGTCGCTGGCTGCGAGTCCTGCGACTTTATCTGGTACATGCAGGCATGAAAAAGGAAAAAAAGAAAGAGCCTACTAATGCTCAAGGTTGTGCAGGTTTGGTCTGTGGGCCAGTTTTTCAGTGTGTGAGTTGTGCTATGGACATTTGTTTATCCAGGCAGTTATCTGCTCACCTGCGTGCTCGTGCTGGTCCCCAGGAATAACAGGCGCTCTCTGTCAGAGCCCCGACACGCGGCTGCACCGGTGTTTCATTCCTCTGCAGTGTGCTGTGCTCCTGTTTTGTTTCTCCAAGTGGCCTGCTGCACACTGAGTAGCTTAAGCTGCCATTATCTGTGACTAGCAGCAGTTATTTAGATAAATGAAATCATTGTATTTGCCTTATTGGCAGCATAGTGGGTGGAAAATCTAATGGCCTCGTTTGCTGGAGTGTTTTGGCATTCACTTTTAGCTTCATGGGGCCTCCATCATCCATTAGCTTTTACTAGTTAACACTCTCAATATTTACTCTGGTTCTTAAATAACTCTGTTTTACACAAGAATATAAAATAAAGCCAAGAGGAGCATTTTAATGTTCTGCTTATGTTATTATTTAGGAGAAGAACAAACGACCCCACAGCTGCATTTTGCACCTTGCAACTTGAAGTTAACAAAATCCCCTCAGCTTATGGTTTGGGCTGGTGGCAAAAAAAGTTGTGATGGATTGTTGAAGGGTAAGAAGGATGATTTATTCCTACAGAAGAGACAAAAATTACCTGTTTATTGTGTGCCTAATTTCCTTTCTTGAATAAATACCAGAGGACACAACCATGATTATATATTTTCCTATAGAGATGAACATTTTGACACTAGGAAGGAAGTTTTTTTCCACTTAAGGAATGATATATGGATATTTAGACGTGGTTCCCTTCTGTATTGACAGAACAACTCAGGTTTAAGAGTTTTCTTATGTGTGCTTCATCTTTTATCTGTGAACCACTAATAATGAAACAGAAAACTTTAACACAAAATGTGGATGTCATTCATTTTGCAGATAAAAACCCTTCCCCATCTTTTAAATTCCTCTTCTGCTTCTATTGTATTTACCTGAAGATGTTTGCATGAAGCTGTAACCTCTCCCTTGCAATCCTGTTTGCTACAGGTGTGGTCACTTGTAAGCCTGTCAGGAAGGACTGGATAGGAGGTAACAGGCACTAAGTGGATATTCCCCAAACTGTCATGGGGGAAAAAAAAACTTAAAATTTTTGCTGGATAATAGGCATTTTCAGAATTTTTTCCATCTTAAGTACATATTTAAATAATGTTTCTTAGTGACATCTTTGCTTTTGGACTATTCATATTGCACTGCTGCAGTGTGACTCTCTTTAAGCCTGTGTTGCATTAACCATTCTCATGTCAATTCTCCACAGCTTCCTCAGCCAGAGCCCTTTTGGTTTGCTGTGTTCCACGGTTGGCTTCAGGTCAGAAATTACGTTTCGGAGAGTAAAGGAAATTTAGTTGGCTTTAGATTTCTCCCTGTGTTTTGAATCAGGAGAGCTGTAAAAATGCAATTTAATGGATGATGAAATAATTGGATTTTAGATCTTTAGAAAAAGCATGGCAGATTTGAACCCAGAATATTTTGTAGGTTTTACTTGTTCTCTGTAATTAATGGAAGTCTGCTGTTATTTTTCATGTTGTGAGATGGATCAGCAAATGGGCTGGAGAGATGTTTCTCTCACTGGTCTCATCCAGACCTCTATGTTCAGCTGAGATCAGGTAAACTGAATAAACCTCTATTTCCGTGCTATTATACACACCTTGTACATTATAGATGTATGTTTGGCAGGCAGGCAGATGACTCCTGAGCTGACTTCAGGCAAATGAAGCACCAAAACTTCCTTTGCCTTGTTTTGTCAGTGTTCACAAAGAGAACACTGTATTTTAAATCATATTGATTTTTGAATGAAAACTCTTCAGGGAACACTAATAGTGTGTGTGTATATATATATATTCACATTTATATATGTGTGTGTGTATATATGTATGTAAAAAAACCCATATATAACAGAAGTGTGGATCTAGATTGTTTTCAAGCAAAAATTAGAGTTAGCAAGAAATTTTTTGGTTACTGTAAATATGATTACTGTAAAACAAACAATCCATTTTTAGGGTCAACATGCACATTCTGGTTTTGTTGGATATATATGGATTTGTGGTTGTGCCTTCTGAGCCCAGATTGGCTCACAAGTTTGATTGTGTGAAATGGGTCTCAAATTTCAGAAATCAGCCACAAAATAATCAGGAAATGAAAAGTGTACCTGATTTCACCTTTGATTAGATATTTTACTGTTGTGTAGGCAGAGGGAAGAAGCTCCCTGCAACAGCCTAGAACAGCAGAGAGAATCAGGTACATTCAATATTATTAAGTCCCTTGGTACTAATCCTTTAAGCACCCTCCAGCAGATTGGGAAGTTGATCTCACCTTTGCTGTCAGTACCTATCAGCCAACACTGCACTCAGTAAATGAATGAGCTGAGCAGGGACTGTGTTGCAAACTTACTGTTTATTTGAAGTTCTTGCAATAAGAGGTGTCTCATTTCAGTTTCACAGCTGTATGTTTTTATTGCACAATCTGGTTTTAACTATGTTTTGGAAGTTTTTTAAAATGCTTTTGCTTTATAAAAGGAAAAAACCTCAAAATTATGTGTGGTTTCTTCCACTGTTTAAAAATCTCTTAATGCTTTTTGTTTCAAACGAAGAGTTTGAGCTTTTTTGTGAGACTTGAAGTTGTCAGTACTAGAGGAAATCTGTATCTCTGTTGTTAAAATTTAAAGATGTCTCATGTCATGATCCAGTAAATGATTTTGTAGCCTACCTAAGCTGCTCTAATATCCAAGGACAAAAACAGTGAAATACAGCAATGAGAATTTTGATAATTGTCCTTGACCTTATCTGTACATCCAAAACAAGTGCTCTTTAACCATTTTGTGATAGAAGAGGCTACTGCCTTTTTTCACACCCCAGAGCATGTGTTGCAGGTTATCAGGGGGTTTTGTAGCTCCTCCAGCTCTGATGATGCTTTGAGACATACACTGTAAAACACTTAGCAGGTAAGATGAGGCACAATACAGGAGTGCAGTGCAAAAAATAAATGTCTTGATGTTGAAAGGGCTGTGAGTACATACCTATACTCTTTCAATGGACCATCCAAGGTGGCTAGCATTATTTTTTTTCAATAGTGTGGCCAAGATTTCTATCTTCACAAACAAGTATCTATTTCTCTAGGCTTGATTTACCTTCCATCACCTGGTAGAGGCATCTGGAGGAAGAGTAAGCACTGAGAAGGTTCCCCAGACCTGCTACATATCCCTGTATTAGGATTTGAAGGTCAAAGTCTTAATTGATTCTCCACCTGAGGAAGGCAGAGCCTTGCTTTTCCTTTCCCATGAAAGTCTCCTAATTTAAAGCTGCAGGCTAGATTGGCCAGTCTTTTAGGAAAAAAAGTGAAGGATTGTCTCAGCAGCGCTGTGATAAGGGCACTCCCCGGGCAAAGAGAGGGCTGGAGATTGATCCATGCTCCCCGTATCAAGTGCAAAACCCAGTGCAATCCTAATTACTGCACTGCTATGACACATTTATCATCACTGTTCCCTGTCCACCGTCTCTGCTTGGTGTTTCACAAGACAAGAAGCAAGCTGAGAATGCCAGCCCTGTCACTGCATTCCTGCTCCAGAGAGGGACAAAGGCACGGTGACACTTGTTTATTTTGTCCATGAATGAAATGCTCTGCTCCTAGGTTGTTAGGAAAAGAAAAAAAGCAGCACAACTTCCACTTCTATTTCTAGCTGTTTTTAAAAGGAAAGTCTAAGTTGCCTGCCTGTGTTAAAAAGATTCCCAAGTCCTGCAGGGCTGTGGAGTCTGACTGGATAAAAACAGCTAACACAGATCACACAGAGACACATGAGAAAGATGAGATTTTAAGCACTTCTCTCTTCCACATTTCCTTCGAGGTGGTTTAGATTATCTTTGAATTATACAGGAACTGAGAGCTTAAAATAGGCCTTCTGTAAATTTTGTGGAGGGATGTGGGTGTCAAAAAACCAAGCATCACCATGTTTTAGTTGGGCTGCAGTGACAATGCTGGCATTCTCAGCTTGCTTTTTTGTCTGGTGAATTATTTTAGTAGAACCAGTGGATAAGAATGAGTAATTATGGAGGTGTCATAGCAGCACCATAATTAGGATTGCATTGAGCTTTGCAGTTAAATTTTATGCCTAATGCTCCCCTGCTGTCCCCCATCAGTGCACCACATTTGAAGTACAGCTACAATTAAACCATCATAAAACAGAGTACACAACTAGACAAAATGATTAAAAGGAACCTTGAATCCATGTGTTCTTAGTCTGGAATGACTTTCTTATGACATTGGTTGTTCTTTCTATATGTTGTAGATTTCCAAGCACTACAGTTTGGTAATTTCTCACTCTGACCCTCTATTAATATTATAGTATGTCACCTTGGGCCCTATTATTTGTCCAATTGCAACATCCACTGTGACAGAATAGAACTATAAATATTCTTGGCTCTGTTTATGCTTGAATAGTTCAACATGCCTCAGATGCCTAGGCACAGTTTGTGAACACAGCTATATAATAATCCATAGGATATAAAGCCAGTTCTCCTTTTGAAATATACATTCGGGTTTGTTTTCTTTAGCTTGGGTATTCACATCAATGTTGTTTTCCAGGAAGCAGGCAGAACATGAATGAAAAAGTCTCACTGTGCTGTTGAAGCCCAGAACACCTGCAAAAACCTGCTGGAGTTTGAAACAACCCCGGGGTATTTTTGGCTTGTTCTTCTTTCATATAACATTCGTTCATTTCTTTTTTCCTGTGGTATTCTGCATTAGGCATGAGGTAGCATGCATCTTTAAGAACACAGCCAAGAGGGAATAAATGGCTTAATTTAGGGGTTTAAAACTAAATGAAACCTATATACTTACTGAACCAAACAAGCTGATGATTCAGGTTTAGGGGTTAGGTTTTCAGGTCTGTATCAAACATCTATATCTTCCAGCAAAGCATGTAGGGTTGCAGATGTGCCCCAGAGCAATCATTATTAGGTAGCTCTGCGTGGGTCAGGCTGCATAATCCAGTTCAATATTTGGGAGCTACCTGTGAGAGAGGTTGAAAGGCTTTCTTGGTTGTGTTTTTCCCAAGCCTTTAGGACTGGAATAGAAGATGAAAGAGAAGAGGGGGAAGGGAGGAGCATGGCAGCTGAGAGCAAGGAGTAGGAGAGGTGACCTGGGGGGGTGAGAAGGGAAGGCAAGTTGTGTGGAGATGGTGTGGGAACAGCCAGCACATGGCTGTGTGCAGCCCCCAGTCCCCCTGCACGGAGCCAGGGCTGGGAAGCAGCACCAACACCAGGGAATCAGCGCAGACCTGGCACTGCTCACCGGGAAATCTCTGTGGGAATAACTCCATGTCCTGTACCAGCCTTGATTTTCTGCAAGTCAGGAGTCCCCAGATAGCCCCTAGCCTTGGATAAAAGGGGGATAACCCATTCAGTAATCCCATTGTTTGGGTCCAGGGGTCATGTGCTGAACTAGCACGGAAGAGCCCCAGCCCCTGTGTGTGTGTGTGTGTGAAGAGATGCTGGAGATCACCACCTTATTTGATGGCAGTGACAATCAGACTCATTGTTTTATTGCTGGGATCTCCTTCTGCAAAGTTATTGAACTCCATGGAGCAGTAACAGAGAGAATTGTTAACACAGAGTAACACAGGAATTTCTGTTTGCTCATCTAATGAGACTGGCATTTGTGGGCCTGCTACAAATTAATGCAGCATTCTGATGGAAGGCAAAGCAGGAGTCCTAGCAGCAGGTTTTCCTTTTGTTTGCAAGTTGTTTCACTTGGAACACCATTCAGAGAATCCCTACCAGGTAAAACCATTCAAACTTAGTGAAGTTCTCATTTATAAAGACCTTACTTTAATGTCATTTTTGGGTTAATGTAATTTTTGCAGGCGTGTGTCCTGTTCCAGACAATGTTTCACTGCTTGGAAATACTGTTGCTTTTCTTTTCTCTTAGAGCCTGCAATGCACTTCAGACAGAGAAATATATTTTATTCTAGGAACATTCGCAAGAAACGAAATGTTATTTATTCTATTTTTGTTACACTTTGCACTACAAAAGCATGAATATCTTTTAATAACTCATTAAACTGACAGTCATTACAGTAGATTAATTTAAAAACATTAGTGAAAACACTGTAAACTGCACTGAGGCCAAAACGTGTGCAATCACCAAAGTTTACTAAAGAATGCCATCTAGAGGGCTTTGACAGAGCAGAAAGAGCACTTTAATGTTTTCAGGGAAGCATCACTATAGAACCCCTGTAAGTATTTTGTCTTAGCTGTATGCAATCTTAGTCAAAATTCAGCTTTCTGCATGAAGCCATGGGCAAGCATGCATGTTTTGACTGGTGACAGGGAGTAAGCTGAGGTTAGTTCCATCATTTTTCTGACTCGGAAAAGCAATTTAAAACAGAGTGCAGTTTACAGGTTATAGTTTTTATCTCCTGTGTATGCAGCAAGACTTTCAGTTTCCATCCACTTCATCTTTTTGATGCGGAACATAAAAAAGACTTTTCAAATGGTGCTGCATAATAAATATTTGCATCATCCTTAGAGTAGAGAATAATAGGTAAATGTCCTCTTGTGAATATAGATGAGTGAAACTGCCGAAAACATGAGGAATATTTTTTCTTTCGACTGCTGTCTGTGTCTTAACAAGTAGTGAAACAAAGCTTGATAATTCCAAAAGCAAAGAAACTTTTGGTTGAAAAGAAAAAAATGAAAAAAATTGGAGGGGCAATAATAGGGTCCATGAAGTTCATTCAGTAGAAAGGAATTCTGTAACAATCTTACAAGATAATAATAAAAAAATTCACATCCATTTTTTTTTCTTTCCGCCAATTGTTCATCAGTTAAATATGTGGGTTTCTTGTCAAGATAGCAATGGGCATTGCATTTATGTGACAGGACTGCAGTCACACCACTCCCTCAGAACCTATGGGATTGGGCTTTGGAATGCATTTTGCATGATTAGATACAGCAGGAATGCCTAGTAAAGATTAAATTTTGAATTTGAATTGAGTAATGTTGGTGATCCAGGGCTTTCTTATTACAAAGGTGCTCCTGAAACTCTCGGTGAGATGAGGAAAATTAAAACCGTAGTATGCATCCTACTCTGTCTTCCATAAATATCTGCTGGGTTACCTTTTAAGTTGCAGTTTTCTCATCTCAGTGTTCTTGGCAAGACTTGACTTTATACCCTGTAGCTCCTGGTGGTTCATTTCTGAGGGCAAAAGGAGCAGAGAGGCTGGGAAATGGAAGCAAGTGGCCTCTGGTCTTATTTTGAATGGGCTGAGAACTTAAAATGGCACAAAAGTGTGTGTGCATGTGTGTCAATTTCCTTTTTATGTTTAAAAGATGGGAAGGTATCAATTTGGTCCATTTTCCACTTTATTTTTAGGGTAGAATGAAAGCAAGTAGTCCCAGCAGGAACCTCCCCATGTGAACACAGAGAGGTTATGCAGGGACATGTAGAGAGATCTGTCTCGGACAAATCTGAGCTTTGATTCAAGTTTTTCGTGTGACTAATTGTCAAGGGGTTTTACCTTTTCCTGAGGAAAAGAATTGAGTGAAGATTGCTCTTGAAAGGATTTTCTTCATTTCCTCTTTTCTTTCTCACTTTGGCTTCTCTATAAATGATGTAGTTGAGTGCACCCATTATGGACAGAGGACCAAATATTGTATTCTGATAATAAATGTAGAGTCGAGACTGTGATGGAAATCTTTGCTGATATAAAGACAGATTTCTCAGTGTAGCTTTGTGGAAGGAAAAAAAAAAAAAAAAAGCTTTTGCACTTTCAGGAGTCTCAGGCAGCAGGGAATAAATTGTGCTGGTTATTTAAGTCCAGATTTTTGTCAGGAGAAAAATCAGTCTGAGACACTAAAGAATAAGGAAGAGAGAAGCTCAAGTCTCCAGCAGGCTCTGTGCATTCACAGCAGGTAAACTGGATTTGGTCCTTCCCAACCAAAGAAAGAAGCCAGTCTGTTTTATTTGTGTTTTTATGCAGCATAAGATTAGATGAGATTCCATGTGTGTACAGGCTTTCTCTTTCATGGAAGCTTCTCTAATATTTCCTTCAATTATTACTTCAGCAGATCAGTATTACAGAAGCTGCTGGTCAGAGGCCCCTGAAAGCAGCTGGCACAGAGGTAATTTTGGAGAGACAGGGAGTGATGTTCAGCCTTGGGTGGAATCGTGCTTGTGCATGTGCACATAAAGATCCTGGGAAGGAGCAAAGCTGCAATCAGCTCCACAACCCAGATAGCAACATTAACAAGTAATTAAAACTTGATTCCCTCCTCCATCTTCCCCGGCACTGTTCCTCACCTACCTTTAAAAATAACCTAAAAACTGGTTATGAATATTAACCTTTCTGCTGCTACAGAGAAACACAACATGCGGTGGTGGATTAATAATTAAAATCAGGAAACCAAGAGCACCAGCACTCGAGGGAGTCAGCAGCAATAACGTTATTGAAACAGCCAATTTAAGAGTCAGAATTTCTCAAATAATTTAAATGTTAACTTTTAAGATGACCTATAAAAGATAAAACAACATATAAATCATCAGCAACTACACCAACTTTTTGCATAATTGGAAGTTTATAATTGTCCTGTTTCTCTGTCTCTCAGTGTTAGGAGAAACACAAAAGCCTCAGAAGCTCAGAGATCTTTTTAGAGGGGGTGTACACAAACAAATGAGATTTGAGCACTCCAAGTAATATAAACACTGCAGCCAGAGGAGAAGAGGTAAGGAAAAAAAAGGTAAGTGATTAGATGCTGAGCTCTGTGCAGCCAGCACTAGGTCTCTGCCTATAATCAGGCCTGCCCTAGTACAAAGGTGGTCTGAATGTCTCTGTATTATAATACGGGCACTGGCATACTTGAACAAAACCCAAACCTGTGCTGCAGGTTTTGTGAGGACATCCAGGAATTGCTAGCCTTCTTCTAAAGCTGTGGCTTGTTTATTTTTTAACCCTGGCAATCTTTTTTTTTTTTTT